>CM056743.1:126277708-126737643 GCA_029851415.1 Eretmocerus hayati
CATGCCGCTACAGGCGGAATTGATTTTTTTCTTTTTTTCCAACCTTCGGATAATTAATAATAATTTATTCATTTTATAGCCCGCAACGTATTGATTAAACGAAAATATTCAGTTTCGGCTAAATAACATTTGGATTCACTCGGATTCCCCGAGTGAAAAATCTCACTCTTTTTTCTGAGTGAAACTCACTCGGTACCGAGTTGCCACGATTTCACTCCGAACTCCGAGTCAGAACTCACTCTTTCCGAGTGAGATTTCACTCGGAAAAGTTAAGAGAGTGTACTTAGTCGGATGAATACGTTTATTTGAGTGAATCTTCTGAGTTATTCTTAGAGACAAGAGTCTCTTTAACACATCATCACCTAATTCTCTCCGCATTTGCCCGGGAATCCTGCCCGTGGAGCGAGGGAAAACTCCCGAGAGGAGAAAACCTGCTCCGGAGAGTTTGGCACATTTATCATGCTACCCGTACGGTGCGTATGCCACTTTTCGTAAGCATGAACATCGCAATTGTAGCATTTCGTGCCTCCCGCTCACGTTGCTGAGGTGTAAGTGTCAACTAATCGACCAGAAAAATCAGCAACTCGAGGTTGATTAGACCGAGATGAGCGGTCACCCATTCAAGTACTAACCGCGCCCCTCACTGCTTAAGGTGAGGCCGCAGTCCGCTATCACCTCTAAATCCGTTCGGAGGATGAGTCGATTTTTACTCGACCGAATGAACTGTGATTTTACATGCATCTAGAGAATGCATGTCTAAAGGGGGCTACGAAGCCAAATGTGCCAATTTTCTACGAAACAGTATGCAGACGAGGTTTGCTCGAGACGTCGTATGTTGCCGCTCATTAGCAGACGACGTTAGTGTACACCTCGTCTGTATAATTTTTCGTAGAAAATTGGCATATTTGGATTCGTAGCCCCCTTCAGACATGCTTTCTGTAGATACATGATAAATGACAAGTTTTTTGGTCGAGCAAAATTCGACTTATCCTCCGAACGGATTCAGGGCTACATTCAATATGGCGACTGACTACGGCCTGGCCTTAATTTCGATGATCGGCCCAGCTGACACTCAGCGACACCGCCAACTGAGATGGTCCATATGAGAGTTATGTCAGCATGAACTTTTCCAGGTCAAAGACGAATGAGGCACTAGCAACAAGATTTTCATGATGAACTTGTTACCAGATCCTACGCCTTGCGCTAGGGAGGGTATATGAGGAGGAGAGTAAACTCGGCCTCGGAGTAGGCCCAAAACGAGTTGCCAGCAAAAGTGACTTGGCCGCCAGGGGCGCTGACTCTATCTTGGCAGCCTCACTGACACGCGATTTCGGTTCATGCGGTCTGTTGGTGTGAGTGTGAGCACGCTTACACTCACACCTTGCTAGCGAAGTAAGGCTCTAGCTGCCGAGATGGCATAGCCAGCGCCACAGCGGCCGTTTTTGAACTACGGTTTCTGGCGAACGACTCTGAGGCCCCCCCCACCAATGTTAGCGAGAGCGGAGTTTACTCTCCTCCTTCTATACCCTCCCTACCTTGCGCACAATCTCCCTTTCCCATCTCCTCTCTTACATCATAGCCTCGGGTGGCTTACAAGCCCGAGCATTTCGGCGCGCCAGCACCAGGTGGCGTCCACCCTTTCCCGCAATAGAAAAGAAGCACCGTGTTCAGAAAACCGGTGCCTCAACTTATTTTGACGACCCCCGCAAGGGAGATCTTCGGACCTTGGGAGAGTAACGACTCCCCGGCCCCAGTTAACCGCGAGGAGGATCCTCAGTTGATACTGGGAGACAGACGCACTCCCGGGCTCCGGCCCCAGTCCTCCGGCAAGGGAGATCTCAGTATCTCGGGAGCACACGACAACTCCCCGGCCCCCAGTCTTCAGCCCCAGCACCCATGTGTGTGCTTTTACCACCTCGTCCGCCTCAGTGCGTATGAGCCCTGAGTGGCATCTTGGACCACTTCAGGGCTCCCGCTTCTTCGCAAGCGCCCTCGAATCTTTCATCTCTACTCTACTTTCTATTTCTTCATTCCTTATTCCGGGACTATAACCTTCGGGTTGGCCTCCACCGGGAAGGGGTTTTAGTTAGTAGGTGCTCGAGTTTTCTCGGGTGAATTCGGCACCACTCACACTCTTGTGGGTGTCTATGAAGATTTTCCCTTCCCGGCCTACCGGAAAAAAAATATATTTGACGACAGCCTCTTCGGTCGGACTTCTACAGCACTGACGTGCTCGGGAGACCACCGGACAGGTGCCCAGGTCCACTTCTACAGCGCCCCCGCGCTAGGGAGTGCTCCAACCTAGTGGCAGTCCACCTCCGTCCATTGGGCCGATGTTTGCAGCTTCTTGGGCGCTTCGCGCGCCTGGGAGCTCTTACTTCACTCGGGCGGACTTCTTCACGTCGGAAACCACCCTCAACCCAGGACCACACGGAAGCTCGAGGCTAGTTCTACGGATCCAGCACGACCATGGACGACGCCTTCTACTGGCCGGCCCCCAGGAATCGGAGTCTCAATCCGCGGAGACGGGATCCGCCAGTCACACACTCTCCACGACGCGCTCGCTGGAGCAGGCGATGCTAGCCCCAATGGCGCGCTTCCCACACTTGGGGCCAGGGCACCTGGACTCTTATGGAGGCCGTGGTCCGCCGGTGCCCTGCTTGGGGCTCCGATGAGGATTGCAGAAGCAACTTCCGCGCTGGTCGGCCCGTTCCTGATCAACTTCCTGGAACATCGCCAAGATCGACGGACCTCCGGAACCACCAAACTGCGACATCAGCTCTTTTCATGGCTAACCCACAAACCTCAATCGGCCTTCTTCAGAGTCACCATCCTTCTACCGTTTGAACCACTGATGTTGCTGACGAAGTTGCCTCGTGGCGCAAGCCGTCCGGTAACAAACTTCATAGAAAATCAATTCGGATAAAAAAACATAACGCGACAAGTATCCTATCATGAAAATTGAGTGAGTTATAACGGTCAAAAGATGAATCGTTTCAAAGTGCATGATCAAGTGAGATAATTCATCATAATCATTAGCTGCAATGCATAACTAATGATGAGACTATGTTCACCAAAATCATAAAACTTCCTACAATTTGGGTCAAGGAAGATAATGCATGAAGTATTTTTCCTCCAAAGTCAAGAAAAGTTAGAGGAACCCGATTCAAAGATGTGTCCACATATGTGGACAAATGCGGGAAGGAGTTAAAATGAATAGGGTAAAAATATCATGTGATTTTTTTCGTGGATGATACAAAATCAATGATTCAAACGATGATCATAGGTGGAAATGGAAAATGCACATAAACCAAGTGGCGGAGAACGGCTAAAGGGTAATTCTTTAGGTGACTGAAAGTTTGGTATGGAAATTGTGGACGAAAATATTTGTGAGTGGAAATAATCGGTTCCACGAAAATGTTGACATTTTCGTTCTTCAAGTTGAATAAATTGAGAACACTTTGATAGAGTGAGGTGTAAATTTCTCAGCACATCCTTGGAAAGCCATCTCTCATTTGTGAGGATTTCAACAAGATAAATCGAAGGGTTGATGAGAAATCATCGAGCCAAAAAAGACCCAATCAGACACGCACTAATAGATATGTGAATTTTTATCCTAAAAATCTTGACTGACGGGGACTCGGGTTACGCCATTCTATTCCTCTGGCCGAGATCTTTGAATTCTGGGTAACACTTTTTCTCAAAGCTAATCGGTGGTCAAGAAAAATGGTATTTTGCAGAGGTGCTTGAGAGGATTCACAGATCAATCCATCGATTAGTTTTCGATTTATGCATATTGGAAACAAAAAGCTTTTGTCTTTTCGAGAATTTCTTTCGATTTTTCAAAAATATTTTCTAGAAAAACTCCCTAGAAAGATTTCGAGGAAACTAATAAAATGTTCTTTTTGCCATGATGAATCGATTGGTTGATATGGAATTTCGATAAAAGAATAAGAACGGAACATCCCGTGATTTTTTTGTTAAAGATGCGAAATTTATGATTTCAACTATGATAATAGATGAAAATGAAAAATGAAGATCAATCAAGTCACGGTGGATAGCGAAAGAGTATTTGTTCAGGTAACCAGAACTTTGATATGAAAATTGAGGACAAAATATTTGTGTATGATTAATCGATTCTTCGGAAAAGTTGACTCTTTTTAGACGCATAAAACAAAAAGTGTTTGATGGATTGAGCTGTAAATCCTGTCAGCACATTTTTCCGTGGTGATCAACCACTCTTGAGTACGTCCATGTCAAATTCAAACGGTTTCTGCAACTATTTTTTTAAAATTCCCATACCATTTTTTTCGATGAGGGGTACCAAAATGAGATATTTCCCATAGTTTGCAGGCCAAAAAATTTTTTCTGTCCCAGATAGGCCTACAAGAGTGATTTCACCAAAAAATCAAAATACGCTGCAAAAAAACATTTGCGGAATGCTTTCTCTCCTCCCATTCATGTTACAATAATTATCAATATGAATCGTTTTCTTTCAAATAATCCTATTGTAAACCCTTGAAAGAATCTGCAGGCATGAGTATTTTGATTCTCACCAACATGTTTTATTGCAACATTTTGCACAAAATTACTATCAACTTAAACCAGATCTTCACAAGCCAGGAAAGAAAGTTATGGTTATTTGTTTGTTATAATGGATCGAGTAAATGTTATCACCTTCATATTCTTGGACTTGAGGGTTCGTTTTCGAGTATAAAAAATTGTTCTGATGGCAAAATAGGTTACGGTTCGTTTGTTTAGGCCAAAGATGCCATAAAAATTGTCATGATATTGTAGTGTATGACAGTGGTGTCACTATGATGATGAAGTCTTCATTATCGATTGGGGGAGAAATGGAATTAATATGTAGTATACAGAATTTTTTTCAGGGTGTTGAATAAACATTAGCGTAGTTGTTCATAGAATTTTAATTGGATAAGAGAGAGAGATGGAGACCTTATACGAATTGAATATAGAAATTTTCTTGAATTATGAATACAGAGTTCATTTATCACAGGGCAATCTTGATTACAGGAAGAAATATTGTCTTTTATATACCGGGTTCCTGCCTTTCGGCTCAACCCCGGTTGCCCCCATGGGCTCGAGCCAGGGATACGCCCTGCCAGCGCGTCGGTTTGGAGGGTGGCCAACACCGAGCCAGGCTCGGTGATGACTCAATCCTCCTCCCCGACTACCGAATTTCGGGCTCAGCCCCCAGCACAAGGCCGAGACCCACCCCTCGGTGGGGGGTTTTGGGACTCTTTTAGGCTTCCTGAGAGCCCAAAGAGTCCCTCGGGATGATGGACGAGTCTTTCAGGCTCGCATTGTTATCGCCCGAGGGCGATTCCAATTCGAATCCCTAGACTCATCCACTCCCGTGGTGCCGGATGGAGATGCGCGGTCTCCTCGCTCCGGCGGGCGATGACTGGGGTCGGGAGCTCGTTGGACTCCAGGGATGAGGCGCCATGCCCCAACGCCCCTTGTGGTTTTCGGGAGAAGTCAAAGCGCCGAGCGCCAGTCTCGGAGCCAGTCTTCTCCCTACCGGCTTCGGGCCTAAGCCAAGGTACGGTGTCCCAGTTACTGGGTCCGGGGGGTCGTCACACCCCGGGACATGAGGTCCCCCTTGCGGTATTGATTACAGGAAGGTGGGAATGATGTCAGAGTATGTAGAATTTATTGGGAGATGATTTAGAAATAATAAGAAAATTAGTTGAACAGTTATGAAAATATGCAAAGAGAAGGAAATATTCATATTAAATCCAAGATAAAAAGGTTTGTAGGGTCGGAATAAATAAGTGAATGGGGATCAGAAGAGACTGGGAACATTGCCTGAGGAGGTCGAACAATGCCTCGAAATTTCAAAGAGATTGATGGAAGTGAAAACGTAAATTGGAGTGACATAGAAGGGAAAATGAAAAAAAAATTTTCTGAAAGATGGAAACACTAATCGAAATTCTGTATTATCCAATCTCTTCAGAATGATCGAGGGATACTTCGCTATACTTGGAACAAGAAGTAACAGTTTATACTGTGAATAGGAGATGCTATCACGTTTGGACCAACAGTGTCTTAAAATGGTATTGAAAGTCAGGCGATCGATTGAACGTGGAAGAAGGTGCGATGAGAGTGTAAAAATGTGAATAGACTGGGACCATCACTGGTCGATTGAGAAAGAAACCTCAAAATTTCAAGAGGATTGGTCCAGGAGTTTAGGAGGTACCGCGTGACAAAGAGAAGACAGCATATACAACATGTTTCAGAATTCGTGTACACCCTGGAGAAATTGGGTAGCGGTGAGTTTGTTATTTCGATTGGTGAGATCGAGAGAGTTTGTTACAATTTCCTGAGTTTGTAACTGTCGTGTGGAAAAACGTATTTTTTAGCGTGATATCAGTAACCGGCTAGCATTACACCAAAGCGTGACTTTGTGTATTCTGCTTGGTTATTGCTCGGAGGGGTATGTTTGTCAGCTGCTCTGATGTTGATTATGAACCGTGATTTTTCTCGCGAGCTGTTGACGTCGGGAAATGACAAATTAATTCGGTCTTTGCGCAAAGACTTTTGCGAGGCGCCCTTCCAAATATTTTCGCGTACGCGAGAAGTGGCAATTTTCGCGTACGCGAAAATTCTCGCGTGCGCGGAGGCCTTGCGAAGCGCCATCCTGAACAGTTTCGGGTACGCGAAGCGGATAAGATTTCGCGTGCGCGAATAATTTCCGGTTCGCGTATGCGAAGGCTTTTAGGCGGCGCTTTTCCGAAAAATTCTGCGTACCCGAAGAATGGAGCCTTCGCGTACGCGTAGAATTTCTGATTCCACGCACGGGACAACGGCAAAAAAATCACGGTTCTCAATCAACATCAGAGCAGCTGACAAACATACCCGTCCGAGGCATAACCAAGCAGAATACACAAAATAACGCTTTGGTGTAATGCTAACCGTTAAGCATTATACACCAAGCGGCGTTACTGTCATAACGCTAAAAATACGTTTTTTCACACGACAGTTACAAACTCAGGAAATTATAACAAACTTTCTCGATCTCACCAATCGAAATAACAAACTCACCGCTACCCAAATTTTCCGGGGTGTATACGAATTCTGAAACATGTTGTAGACACACACACATACGGAAATGAACATGGTGTTTTTCAAAATAATTCTCGGCGAGCGTTGTTTATGAGTTGGGGAAAGTATAGGGGTACCATTTGATAGATTTCGGCGAGTAAAATGAGATGGTTTAGGTGGATCTTGGATAAAAGTCAAACTAGGGGGTAAAAAATTGAAAAATTGAAAAAATTTTGAGCGAAAATTTCGGCATCGATATTAGAATTGATGATAAAAAGGTTTGTCGGGCGAAATAAACAAGTGGACAAGGCTCAAAAAGGACTGGGACCATTGGCCAAGGGAGCTGAATGAAATTTAAAATTTCAAAGAGACTGGTGGAAGTGGAAACGAAACTTAGTGACATAGAAGGAAAAATGAGAAAATTTTTTTTTGAAAAATGGAAACACTAATCAAGATTCTGTATCAACCAATCTCTTTAGAATGATCGAAGAATACTTGAACAACATCGAGTAACAATTTATACTGTGAATAGGAGATGCTAGAACGTTTGGACCAACAGGGTTTGAAAATGGTGTTAAAATTTAGGCAATCAGTTGAACGTGGAAGAAGGAGTAATGAGATTATGGAACTGTCAATAGACTGGGACCATCACTGATCGATTGAGAGTTAAACCTCAAAATTTCAAGAAGATTGATCGAGAGGTTCAAAAGATTTCGCGTGACAAAGAGAAGACAACCTACAGACACACGCACATGCGGAGATGAACGAGGTGTTTTTCTAATTAATTCACAGAGAGCGTTGTATACGAGATGAGGGGAGTATGGAGGTACTATTCGATAGGTTTTAGCGAGTGAAACAAGATGGTTAGGGTGGATTTTGTATAAAAGTCCAACTAGGGGGGTGATAAATGAGAAATTCAAAAAATTTTTAAGCGAAAATTACCGCACCGATACAATACTTTCTCTTCAAGAAAACAAAATGAGACTATCCTCCCGTATTTTGCTCGTAAATTTTGATTGTTTCGAACAATTTGGTCGAAGAAACTCTAAAGAGCATTCGAAAGGAGACTCCAAAACCTATCGATTGACCACTAGCAAGATCTCCCCGAGTTATTTTTTGGACAGTTGGTAGGTAAAATACTCGAAAATCACGGATTGGCTTATAACTTTTTTGACGTATATTTTAAATTTTTTATTCCATTTTTTCCCGAATTTTCTAGTAATGAACTACGTGTATGAAAACCTTCAGTCATTTTCTTTACTTCTGGAGCCTCTTGGAGCTCTTCTAGTGCGAAAAAATACTCAAAAAGTCGAAAAATGCGTTTTACCTTGTTCAACTCCCTCGGAGAACCTCGCAACTCATTCCATTATGTTTGCGAGACGTTTTTACCCCAAGAATGACTGTTCTAAGTATTTTTTTGGGTGAAACAGATTCGTAGAAATTCATTCCGAAAGCAAATTTTTATTCAATAATTAGCATCTTTCGCGCATTCGTTGTTCTCTATGTTTTTGAAAGTATTTTCAATCGATAGCTGGACGGTCCAATTTCCTTTGAAAAAACCTCTTGTTGAAGTCAATTTCATACAGTAGAACCGGAGCTACAGCTGTTGAAATAAAAAGAAATGTCTCAGGTATCAAATCCGTGAGCCTGGAGAAAGATTGTCAGTCTCGCCTGCCGGTTGAAGCGTGTATTTCCGCTTCTACTCCATCAAATTGACTCCACCAAGGGGTCATTTTGGAGGAAATAAAGTCAGCTACCGATTCAGATTAGTTTTGGAGCTTCAAAGTAATTTGCATGCGCAGAAACTTCACAATCACCTGATCAGAGTCGGAAAGAATTGCTGGCAATGATTCGTCAGATTCAAATTTTTGGTGCATGCAAATGACTTTGCAGCTTCTTAACTAATTTGAATCGGTAGCTGACTCTATTCCCTTCAAAATGACCCCTTAGTGAAGTCGATTTGATGGAGTAGATGCGGAAATACACGCTTCAACCGGCGGGCCAAACCGACAATCTTTCTCCAGGCTCATGGATTCGATACCGAAGACATTTCTTTTTATTCCAACAGCTGTAGCTCCGGTTCCACTGCATGAAGTTGACTCCAACAAGAGGTTTTTCCAAAGGAAATTGGACCAGCTATCGATTGAAAATACTTTCAAAAACGTAGAGATTAACGCATGCGCAGGAGATGCTAATTATTGAATGAAAATTTGCTTTCGAAATGAATTTCTACGAATCTGGGCATCTGTTTCACTCAGAAAAATACTCATAACAGTCATTCTTGAGGTAAAACAGTCTTGCAAACATAATGGAATGGGTTGCGAGGTTCTCCAAGGGAGTTGAACAAGGTAAAAACGCATTTCTCGAGTTTTTGAGTATTTTTTTCGCACTAGAAGAGCTCTAGGAGGCTCCAGAAGTAAAGATAATGACTGAAGATTTTCATATACGTTGTTCATCACTGAAGGAATCGGGAAAAATGGGATAAAAAAATTTAAAGTATACGTCAAAAAAGTTATGAGCCAATCCGTGATTTTTGAATATTTTACCTACCAGCTGTCCAAAAAATAACTCGGGATGATCTTGCTACTGCTCAATCGATAGATTTTGGAGTCATATTTCAAATGCTCTTTGGAAAATCCAAGTTGGTCGAAGCAATCAAAAGTTACGAGCAAAATAGGGTAGGATATTCTCATTTTTTGATTTTTCGGTAAAATCACTCTTGTAGGTCTATCTGGGACCAACATTTTTTCTGGACCTACAAACTATGGGAAATATCTCACTTTGGTACCCCTTATCGATGAAAATGGTATGGGAATTTTGAAAAAATAATTGCAGGAACCGTTCGAATTCGACATGGACGTACTCTGTTATGCATTTCAGAAATACCGATGGAAGGGTTTAGGAGAACGGGTGCACGAAAAAAAAGAACGCGCGCGCGTGCGCTCACGCACACTTACACTCACGCTCATACACACAGACAGGCAATGACGGACGTCAGATGATTTTTTTAGCGTGACAGGGATGATCGCGGAAAAAAAGTAACCTGCAATAGGACGATCTCGGTGAGAGGAGCAAAATGGTGATAAGCGAATCTCTGTAAGTGCAGATTTTTATATGAAAAATGCATTGAAGTAATAAGTTGCGAGAAAAATCTCTTGTCACGAATACAACCCTTTCTCTTCGAGATAGCGAAAGATAATCCATTATAAGAAATATGTGCGTCATTTTCGGGAATCCTGTTCTTGCCAGAGCCGTTACAGGGGTAGTCTAAAGGAATATTATTGTACTAGGGTGAGTGCACCCAACTTCCCCCCCGCCCCCCACATGCCGACCTTAAGAATGGGCACTCGTTGACCTTCCCGCAAATCTTTTTTGCGTTTGTTATGTTAGTATGAGACTAAATGAGTGATTTAGATCGGCCTTGAATGGTTTTTGCGCCGTCAAGAAAATTTGAAATTATTTCAGCGTCTTCTAAGTCTCGATGATTTTTGGATGCAGAAGACATTATCGTTGGTTTTCTTCAGGATCAGGTACGGTCGATCCCACGACGATTGCAATTCGGAGTTACTCCAACTGATCTTCGAGGACAGTGAAACCAAACTTCCCATCCTTCTACAAAATCTTCCTTCTTTGCATCCAAATCACAGCGTGCTTTCGTTTTCGTTAATTCGATTTTCATCTTTTGCCGAGTAAGGTGATGTACTCTCTCTGGTCTTCCTCGAAGATCTTGGTTATATTCTGTTGTTTATTTTGCCAAGTCGCCTGTAGGACTAAACTCCCCACACTACACACGCCACGCACGCGCGCTCTCCCCGCAAACTTACAGCAGAAGAAAAAATATATGAGGCGCACGGCGCACTGCCTTTTGGCAGTGTTTGGCAGCTTGTTTGATACATTGTCGCGCGATGCTGCTGCAGTACTTATTTGCACAATTATTTAACAATGTTTATGCTTTTTGAATATTGCAGTTTTCAGATTTTGATACATCATACCTCATCCAAACATATATCGTTATGATTTCTCATTGTGCCTAACCTACACAAAGTATACGTGTATTTTTCTTGAATCCAAAATCAACTTGTGATTAGTGTTAGGATATAAACAGCTAGAGGAAAGGAGATAAATTACTCAATCTCATTCACGTTTGGAGTGCGAGAACTAGATTCTTTTTCATGCTAGAAGCTAAGCTTTATTTTCATCAAAATGATGTGCTTATCACTTATATTTTGCTATAAGGATAATCACATATAAAGTAAGAATGGGATTTCATGATCCGCTGTGGAGATCTTATTGACTTGCCATTAAGCGTATCGTTACTCTGTTCGGTGTCAATTAGGTACTTCTCAACTTACTTCTTGAACAGAAACTGATCAAAGACGAAAAAGGTGTTTGCTGAAGGGAAGTGACTATTTTCATTCACATCAGTTTCTGTGGCTTTACAACTTCGAACTGCATGTTAATTTAGGCTCCCCAGCATGCGTTCCATCATTTCTTTCTATAATCACAATGATTTAACAATTACTGATGAAACTTATGAGTCCAACTGTTATGTGAGTCTTTGGATGTTGAGCTCCACTGGGTAGAATCAAATGCTCAGAGATGTCAGTCATCATTCAACTGAGCACAAAAGTGATTGAATAAGCTGACATAAGAGCTATTCATACAGGTAGGTTGATGGTTCACTCAGATTGATTATTGTGTAGAACGTACCACAGTCATGTTCATGCTGACTCCCAGTTCCACTACCTTGAAGAATTTTTCTCTGTTTGGATGGGAAGAGGGGTCTAGGTTCCAAGAAAGTGTGATATATTGAATTGGGACGATTCCCATAATTCACCAAGATACAGCTAAGTAGGTCAACGTCCAAAGACTGACATAACAGTTGGACTCATGAGTTTCAACAGTGATTGTTAAATCATTGTGATTATAGAAAGAATTGATGGAACGCATGCTGGGGAGCCTAAATTAACATGCAGTTCAAAGTTGTAAAGCCATAGAAACTGATGTAAATGAAAATAGTCACTTTCCTCCACCAAACACTTGTTTCGTCTTTGATCAGTTTCTGTTCAAGAAGTAAGTTGAGGAGTACCTAATTGATACCGAACAAAGTAATAATATGCTCAATGGCAAGTCAAGATCTCCACAGCGTCTCATGAAATCCTGTTCTTTCCTTTATATGTGATTATCCTTAAAGCAAAATATAAGTGACAAGCACATCATTTTGATGAAAACAAAGCTTGGCTTCTAGCATGAAAAAGAATCTAGTTCTCGCACTCCAAACGTGAATTAGATTGAGTAATTTATCTCCTTTCCTCTAGCTGTTTATATCCTAACACTAATCACAAGTTGATTTTGAATTCGAGAAAAATACATGTATACTTTGTGTAGGTTAGGCACAATGAGAAATTATAACGATATACAGTACCGTGCAAAAATTCCTGAACGGGGGTTTGAAATCCTCTCTTGCAAAAACGTCGATTACTCGAGCCCAGATTAACGTAGAGGAATTTTGAAAAAAGCATCTTAAAGATGAGGAAAAATGCTAACTTTTTGTGGTTTTTGATTTTTCTCTCAGCCCTTTTTGGTACCTCAAATAGCTGATGTAATTTCAAGGATTTCGAGAAAAAACCCGTTTTTACTCTATCGGCTGCAATTTGGACGCGGATAAAGATAGAACAATTTTGCAAAAAGCATCTTGAAGAGCGGAAAAAATGCCATTCGCAATGATTTTTCGATTATTTTTTACGTCGTATGAATACGAGTGTGAGAGCTCTCAAAGTAGCCAAAACCGTAGTTTTTTGCCATTTTTTGCTGTTTTCACACGTATTTCATTGAAAATCCGAGAATCTGGCTACTTTGAGAGCTCTCACACTCTTATTCACATGACGTAAAAAATAATCGAAAAATCACTGCAAATGGCATTTTTTCCGCTCTTCAAGATGCTTTTTGCAAAGTTGTTCTATCTTTATCCGCGTCCAAATTACAGCCGATAGAGTAAAAACGGTTTTTTTTCTCGAAATCCTTGAAATTACATCAGCTATTTGAGGTACCAAGAAGGGCTGAGAGAAAAATCAAAAACCACAAAAAGTCAGCATTTTTTCTCATCTTCAAGATGCTTTCTTCAAAATTCCTCTACGTTGATCTGGGCTCGAGCAATCGACGTTTTTGCAAGAGAGGATTTCATACCCCCGTTCAGGAATTTTTGCACGGTACTGTATGTTTGGATGAGGTATGATGTATCAAAATCTGAAAACTGCAATATTCAAAAAGCATAAACATTGTTAAATAATTGTGCAAATAAGTACTGCAGCAGCATCGCGCGATAATGTATCAAACAAGCTGCCAAAAGGCAGTGCGCCTCATATATTTTTTCTTCTGCTATGAGTTTGCGGGGAGAGCGCGCGTGCGTGGCGTGTATAGTGTGGGGAGTTTAGGATAAGCGTGATAGTCCTACTGGAGTAAGTCGTGGATCCGATCCGAGGGAAGATGGAGGCTGTGGCAGAGATGTACTTCGGCAGGCGTGAATCCAGTACTCTCATTCTGTGATGATCGGGAAGTCAACAAGAAGGAAGGTACCAGCTTGCCCCAGTCCTTTTGACTTTCTGAAACGAACAATGAGAGGTACTGTAGGATGGTTTTATTAAGTTGTTCTACCATTTTATCAAACTGTGGGCGTAATGGCGTGGTCCTAGTTTTGAGGGTGCCCAGCTGTCTAGTTAATTCCTTGGATAGGGCTGACTGAGAATTTCGGCCTTGATCTGTATGAATTTCTCAAGGAACTCCTGATTCTGGTATAACATTGATCAAAGTGTTTGCAAGTGTCTCAGCTCTTATTTCTGTTAATGCAACTAGCTAGGGCCACTTTGTGAAGCAATCTATCACAACTAGTGAATATCTATTGCCCGATGTCGATGGCGGAAATGAGCCGACAACATCGATTCGATGCATTTGGAAGGTGCACCAACATTAAGAATAGTTTAATTGCCACGCCCATTATCTGGAGGCGCTTTTCTACTAACACAAACATCACATGTCTTTGCAATAGTCCTCGAGAAATTTCCGACAACAAGCCCAGTAAAATGGTCGCTTTATCTTAGCTGGAGTCTTACCCAATCCGAAATCACCACCAGTCGGGGAGCCAAGGATTTCTTTTAGTATACCAGATATTTTTGATTCAGGAACAACTAATAGGAGACGAAATGAGTTAAAATCGGTAGAATCTCATCATCTGTGAAGCAGAGTATCCTTCAAAACCAGTGAGTCCCATTGCTGGGTGTAAAAGGACCTCGCCATACATGATAGGATTTTGGCTTTCAGCGGATTTGACTGAATCGGCAATCAATCGACAGAGCTCGGAGAGCTGAGCAAAAGTCTCTATTACCGTTGAGCCCGAAAAATTCTTGTTCTCGAGTGATTTCGTCGCAAAGTTGGCGATTTTAACGAGATAAAATAGGGTTATGGCACCAATCGAACAATAACATACGTTCCAATTCGCTAGGCTCGCTCGGTATTTTACGGATGGGTAAAACTGATGCATGTAAGAATCTTTGCATTACATGCGATTCAATAATCCTTTCAAAAAAATCTTGCACTGCTGTCACTCTCGCGGGATATTTTTAATACCTACAAAATCGAAACGCTTAGAAAGATCTCGATAATTCAAATCCAGCCAGCGGGATGTAGTAGATCAACAAAGCAAGTGCATATAAGGTGTTTCACATCAACGAGATACATACAATATTTAGATTTGCCTCTACGCGAGGATGCGACAAGCATAAGTAGCGTCTTTCCGATGAAAGATCGAAGAATACGTCGCTAATCTCCGTCAGTGCAACACCAAAACATAGCATTGTGTCTCTTTCTTTGCACTGTATATCGTTGAAAGTCACGAGTATCTTACTCTTCTAGTTTGCAAGGGGGGGGGGGGGCTCCCACAGAACATTAAGAAAAAATCTCTATTGATCCTCAGAGATTTTTGTTTCGATTTTTGGATGGCGATTGAATTTCGCACCATATCGCACCCGGCTCCTCGAGCATGAGAAGATCGTATGAGAACCAACTTTATATCGGCCAAGATCACGAGAATCTCTTTGATTCTTTTTGGGATTGAAGATCACTCTGGTGAAAACTCGCAAAGCATCGAATTCTTTTTTCTCAAACTAGAAGGAACCTGACGGAAAATAAATGTCTCAAAAACTCTGGAAATCGTTTTCAGAAGTCAAGTCATATTTTGACGTCGGGTTCTGCTATTCTTCCTATTCCTATCAATATCTTTTGAGTAGTCCGGTGTTCTGTTATTCTCTCAAGAGAATTATTGACTTGCGTGCAATGCAAAGATTCTTAGACTGCTGTCTTACTCAGTCGTAAAATACCAAAAAAGCCAAGCGAATTGGAACGTATGTTATTGTTCGAAAGGTGCTATAACCCTATTTCATCTCGGTAAAATCGGCGACTTTGCGACCAAATCACTCGAGACCAAGAATTTTTCGGGCTTAACGGGGATTGTGACTTTTGTTCAGCTCTTCGAACTCCATGGATTGATTGCCGATTCAGTCAAATTCGCTGAAAGCCAAAATCCTATCATTTATGGTGGGGTCCTTTCAGACTTGGACTTTCGGATATAATTTCTTCCCTCGAGATGAATTTTTTTATCGATCAATAAGGACTAGGGTGAGTGAATCACAAAGAGTGTGAACAAAAGGTTGGCAAAATATTTCTCAATTATTTTGCGACGTTTCGTCAACTCGTGTAATGACCTCATCAAGCTTGAGATTTTTATAAAGATGTTTCACATATAGATAGATCGGAGTATATAAATCTCCAAATCAAGATGTATGACAAACATCAGCACCTTTACCTTAAAAAATTAATTATACCATGATCATTAAGAGAGAAGGATATAATATCCTCTCTTTGTCAATGTGGTTCAAAAGCGCAAGTGAATTCATTTGAACGAGTGTAGCCTTTTTATACCTGGCTTTTTCAAAACATCGGCGATCCAGAGGTTATCGACGAGTGTAGGTAGGGAGACGGAAGACCATTGAACTCGATGGTGAACATTATAGAAGTAGTGTCCCGTTAAATCTATTAAGTTTGGCTGCGTCTTCAATTTTATTGATATCATCTTTGTCTGACTTTATGAAAATCATTTCAGATAGTGAACGTTTGTTGGTATTTGCTTCTTCATCCAAAATTTTTGTATTCAACCAATCGAATTCGGGTTTTAGATTTTCTCTGTGTAAAGAAACCACCGATCCAGGTCCTTTGAAACTTTGATGTTCACCAATCCGAGTTACCCATGATCTTTTAGTCTCATCTACATAAGAGGTAGGACAATTTTTGCAATGGCACTTATAGTCTAGCAGCGTGTTGCGGAATTTGTGTAACGTATCTTTCTCCAAACTAATTATCCCTTGTAGATTTTTGGTGATGCGTGGAACTAAGAGAATGTTGCATTTTTTTAATGAGTGGGAAGATTTTTGATAAAAATTTTTTAAATAAGGAACGCTGAATTTGGGCAATTTCTTCCCGGCCAGATTCCTTATCCATTTTCTTATATTCAATCAATTTCATAATTGTTCCGTCTTCTTGTTCAGCGCGTACTCATTTTTATTCACTCATGCAGGACAACTGAAGACGACCTACATTTTTATGTGGACAATGTCATATTCCTACATTCTGGCAATATTTACACAAGTCTTCACAAGGTCCACTGGAGAGTGAGTCTGCGTTGCCTTGAAAAGCTCCTCTTCTATGTATTATCTCAAAATTGTATTCACTCAGTTCACCAACCCACCTAGCAAATTGGCCATCGAGAAGCTTGAAAGATAATAGCCATTCGAGTGCACTATGGTCAGTTCTTACTGTAAATTTCTTTCCAATCCAATAATGTGAGAAATTTTTGACCGACTCTTCTACAGCCAACAGCTTACGCCATTTTACACAATAATTTTTCTCTGATTTATCGAAAACCTTACTAAACAAAGTTATAACATGTTCTTCCCATCATTTGAGATAGCACCGTTCCCGTCCCGTGAGCTGAAGCATCAGCATCCAAAATAAATCCTGCATCTAGATCAGGGTGAGCTAAGATAGAAGCAGGAGTTAGGAAGAGTTTCAATTCATCAAACGCCTCCTGGTATTCGGGAGTCCACGAGAATACCTGACATGTCGATAAAAATAGTGATTTTGCAAAAGCTGGAAATTGAGGGTCAAAAGGCCCCGTACCCAGAGATAGGATATTTTCGGGGAGAAAATATATTGTGAAGCGAGAAATTCTGATCAAAAAGTTCAATTGACCCGGAGCCAGATAATGGACCATTCTTTTGCAATCAATTGATCAAATATCGAAAAATGGAGGGTTATGAGGTTATCCACAAGAACAACAACACCACGTGGTTGATATACTGCGGCGTTCTAATTCAGGCAGTGAGAACGTTTTTCGGAAAGTTTCATGTATAACGCGCATCTTCTTCAGAATATCGAGATGATTGATTTGAAAATCTTGCACAAAATGAGCTGGGAGATGTAAGCAAAGGAAAACAGCCTTATCGTGTATCCACGATGACATCGCATTCATAGCGGCCAGAAATCGTGAAAAATCAACGCTTGTGATGGGCTGCCACAAAAAGAGTTTTCAGGATAGGGCGACTAAAGCGCCACTTTTAATCCCGGCTGCGAACATAAAATTGGCGTTTATTCGCCCTAATGCGAAAAAATAGCATACTTCCCTCGCTCGGCAGGCTATATTGAGGCAAGGGGAATATTTCCCCCTCGTTGCACTCGGGGAAAAGTCATCCCCGTGCCCCAAAACAGCCTAGCCTCGCATCGGGAGTAATATACTATTGAGAACTTGAGAGATGACAATATTATTTTCATCCCCCCGGGACGAAAGTACGTCCTTCCGTGCCTCATTTCGGTCAGGAAAGAGCGGCTTTTGCTGCCGGCGCAGCGCTCTGATTGGCTGTTGATCTCCCGCTGCTGACCACGTGCGTGCGATGCAACAGAAATGCATGCAAAAGATACACGACAGACATAACCAATAGATGTCATGTTTACCAGTGTTTATTTGTGTTGATAATATACTTGTACGGACGGTATCTCTCTGATGCAGATTACCGCTGCTGAAAAAATTCTCATTATGGGATGATTGTAGGGCGGGATTTCTCACGTTCCTCGACATGAATGAAAGAATTACGCAGCGACAATGATTTTGGGCCATGATGAGCTAGGAAACACAAACACAACACTGTTTCAAGACTCACAAGCTGAGCCTGATGATAGCATTTATAATCTGTTCAAATTATTCATAATACATTTCACTACGTAATTTTTCTGCTTGCGTCCGCCCCGACCAGCAAAAGCTCGGCTAACGCCTGGGTTTCGCAAAAGTCGGGCGGACGAGTACATAACATCACAATTGCAAGTATGCAGATATAGATGATCTACAACCACATATGTAAACATATGTGTATGAGGAACAGCGGCAGTAGAAGAACTGCGAGATCGTCTGCTCTAGAGCCACCCCTTCCAAATTGCGAGCAACTGCAGAAGTGAGGTTAAATGCGTACTTTTATATTAATTAAATTTCGACCTACTTCCGGGCCGCGAGTAAGGAGAATAGTATACAGCACACGGCAGAGGAGTGAGTTGCCCGTGATTGTGTGATATCAATGCCTCGGCTTTGCCTCGGCATTATCGTCACACAGTCACGGAAGTCCAACTTCCCCGCCTAGTATACCGCAAGGGGGATACCATGTCTTGGGGTGTGACGACCCTCCGGCCCCAGTTACTGGGACACCGCACCCGGGCTTAGGCCCGAAGCCGGTAGGGAGAAGACTGGCTCCGAGACTGGTGCTCGGCGCTTTGACTTCTCCCGGAAACCGCAAGGGGGGTCGGGGCATGGCGCCTCATCCCTGGGGTGTGACGACCCTCCGGCCCCAGTTACCGCCCGCCGGAGCAAGGAGACGGCACATCTCCATCCGGCACCACGGGAATGGGCGAGTCTAGGGACTCAAATTGGGATCGCCCTCGGGCGATAACAATGCGAGCCCGTAAGACTCATCCATCATCCCGAGGGATTCTTTGGGCTCTCAGGAAGCCTAAAAGAGTCCCAAAACCCCCCACCGAGGGGTGGGCATCGGCCTTGTGCTGGGGTCCGTGCCCGAAAGTCGATAGTCGGGGCGAAGGACTGAGCCATCACCGAGCCTGGCTCGGTGTTGGTCATCCTCCAATCCGACGCGCTGGCAGGGCGTATCCCTGCCCAGCGCCCATGGGGGCAACCGGGGTTGAGCCGAAAGGCAGGGACCCGGTATACAAAAGCCAATATTCCTTCCCTGCCTAGTACAGTAATATACTATTATTTATATGGGTGTTTCGAGGTCGCTGAACACGAATATGCTATCAGCCAGCCTCTGAACTTGATTCCGGGGTGTAGGAGAGGGATGACGTAGATTGAGTTGGAAGAGTTGGGATATGATGCTTTTCAGAGTATTCCGACGTTGCTGAACACGAGTCTGGCATCAACCAGCCTCTAAATACGTTTGCGTGGGACGGTGCGAGTGTGTAGGTGTGCGATGACCTATATCGAGTTTGGAGAGTCGAGATATGGTGTTTTGTAGGTATTTCGATGTCGCTGAACACGGATCTGGCATCAGCCAATGTCCACGTCTAGTTGCGTAGGTGGAGGCGCGATTCTGACAGAGACTCTACCGCGTGGTAAATGTTCATACAATCACTAGATCTTCACGATTTAGGTTTGACTCTTTCCCCTGTCAATGTATTTCCATATCACACTCCTTGTTTAGTTCTTTCCTCTAAGGCTGGAATTCATAGTCGTTTTTCGTAGCAAACTTTTGCTCGGTCGGTAAGTGTTAATTGCCTACCTTTGCTGGAGGGACGCTATCATCAAAGGAATAAGCAGGTAATAGCAGTAGATGACAGAACGTGGGAATACGAACAAGCGATTTGACAACAGGGAAATGTTATGGGTTTTCGTGAGGTTTTCCTCGATTTTCAGATTCTGTGCGGTCGTTTATGTTTCTTTGTCGAACGAAAACCGTGAATCTCACATTTTGTTGGATCTGCTAAGCTTGCATGAGAGAGCTTGAAGAATAAACTTTCTTCTATCTCTCCTACTAAAATTAAAATAGTCGTGATATATCATTCTATTTATTTCCATCAAAATTGATGAAAATCTCTGCATTTCTTGATGCAAATAATTTTGGCCTAGAATCGATAATTAATTGGGGTCAAAAACCGTAAGCTACACGTTGCTTGGGAATAAAGTGTGCCCTTACTACTCAGGGAATGTTTGTCTTAGCCACATGAAAAATGAACTCTGAAGAGCTTTGTGGAAAAAGTCTTCGAGCTCGAATTCATGAGGCGAATCAGGAACTTCTGGGGATCTTTATCAGGTTTTGCCTCTCATTTTTCAAGTTCTCATTCTGAATTCCATTTACTGACTGTTCAAACTCTTGGTAAATTTCGTTTATCAAGAGTTTGAAGTAAAATCAGATGTGCTGGAGGAATTTACGTACCACCTTATATTTCTCAATGTTCTGATGTTTATTCTTGTGTTAATTTCGGCAAGAAGGTATCATTTAGAAGGTGAGAATTCCATTTCATCGCATGGCACATTCTTTGTTGTACCTTACATTCGATTGAATAATTCCTTCTCAGAAATTAGTTCATGCTTTATTGTAACTCAAAGCTCGAAAGCTCCTACAAAAGACCAGACAGTATTTGAAAATTCCTCTCGGTGATTAACAAAAACTAGGAGAGAATCTTTCTTACAACTCGCATCCCTGTCAGTACTCAAATTAATGGGGTAATCTTGTTGTAATCTTGTTACAGTACTTTCTGAAAAATAGGATAGTGAATGATGGAAAAGTATCACTTCAGAATATTGTAACTTTCCTCTATTATCCCCTGATCAAACATCTGTGTTGGAATTTAAAAACACATTGGTCTCACCACCATTAAGATAGTTCCACCAATGGAGAAGTTGGTGCGACAACTCTCACGAAACAGCAAAAAATCAATAAAGCCATCAGATGAATTCATTTCCTATAAAGTCCTCAGCAAGAATGCTAGTAGGAGCCTTCATCACTTGAATATTTTCAGTCTCACCCTCATATGAATTTTTGAACATGAGGACTTTCTCCATAGAGCTCCTCAAAGTTCATTTTTGATATGACAAGATAAGAGCATTCTCTCGAAGATAATCAAAGACTTCATTCATAACCACACAATGTAGACCACACCTAGTCTCAAGGCATCAATTATTATCCGTTCTTTGCCAAAATATGTTATGCATGAAGAATATTCAATTTTCATCCATCTTAGCAGTGAAAAATAAAGAGAGCTCATTCTCTAGCTTTCTCTGTCAAGCCAGAGATATAAATGGTTTTTCCTGGATAGAAAAAGTAAATTGTCCACGAACAATCTGAAAATCAAGGAAAACTCATGAAAACTTATAACATGTCCTTGCTGTCAAATCGCTTGTTCGCATTCTCACGTTCTGTCGTCTGCTTCACCAGCTTATTCCTTTGATGATAGCGTCCCTCCAGCAAAGGTAGGAAATCGGCTGTTACCGACCGAGCGAAAGTTTGCTCCGAAAAACGACTATGAATTCCAGCCATCACGTTTAACGGCGAAGCTATTTCATAAGAATAAAACGAGTTTGTCGAATCTGCATTCAAAAAGTATGCATGAGGGTCTACACTCTCCGGGGGTCCGACGAAGATGGACTCATAACCCTATTTTCTGAAGCATCGATCTTGGTAACCAAGAAGCATCTTTGAGATAAGATATTTCAAATCGAGGATCCCCTCGGAGTTCGTTACCATGACAACTTTTTATCAGTTAGCCGAGATCTATAGCTGAGCCCATTTTCTTCAATAATTACCAAAAGCCGATTTCCTATGATTTATGGCGGAGTCCTTTTCGCGAACGCGTGAATTTGCAAGTATGCGCCCCAAAACCTAGGCTACATAGCTTCGCGTACGGGAATTGGATCATTTTCACATGGGCGGAAGGTATTATTTCGCGTGCGTGAGAATTCGCAGGTATGCGCCTTCGGATATTTTCGCGAACGCGAAGGAAGGTATCGTTCGCGTACGTGAAAATATCCAAGCTTGGGCAACAGAAATGGGGTCGCGTACGCGAACTATCTCTGCGTATACGAGAATTTATAAGTATGCGCCCCATAGAAAACTTGGCTTACGTGAATTGGATGATTTCCGCGTACACGAAGAAAACTTATCGTTCGCGTACGCGAAAATGTTCGAGCTTGGGCACTGCGAATAGCTTCGCGTGAGCGAAGGGAATTTTGCCTCACGAAAACCTTGGCTACATCGCTTCGCGTACACAAACTTGAAAATTCTCGCGTCGGCGAAAGCTATTTTCTCGCCTGCATGAGAATTTGCAAGTGAACGCCCCACAGGAAAATTGGCTTATGGAAACCGGAAAATTTCTGCGTATACGAAGGGCTTTCTCTCGCGTACGCGATAATTTACAAGTGTGCGCCCCATGGAGCCTTGACTTACGTCGCAAAACGGAAAATATGCCAGTACCCGAAGAAAAGTATCGTTTGCGTACGCAAAAGTGTTCAAGCATGTGCACCGGAGAATTGTCGCGCACGCGGGAATTTGCAAGTAGACGCCCCATGGAAACCTTGGCTTACGAAAACCGAAATATTTTCACGTACGCGAGGAACAGTACCGTTCGCGTACGCGAAGATATTCAAGCTGGGGCACCGGAAAAAGCGTTGCGTACGCGAACCGGAAAACTGTCGCGTACGCGAAGAGTATTTTCTATAGCACTGCGTGACCTAAACCCGCGTTCATTGAACGCATTTACGGAACTTCAATAGCTTATTATTCAACTGTGGAATAATGCGTCCGCTCACTTCACGTGAGTGCGGAATGCAGCAAATCAGTTTATTTCACTGCGAGGTTACAAGGGCATTTTTGGCAACTTTTGCGCATACTATGTATGCAGGCATCGAAATTTGAAAGAAAATTATAAAAAATCTATGATGGATCATGTCTGGAGCACTTGTATCCGCATCGATAATTGTAAAGAGCAAGAAAATTAGTCATGACTGTAACACTCCTGCAAACATGGTTATGAATCATCAGCAACATAAACATAAACATGAACATGTGGTTGAGTTTTGCACATGTATATTTGTGCTAAACTTGAAACCTTTGACCATGCTGAATTTCTATTCAATACACCGTCGTGATCAAATCACTACAAATAAGTAGGTATCAAAATTAGAGAGTGCAGTATGATGAGCGATTGTACCTCATTTGAAAAGATCGAATATGCATATACGTCATCCTTACGGTGAGGATGTTAATACGCAGTTTTCATTTCTCAAACAGCCGTTATGGAATGTCTCAGAAGAGTTAAAATGCTAATTTTTCTGGAGTCTAGTTACTAACGTAAATTTAGAAATTGTTTCATGATAAAGTCTGAGAGGGAAAATTTCAGGTTTTGGCCGGGATGAGGGTTGTAAAGCCCTTATATTACTATAATAACCAACAATGATTCTCATGACTTATTTTAGATACAAGAAACGTCTTCATAATCACTCGATGGGTTTAATCGCGGGTATGTGATATCTATTTTATAGGACCAGATTCTTAACTTTTTTCAGTTGGGGGAGGGGGTTGCCCCACCCCGAACCCCCCTCCCACCGCAACCCTAGCGCAAGCGTTCGGGTGTGTTATGACCCGCAGAAAGGGCGGGCTTATGTCACTCGATGCTATAAAATAGTGTACGCTACTCGGGACCCAAGAGCCTTGATTATTACCCCTCGCGCAAGCGCTCGGTCGCCAACTTCACGCCGTGTAATGATATAATTGTCGGGTCCTTTGTATCGTAAATAACTATTCCGCATACGCGAGGATTCACAAGTATGTGACCCGTGAAAACCATCGCTTACGTCGCGAACCGAAAATGTTCGCGTACTCGAAGAAAAGTATCGTTCGCGTACGCGAAAGTGTTCAAGGATGGGCACCGGGAAATTGTCGCGTACGCGAGAATTTGCAAGTATGCGCCCCGTGGAAACATGGGCTTACAGAAACCGGAATATCTTAGCGAAACTTGATGCCATTCAAACCACTCTTAGTAATTTCTGAGTCCAGATTAGTGTTCGACAAGCTCTGAATACCCTACAAAGCATGTTCTGTGAGTTGCAAAGTTCAATTCTGAACGGATCGCGCCTCCAATCACGCAATTGGACGTAGACACTGGCTGATGCCAGATTCGTGTTCAGCGACCTCGAAACACCTACAAAACACCATATCGCGACTCTTCCTACTCGATATAGGCCATCGCGCACCTACACTCTCTCACCCTCCGACCCAATCGTATTTAGAGGCTGGTTGATGGCAGACTCGTGTTCAGCGACGTCGGAATACTCTAAAAAGCATCATATCCCAACTCTTCCAACTCAATATACGTCATCCCTCTCCTACGCTGCGCAATCAAATTCAGACGCTGAACGATAGCATATTCGTGTTCAGCAACCTCGACACACCCATATAAATAAATAATATTGTCATCTCTCAAGTTCTCCAACTCGCTCTCTGCGGCTGCCCATGACAAGCGTTCATTCAGTCACGATTTCTCGCCGCTATGAATGCGATGTCATCGTGGATACTCGGTGAGGCTGTTTTCCTTTGCTTACATCTCCCAGCTCGTTTTGTGCAAGATTTTCAAATCAATCATCTCGATATTCTGAAGAAGATACGCGTTCTACATGAAACTATCCGAAAAATGTTCTCGCTGCCTGAATTCGAACGCCGCAGTCTATCAAGCACGTGGTGTTGTTGTTCTTGTAAATAATCTCATAACCTCCCTTTTTTGATAGATGAATAATTAATTGCAAAAAATGGTCCATCATCTGGCTTCGGGTTCATCGAACTTTTTTATCAGAATTTTTTGCTCTACAACATATTTTCCCCCCAGAAAATTTACTTGCAACCCAATATCCTATCTCTGGGTGCGGAGTCCTTTTCTACAGTAAGAAGCCAGGCCAGAATTTGTTTGTTGTTTCTTAGAATCGGCCAGTTCACAATACTAGAGATTTTGTCGGGTTCCGCTTTCACTCCGTCCGCTGAAATGATATGTTCCGAATACTTTGCTTCAAATTGGAAAAAATGAGATTTCTTTGCATGTTACTCCTAATTAGCCATTCGGAATCAAGAGGAAATCAACCTCAAATTTTCATTCATTTTTTTCACACATTCATTCCTCTTCCCGAGCCCTAATTTCGTCTCCCCTACACCTTTCTTTTATGTACCTATTTATCCATCCGGTTCGACGTACGGTATAGTGAAGAATACACTTGTGTGAGCTCCCTGCATCTGCTCAATTGACGAACCTACTCGGGCCAATCATCAGTGCAATATGATGCAATGCTAATCTCTGCCTAATACTGTCTGCTCTGATGCAATCAATCATGAGTATGAATCGCTACAGAATGATGGCGCCTCATTCGAATACGAGATACCCATGACATTCGCCGTCCGAGTTATACGCATCTTTGCTATAGCTTTGTGTTCTGCATTGAGCAATTTTTTTGAGGCACTTTAAGATGTTATCCACAATGCACCCTGTCTAATTTCACAACGTTTCTACAACGTTTCTTGGCGCACTTGATGAGAGTGTATCATAAAAAATCTATCTAACTCTTACTTATTCAAATGTTTCTGCTCTGACGATTATGTCATCTATGCACATCATGCAGAATACGTTGATTAAGTCAGCTAATACTTCTTCCATCAATCTTTCAAATGTTGCGAGAGCGTTACGCAGACCAAAAGGCATGACTTCGAATTCCCATAATCCATTGCTCATAGGAAAATCAACGTTTTCTTCATGATCATTGATCCGGATGGATACGAACTTGTCAATAGCCTGATTTCAATCAGGAGTCGAAAACCAGAAATTTCCTCTCACTTGGTCCAAAAGTCCATCATTTTCAGACAATGGGTAAGAGTCTTGTATCGTCACAGCATCAAGTCTACTATAATCGTCACAAAACCTGGTCGAACCTTCTTTTTCTTATTTTAATCACCACTAGTGAGTACCAGAAGCTTTTCGATTTACTCATCACCCTTTGATTCTCCATTTCTTCAATGACTAATTCGACTTCTTCCCTCAAATGTATAGGAATTCTACGGATCTGTTGTTTGATTCGTCGCGAATCTGAAACTTCTATAGTGCGTTCACGTGAATCAGACCAACCCATCTCTTCTCCGTAAGAAAATTGATTTCTATGCGCTAACAAGAATTCATAGAACTGGTCTTTTTGTTCTGGATTTGACCCTTCTGAATCTCGTTCAAATACTTCCGAAAGAAAATTCGGCAATGTGTCTGAATCTTCTAGTATACGACTAACTTGTGGTGTCCCAGATAAGGCTTTATCGACTTGGTTCCTGCGAGATCAAAATCGAGTGAATCATGAACAAGTGTTGATGTGTCGAGAATGGCATTATCTATTGCTGCCATGACACCTGTTTTACAGAGAAAGTCTGTGCCGAGGATGCAGTCGTTTTCGATATCAGCCACGTACACTGATCGTTCTAGTTCATGAATGCCTACTCTAACCGACATCGAAATCTTACAGATAGGTCGAAAAACTTCCCTAGTTGGGTATCTCAGACTCGGAGAATCAGCAAGGACTCTTCGTTTGTCGGCTGTTAAGTATCTCGAATTAACAACAGAAACTTCGGAACTAGAATCAATCTTGAAATTACACTCTGAGCCATCCCATAAACCTATATAATAGCCAACATCATTTGAGTTACTGAAGATTTTCCTTTTCCGTCAAAATTGGAATTCTTATAATCAACTGCGTGGCCTTGGTGATTAATGTCAGGCTTACCTCGTTCAACTTAACACTCCAGAGTTTTCCTTCCAGTTTTTCGAGCATTTTGGAGGGATGTGTCCTTCAACTCTGCAATTCCAACATGTAGGATATTGTCTGTGTTGTGTATTGTTCGAGTTCTGTTCCTTGTGTTCTGTATGGGTCGAGTCAAACTGATTTGTGTTTTGCCTATTCCTAGTATGATACTCTTTCCGATTCTGATGGCGGATCACTTCTATCAACATTACGCGAGACACAGCTTTATCAATCGAACATATGCCCAACCCCCCAAGTTGTAGCGTTTCTCTGATACTCAGATCGTGAATAGCGGAAACAAATTCTGAACAAGCAATGCGGTCCTGTTCTTCTAAAGGAGAATTTTCGAAAATGTCCCGAGGTAACCCACAAATTTTAGCTGCCGGAGACGGAAAATCTTCATCAAATTGCTGCTTCCGATTTTTGAAAAAGGAAGAATTCATAGCCTGTAAATGAGAGTCACCAAACCGCAATTTTAAGCTTGACTGTAAGGGATCAAAACTAATAGAGCTCAAATCAGCATTGTCCAAAACAGATTTCTCCTTCCCGCGCAAACATGAAACGAGCATAATTCCTTTAGACTTGTCATTCCACCCACTAGCAAGAGCAACTAGTGTCAACTGATTAATGTATTACGAAAAAGTGTTTTGCCGTTTTATACATCGGGATTAGGTCGTAATGCTTCAGGAGCCTCATTAACAGGGTTTTGTATGGGTACATTGGTCGTATTTTGTGTGATGTCATTTATAAGGATTGGATTTTGATCGAGTTGTTTGGAATGTTGAACTTGATCCTAAAGCAATCATCGCTCTTCAGCCCAAATTCGTTGTCTCTCTTGAAAATCTCGCCTCTCAGCGATCAAGTCTCGGCTGCACTGACGAAGTTCGTCAGCCAAATGCCACACCTCAGGATCATGGACAGGCTCTCCATTGACGGGACGAACCCCTGTCGACACGGAGTGAATGCCGAAGCTCCACACAACATCGTTGGCAGCACCGGTGGATGAGTCCTGATGAGATGTGACACCACCGAGCGATGTATCTCCGAGGGCAAGATCCATGTGGAATTTGTCAAAAACTACAATTTTTCATCCGGTATCCTAATAGTATAAGAGCTGCCGTTTGATATCATAATGTAATGATTCTCATTAGGAAGAAAATTAGCGCCAAAAGCCATTACCCATCCCTCAGATTCACTTTAACCCTACTGCAGATTCACTGTATTAAACTTAAACCTCTCGTTCGCAAATGAAGAATAGATCATTCATAATTTTCGTTGGAACAGCTTATTAAGACGGCCTTCGCCCTGGTCTCTTAAGAATAATACTCTCATTTTCATCGAGCTAATCTAAGCAATTCCCAGACATATCCTTATAATATTTCAACCACAACCCGTGAATTGCAAAAATGTTTGTTCATATTAGAGCACTGGGGATATTGGTTACCCCTGTAGTTATTATGATCTTAGGTTAAAAAATCATTCGGTTAAGAATTAGTATATAAGACACATTGTAACACACAACGCAAGCGAGGAATGTCAGTCGAGTCAATTACCTTTATATCGACGGAATAAAAACTATGCGGTTCGCGTTTTTGCCACCCAGTGCACTAACCTCCCATTACGAATCGCTCCCAACCAACGCCACCGCTGCGAAGCACCGCCGCCAAAATGAACCATGTCAAGACACTGCCCAAAAACGACAGTTCCGACTGGGCTCTTATGCAATTTGCTAGAGAAGATGGTGACGCCAGTGAATGTTCAAGCGCTCTCAAAAGTGCGCGGATCCCATCTCGGCCAACGGGAACGGTGTGAATTGATGAGCTCAGTATGGAGCTAGTCGGAAGAGCTGGTGAGTCCATTTGCGTATTGACGCAGAATTCTAGCCCCTCGTCGGGCGCCACTTGTTACCGCCGGGTTTGCTCCGGGAGACAGTTTCATAGGTCGCAACAGTGGTTTTCACGTGAAAAAGAAGGTTGCCCTGGAATGGGCCGGTTCGGGTTCGGGGGTAAGCTCTGAAAAGAGCTGAAGTCGCAGTTAGATGGTTTTAAAGGGCCCCGGTTCCGCTGGTGGTGTCTGAGGGAGCTGATCTGAAATGGGCCGGTCAGCATGGGAGTTGCATCAGCAGTGTCCATCAAAGCTTTGAAGCTAGGAATCGCGCGATTGTGACCAACATCGGCTGCGCCTGCGGGCGCGCCGTAGAGTCAGTGTGACTGGCGGATCACCTATCCCTGGATTGAGTCTCCGATCCCTGGAGGCCGGCTAATAGCGTGGCCACATTTCTGGTCATGCTAGATCCTTAAAGCTCATCAAAAGCCTCCGCGATAGTCTGAGCACGCCGTGAGTTCTTGATCGTCGAGGTGGGCCCGCCTGAGCAACGCAAGAGCTCACGGGCGCGCAAGCGCCGGAGAAAACAGCAAACGTTGACCCAGGGGACGCATGTGAACTGCAACCAGGTTGGAGCGACCTCCGAGCGCGTAAGCGCTAGAAAAGTGATCCTTGGTGTCCGTGTAGTGGACCCCCAAGCACGTTAGTGCTGAAGAAATCCGTCCGGACAAGCCGTCCTCAAAACCCCTTCCCGCTTTTTTTTCTTTGGTAGGCCGGGAAAAGAAAGTCGACATAGACACCTACAAGAATGTGAGTAGTGCCGAATTCACCCGAGAAAACTCGAGCACCTACTAACTAAAACCCCTTCCCGGTGGAGGCCAACCCGAAGGTTATAGTCCCGGAATAAGGAATGAAGAAATAGAAAGTAGAGTAGAGATGAAAGATTCGAGGGGGCTTGCGAAGAAGCGGGAGTCCTCATGCAGTCCGAGATGCTGCACAGGATTCATACGCATTGAGGCGGACGAGTTGGTGAAAGCACACACACGGACGCTGGGGCTGAAGACTGGGGTTGGAGAAGTTGTCGTGTGCTCCCGAGATACTGAGATCTCCCTTGCCGGATGACTGGGACCGGGGAGTGCGTCTGTCTTCCAGGATCAACTAAGGATACTTCTCGCGGTTAACTGGGGCTGGGGAGTCGTTACTCTGCCAAGATCATAAGATCTCCCTTGCAGGAGGTCCTTAAAGTCGGTTTGGATACCGGTTTGTGAAAAACGGGTATCTGTCAATAGCGATAATGACCAGATGCCACTCGGCGGTGGCGTGTGGCACTACCCGGGCCTGTTGTCCGGCCGTGGCTGTATTGGAGAGGAAGAGATGAAGAAAAAGAATGCGCAAGGCGTTGGATTTGGCAAAGGATAATGATCCCTCGGCTAAAAATTGAAGTGGTACGTGATCTGATATGTCTATCATTGAGCTCGCCGGATTAACGCATTTGTCAGGACTGTGAGACAGCACGTCAACTGGTAGTCAAGATGTTAGGCCGACAGGTAAGTCAGGTGGTTTACAGGTCGCTGGTTTGGTAGGTCGTCCAGTTGACCGCCGATTGACCAACCAATGGCTCGTAACACAACGAGTCGTGAATTTGGTGAGTCGACGTCTGAGTAGACCTGCGATTCAGCGGTTCGGCGGATTGCCAGGTAATCGAATCAATTGACTATTTGGTTCGTAGGTCGGTGGATGGAGAGTTCGGTGTAGGTTCCAGACGATTCCATAATCAGACCCCAGTTGAATAATGGGTTAGTGAGATGGTTAGCTTCCATTCCGGCTATCAAGGGAGTTACTGATCAGTAGAATTTCCCCCGGAAAGTGGTCATTGACCTTGATTCTTACTCGGATGTGCAGAAAATGCTTCGTTAATCTTCCATGCGGTCACAGAGATACGTAGTTGGACGGAAAATCTGGATCCCGCTCAGAACTTGTCGTGAGGAAATGGAATCACATTTTACTTATCAAATGTGCAAGATAATTTTTTTGATTCGATGTATTGAAAATCAATTTTGATACGAGTTCTCGACGATGACATGCCTCAATGTGGCTCAAATCGCTTGGAAGGAATTAGTGAAACTTGAATGATCGTTCAAATAAATTATTGTGAGTGCGAAAAATTGCGATCGCGATGGGCCATATCTAGCGAATCTTGAGTTGAGATCTACATGTGTGAGACCGCGCAGACGACAAAACAGTGGATACAAGGGATCTCTCACAACTCTGTGAATTGAACGGCACGGTTTATTCTGTACCAAGGTTACCGGGAGCAAGTAACAAGAAAGAGAGAAACTCGAATAAAGAAGATAGGCTAAAGGAGACATAGAAACAGAAAAGGTGGAATCAATAGGGAGACAAGAATGACATATACACATGTCTCGCTATATACCCGCAAGTATCACACGCTCATAGCTGTGTACATCATGAGCGCGAGGGAGAACGTCTACAGCCATGCGTCGTGCGATGCTTGCCCAAGTTTCTCTTCATCTCGGTCTCGACATCGAGGTCTCAGCGTGGGATTGTACGTAGCGTGCGCGTATATAACGTAACATAGAAACGAGCGCCCGAAAGCAAGAAGGAGAATATGCGCTCGAAAGCAGCGTCCCTATTGGTGGCGCCACTGTCGACATCAGCTTATGAGAAGAGAATGGTGGTGCAAGTGAGACGGGAAACGCTCGGGGTCGGAGGAGCTGGTGGGGGGCTGCATGTCATGCTGCCAAGCCAGGCGGACTGCGGCGATGGTATTATATATAATACAACATTCGGTCTTTCTCTCACACTCTCTCAAACGCAACTGTATATCTATACGAGACGCGAGCATACATACGTGCGCGCGCACAAAGTGGGAGAATTGGTATCGTGTGGGCAAAGTGCCGACATTGTGCATGAGAGCGAGAAGGAGAGTTGTAGAGAGCGAGTGAGAAGGAGAGAGTGAGACAGACAGGCAGGGAGAGCCGACTTTATGCAGCTGCGGGACGATAACAACGATGGGCTACAGGACCGCCGCTATAGCTGGGGAAATGCCAAATGGGCTACAGGACCGTGCCGGCCTAGCTGTACCTACGTTCGTTCGCTTGCGCGTTCATACCGTGGCATCGCGGACGGGTGGTAGCGGCACTAGAGAGAAGCATAGCCAGTCAGCCAGCCAGAGCACGGGCAGGAAAGGCGGGAAGAAGAGAGGGATTTCAAGCGGTCTCTTCTCTCTTCACTTCTCTTCCCTCTTGCTCGTTCTCTCGATGTACGTTTTCTCTGCCGAACGACGAGCAACTTCTTTCTCTTCCCATCTCTGTTGCATCCGCCCATGTATTGAGGCTATTCTCTTTCTATTCCTTTTTAGCTTAATCGCTTGTTTTTACTCTATTCTCTTCTCCGTTTTTCGATTTTCTTCTAACCTAAATCTTCTAATTACAACGGTTTTTGACGTTGTCTTTTGATCTAAATCCAACCAGATTTTCAGATACGTTGATACGATCTTGTAGTATCTGCTAATCGGCACAAGGTAGTCGCTGGAAATCCTTGGATGTTGGCAATGATAATTTCTCTCATGTTTCTAAAGCTTACGTAGGGCTATATCAGTCGCACGGGAAATTTTTGATGAGTCTCATGGATTTAATAGAGGGCAAGGATGGTCAAACCTGCAACAAAAATAACGAAATTCTTAAAGCCTCCAAAATCAATATGATCCTCAAAATAATTTCAAATCGTATTATTCGATACCTCCTACGAAGAAAAACACTTCCCAATGTATAAGCATATGGCTTATACATTGTGAAGTGTTTTTCTTCGTAGGAGGTAGCGTATGAGTCTAGGAGCATATCATAATCTTCAAGGACCCTTTACAATATAATATGTTTCTTACTGGTAGTCCTAGATGATACGTGCTGGGGAGGAATTCTAGATATTTGTGAGAAATGTTTGGCCCTTTTTGTATTCCTCATGTAAACTATCCCAACAGGAGGGTGAAATCGTCAAACCGTTCAATCACGGATATGAAATTTCAACATCTCGTTGATCTACGTCAAAAGGCTCGATATCGAAATTATCGAAAAAGGTACTGCGTATCATAAATGACTATAAATTTGATGTTGGAAGGACTTTCAGCTCCACATCATCATCCAAATGTATGCAAAACTGGTTGTAGAAGTTGGTCAAAATGACCGACGCGCGGCGCCTCCTAACGTTAGTCCGTTTGGCGCGCCTACTCTCGGGTTTAGGGTTTTACATACTTTTTTCCCTCCCTCATCACCCTGACTAGGAGTATGAAGCTACGATTCTATCAGGTTTTTTTTTTCATATTTCTTTATCCATAAACGTTTAGGAGCACGAATGTGCTACTTAGCATTCATCAATTGGCTTTATATTTTGAACTAACTGATCGCCAACTACGTTGTAGCCCGTAAAACTGTTTTTCTTAATTTCCTCATCTCAATTCATTTACCATCAAAATCGTTCAATGCATCTCCCTATTCGAACGATGCTCAAAGTCTCTTAGATTGAGATGAAGCAATGCATATGTATCCGTGACATGTACCAGCATTATGTGCTGTATTATCAGGAAACATTAGTACACTGCTTTCAATGAGGTCGCTGTCAAGGCCAGGAGTAGAGTTTGAAATTTGAAATCAAAAATTAGATATGTAGAAGGGAAAACTAATTATTCCTACGTTTATTTTAATATGCGTAACGTTACCTGCAGGAGATGCATATTGCAAAGGTTTCGCGGGTACCGAGTTTTTGGAGAGATGGAAATATTGTTCTCGTGGCTTGGGATACAAGGAGTTGCAATTTTTCAGTTTCATCATTGTGCGTTCTTCTGGGTTCATTCAGGATGATTTCATAACTGGGCTTCCATCGATCAATTTCACCGATTGAGAGAAACTCAATTTTATGCTATGAATTTTCCCAAAAATCCGACTCGACATAATGTAAATTTTTTGAGTGACGCAAAGAAAAACACCAAATTTGGATCTTAAGATTCCTTGAAATAAGGTAACTGTGCCTAATTTTCCTCCAGTCCCTAATTTTTCCCCACCCAAGTTCTCAAATGTGTGCACCCGCAGACCTTGCTGCGCATTTTTTTCATGTTTGTTACGTCAAAATATGAGAAAATAAACGTTCTGGACCGATCCTCAATGACACCCGCTTTATTTACAACAAAAAAGTGGTTTTCGGCACTTTCGACTTCTTTTTTATTGGTCACTAACAGCTATGCTCAACAAAACTGATGTGATCAATTCCAACGCACTTTAACTTATTTCCTTTGTCTTTGTCCCAACTTTACAATGTTTTTTCCAGAATTGCAAAATTTGATTTTCAGCCGATTCTGGAAACGTGCAGCGTTCCTAATTTGACCCCATAGTCTTTTTTTGAAACTCATTCTTTCCTCCATTCGAATACATCAATCTCACTCAAGAAATTTTGAAAGGGGGTAAAAAGCTACGAAATGAGCTAAAGTGTACGCCTCATTTGGAGGTCTGGGAGCCGAAATATACCCATTATACGAAAAACCCGTATAATCTCATGGAGATACGCCTCTTTTCCACGTGGGGGCAAATTAGGAACACACTGTCGAATACTCGCAAAAAATCTTCTTTTGCAAAAATTGAGATATCTCGGCTCAAATTTCTTGATTTGAACGTACCTTGGATAATTTCAAAAGTCTTGGAACAAGCTTCAGAATGAGTTAAAGTAGGTTGAAAAATATCTAGATGAGTCAGATTGGTAAGCAAAACAAAAGTAGTGGGGACAAATTAGGCACACTTACGTTACTTAAGAAAAGCTATAGAGTGAGATGAAGTGGAGTCGTTTTGGAGCAACGAGGCGCAAGTTATTGAATTTTTCTAATCAGATTTCTCATTTTCAGCTGTATGCAAACTGCTGCCCGACAACGTGATCCCCTATAAAATGCTTCATTCTTTGATATTTCAAATATCGAGAAAATAAGATAATCTGAACTGCTAGAATCCTTCGATTTGTTGCCGGAGAACGCGGGAATACTGAGAGACTCAAGAATTTCGATTAGGCTGGACAATCTGCCACACGAGTATAAAAGATATAATCGTAAAATATACGTGGAAGTGGATAATCACGAGTCGACAACAAGAGCAAGTCTATTTTTCGTGGAGTGAGACTGATTGTGAGTGAAAAAAATCGCCTACTGCGTGAATTTTTACGTACATCGCGAAAATCGCGTATTGAAACGTGTCCTATGGAACTAGCATCTAGCACTAGTATGAAACTAGCATCTATGGATCACGGTTGAGATATGAAGGAAGTATTCAACAACCATGTATTCTGTTCTTAATTCAATTTTGGAGATATTTTTTCCCGTCAAAATAGTTACCGAAAGACTTGATGGGCCATGTCATTCAAAGTCTGTTTCATCAAAGATGTTAAAATCGTTGATCAAATCGACGAATCTGATCTGCACAGGAAAAAAAATCTTCTAGAAGACCTCCTTCGACCATATGATTTATTGTCCGGATATTTTCTTATCTGTAAACAACCAACTTTAAACTGAGGACCTATCATTGAATACTCGAAATTCGATAGGATTTTGCAGAGGGAGGGATGACGGTTACTCAGAAGTGGAAGAACGAGAAGGGAATAAATCTTCTGAATTCAATAGTGACGATGAAGCTGATGAAAAAAATACACTTAGAGACGCAGCAGAGTATCAAGCAGGTGAGAATGTTCTTCTTACAAAAAAAAGATGTTGGAAAGCGACATTTTTCGTCCCATTTCCATCAAACTCATATAATTTGAAAGTCAGAAATAAATTTTTGATTGGCAGTTTTTGACTAAATTACAGGGAAGGTTTACAGATCTGCCCTCTATAATGCACCTGAACTGATGCCAAGTTGGAAGATTCAAGCCGCTCGTCAAACCATAAATTCTCATTTGAAAAGTGTGTTCATCCAAGATGTGTTGTGTCATTGACGAGGTGACATTCCGCGGGAGATTACCTACAATTCGAGGTGTGCGCTGACTCGAGCACCAATTAATGTATGTAAATAGTATCGCGTGGCCGAAAATTGAACTAAAGACAATTTTAATCATGTATCGTGAAATTTCGATATAGATATATACTTCAGCATGAATGAGTCATATCATTGTTCTTAGTTGAACAGAAGATCCGCTAGGTGCGAGGCTGTCGTCGCCCACCCCAAATTGGCGATTGATTTGAACCACTAATAGATAGTCCACTTAAAAGAACAAGTTGACCATTGCGGGAGGTCTGCGGAAGAGTTAGAAGAATCCATAAGATTGGCAGGTGGTAATAGTAGGACGTTAGCAAGACGTGAATAGAGTTTGAAGGAAGAATAGGCGTTGCGCGTATTCTCACCACGTGGGTAAGGCAGAATAGTCAAGTTCCAATGTTTGCGCGTGGGTGGTGCTGTAGGACAGCTTCGAGTCGGATTTTACCTCAGCGATAGCCTGCATTCGCAAGAAGGGTACGGGTTTTCGCCGTTACTGTTCTTGTGCCAGCATCCGGAGGGCGCGCGTGCTCCTCGTCGCTGTAGTATGGGGACGACATACACACGATAAAGATCGAGTTAACTCGACTGCTTTTATTTCATCATAATTAGGAAGTTGGAAGATGATTGGATAATGTGTGATTTCTACCACTTAGAGAAAACGGGAGTGTTCTTACAAAAAAACGTTACTGATTATCTGAACTTGATTTGTTTAGTTTTGCGAACTCATTAAAACTTGTTTGAAAATTTGTTCGTAAGCTCGTCTTCATAATTGGCGTTAGGGTAGATATTTGATGGTTGATCAAATGATAAGATTGGGGGCTGATAAGGATGTATGCATCCTAAATTTTTCGTTTCTATGAGTGAGATTCTTCTAGCCACCATTTCGTAACTTTTTGATACATAAAAGTTGTAGGTATATATATATCAAAATTCCCAACAGACAAACGAATTTCTGTATCGAGATTTGTTTATCTGTTGGGAAAAATCTATTGCTATCGCTTTTTTTACAGATATTTTTGATGAAATACCTATTTAATGGACCATGACTACAGTGTGAAATTTCAATATCGCACAATGTTGGTGATAGTGCTAGGCACACTTGATCGGCTATTCACGAAGATTAGATAGAGAAGGCCCCAAAACTTCGTCTCTTTTCCGCATTGACACAGGAAATTCTTCATTCAGTTCTCTATTGTAACATTCAAATATGAATTCAAAATAAAATATCACATCAGATATCTCAACTCTAGTTGTTACAAATTTACTCAAAGATGGGTTGGGAGAAAAGTTCGAGGCAATCAAAGAAATTCAGTGGAACATGTTCAATTGAAGTTCACATTGAAGTTGCTATAAGTGATGTTAGAGCTGCGAACCGTGCCAATGAAGAACACTTGAATGCATTAGTAATTTTCTCTTTGACTATCTCATTCATTTCGCTCTCTGGAATATCGTGGAATTTCTAGCTCTCTCTCCCTCTCTCTATTCCATTTCTCTTTCCTGAAGTTTGCTCCGCTCAGTATAATACCTATCTACCCCCACAAGGAATACCAGAAGGAGGAAAGATTGGGGAAGGAGGATTCGCTGGTTCTTCTTCGGTGATGAGTGCCGCGAGCAGCTCAGTAAGGATAAATTGCTTTGCGTTGCGAAAATGAGCGTACGGGTGAAAGCAAAGGGGCGAGTTTGTGAGCTGAATGAAGAGAGCTTTTCCTCTATATTCCGCAGGCTTATCTCTACTGTTCTTTGTGCTTCCTTGAACTATTTCTGACTTCGCTTTTACTTCTACTTTCGTGCTTTTCACTCTTTGGTATTTCAAAGTTTAACTCAATAGTCAAAGTTAGAAGTATTTTCCTTTCCAATAAAAGAATTTTCCTCCCCTCTTCTACCAATTCTAGTTGCAAAGCGAATTGGGGGTTCTTCATCCGCAATTGTGAGTTCATTTTTGGACGGAGCATTATCTTCATTTGAGGCTTGAACGACCTAGGATCGAGCTACATTAGCGAGCACAGTATCGCCAATAGCTCTTTATTCTTTTGATCGTGGATCGAGCATTTTTCCAAATGCGTATAGTTTTGTGTTTCTGAAAGCGTCCAATTCTCAAATACGCAAACAGCGCCAATTTCTTTTGTGGCATTGAAGACATTCTTTCTTGCAAATAGTGTGCAGGGTACCGCAAAGACCGAGGGTGCATCTAACTCGTGGTTCAAAGTCGATGTCGTGATGTGTGATGAGGAATATAGAGGACCAACAAAGGATAAAAAATTTGAGTGTGTACTGAGATTCCATAAAAATACAAATGGAAACATGGTGATCCTGTCTTTCCTCCATACATTTTCAGAAAGTGTTGGAGTACTGCAATTCAATCCCAAGTATGATGAACTGAATTTGATTCAAAACTGTTGATGTCGATTTTTACATCACTAATTGCATCTATTTTACAAATGTTGACTGTTCAAGCCATTGGATCTAGAAAAATAATTAGAGTTAATTTGAAAAACAACCGATCGTAACATCATCAATACACAGATCAAGTAGCTTGCCCAATAGAAAAAGAATTGGATATACTTGCTTACATTTCCCATATGCTCTCCTGTCCACTCTTCGCATTATACCACTGCACTACTGCACTACTCTTTGTTTGGATACATTTCTTTCTGACGTTCGATCTGAACGGTTACGTCTTGAAGGTTCACAAACCCTCTCACCCTATAATCTATCTACATCCGCAAGAACAGTCAACAGGTGACTTTGAAGAAAGTATTCCGCTTACTTCCGTCCTTTCACGGATTGCATTCCCATCGAATTTAAATGAAGATTTTTCTCTTACTTCTAACCTCAAGATTACTACGAGGAAGAATACTATGCTGTTTTCTTGTCACCAGCCTTGACAAATCGTCAAATTCGGGCGGGAGATTTGAAAATATTTCATTCGAGTTGACCTTACATCATCCAACATATTACATTAAATTTCATTATTCCTGGATGTGAGAATTGAAAATTTTTCCATTATAATGTTAGATTATCGGAATTTCCAATCTTTATCGTTCCATTCCAACATTTACTATCATACCCGTGTGGTTCATTACATACCCAAAGGCTGCATTTTCACGCTGGTCTGTAATATTTACATCCTCATCATTGAAATATTCGCGATCATCTCACAAGTAAACACGAAATATCATTGGGCAACGCATTAATGAGCGAAAAAGAATGGAAATTGGAAATTCTTGAAATTGTGAGAAAATGTCATAACAAAAACGATGTATTTCCTACAATTTCGTTGCATTGTGCAATAGAATATCTTGTTTGTGTCTCAATTCGTACCTGACATGCAACTTTATCTTCATTCAGTCTTTAATTCAACTCAGTTTCGATTAGTCGTGAACTCGTGAGATAAACATTCTCAAGCAATGCAGATAACGTTCGGCTCATCCCTTAGCCACTTATGTCTGACCCGTTTCAGCTATTACTACTTAGCGCGACAGTATCAAATATCCAGCTCGCGCATCTTTGCTCATTGGAGAAATCGACTTGAAAGGGTGGATATATTTTCTCAAAACACTTTTGGCTAATTTATTAACGTATCATTGAGTTGATTATTTATCTTCTACTCTTTTCACTTGTTTGACTCATGAAATTAAGTAATGGTTTGAAAGTGGTTGGCATATTTCGGTTTAAGCCCTCTGACGAATGAACTGGTGAGGTATTTTGAGTTTTCGAGATGTGAATTATTTCATTTTGAGCTCTTATTGAAATTCGGGTGTCAATATTCACAGAACAAAAGTATGGCTATTCTTCAGAATTTTCGATGTATCAGTCATCTCAGTATTCGTCTGAAAAAAAGACAAAAGCACGCGTAAGCTCGATCCGAGTCAATTTGACCCGAAACGTAACTTTTAAATCTGCTCAAGATTTGGCTACTGATAGCATCCAGGTTAACTACTTCTTCATACCAAGATTGATAGCATCTCTTTCATCTTGCTTAAAAGTACCTATCTCTAAACTCGACTCCAATTCCATCAGAATACAAAACACCAATGCGTAACAGTAACACTTGCAATTTCAACCTAAGGCAACTATCCTGCTCAGTCATTGCGTGTGTAGATCCTATACAGCATCAGAGTCGAGAAATTACTCGAAACAAATGTGTCATGCAGCATGGGATGCCTTTACCATCGGAAGACAGGGCTCACCTTTCACCGGACAGAATAAGTATTGCACCAGCTGTATTATAAAGAGTCTGATGGCGCTCTCGCGCAGCTTTCACCGCTCGAGAGAATTTCGCGCGCAATACGAAAGTCTTACAGTGGCCCGCGACAGGAGTGAATCGCCGCACCTATATACATATACCGACAAGTATATCCTCACTTTTACCTCTTTCGCCACCGATATGTACGCTCGCAAGCACCCACTTTCTTCTTTAGCCGACTTCCGGTGAGTGTCAAAGAGGATAACAGACTCCCCGTGCGTTCTTTTCGTATATATACTTGTACGTATCACATGATAAACACGTGGGTTGCGTGAGTCTATGCTAGAAACGGGACATTTTTGGTCGAACTGATAATACTCACGTTAGTATTAATACTTATAGGATTATTCATAATTTTCTAGATTCTACCGATGGAAGATGCTATAGTATACCGAAACCGAAATTAACAGTTGGTAGAGGTTTGTGAATGCCATGAATGAAATAAAAAGTTTGCTCTGGAACTCGTAGTTTCAAGAATTAGGCCTTATTCTATCGCTTATGAAGTTAGCGAGTGAGGCCGATCTATTGGTGACAAGGTCACAAACCATTTCTCAGTATGTAACAATAGATCGAAATTACGCGGAGATAGCTAAACTACCTGCTGATATCCCATACTCATTGTTCTCGATTTTGTTTGCTATTGAAATGGACGATAATGGGCAGTTTTCATAGTTTACTTCTATAGGCGTTCGTCGAAATGAATTAAGGAGTGATGATGTTGTAAAATGATGATCTTATCTTGATGAATAAGTTCATCAGATTAAATAATAATTTTGATCCTGTGAGCACCCAGGCCAGTTGGCCAGTTTCAGTTCATTTTCAGTTGTGTATTTGATAGTACGCATTGTATAATTTCAGTACATTATAACAATATAATATGTGAGTGACATGGGCATACTACATTTTCATCGCGCACGAGTGGTTTCTAGATGTTCTTTCATGTCTCTATGGTCATATTTTATGCTAATCATCCTCTTAGATATGGTCTTTATACAAGGTAAGGTATTGTCTCTACAAGTGGTCTCCTCCTGTTTCAATTTTTGTTTAATGTATACAGTACAACTTTGATAGGTCGAAGCATTATAACCCACGAGGAAAACTTCGAGTTAGCAAATATTCGAGTTAGTGAAAATTCGAGTTATTGAAGAGGCTTAGGAATGAATTCGATTTAAGGAAGTTTGATTCGAAAAATTTCTATCTATTCACAAATCGCTATCTATCCAATGCAAATCATATTCACAATCAACATGAAAGAATTCAAGTTACTTTGAAAATAATTATCGTCATCTTCATTTAGACCTTCAGACCACGGGGTCTATTCATGGTCTATTGCTTCTATGATCCACACTCCCGCACCCATGCCTCTCAGCTGAAACCTAGGGGAAAGTGGGGCGAATTAGGACAGGTTTTGCAGTGGGGCTATCTGGCGACACTTGGGGATAGGCGCGCTACGGGACTTGGAAGTTCAACTGTTGAATAGATTGTAAAAAAATTTTCAGAGCCCAAGGTCATCTCTTTTATACATTCTTTGGAAGTTTGAGAAAAAAAATCTGGACTAATTCGCCCCGCGTTTGGGCGCACTTTAGGACAATTTTGGGGGCGAATTAGGACAGCCTTTGAAGATCGAGGTATAATGCAATATTCCTTATCTATTGGAGTCGCATTTGCCCACCAAAACACGTGGTAATAACCCAAAATCATGAGGGAACCCCACCCGTGATCTTTGCATCCTCCCATGGGTTCAGCGAGCGAGCCATTTTTGTGCATTCTTCAGCATTATTGAAATAGGCGCTTCATTGGTGCACTACCGTCTTCAGCAACCGACAATCGTTTCGCAGCTTCTGAGAGTCGACTATCTTTCTTTTTTTTCATATTGGAGGTATCCATATTCTCCCTAAGTCAACGATCCAAATAGTAGAGTGCGACAATCAACCCAATATCAGTGAACGGGAGAGTGAAAATGCGCTAATCGAGCACTATCTTAGACCACGTTGAAAGCGACTTCTGACCTCTAAACTGACTCCTGAGATGGCTATTCGACATCGTGATTTCATTTCCTTACTCATTTTCAATCACCTAACAAACCCTCAACCTCCCGCGCTTCGAACAATCCGCACAAACGCATACGCGCCTCGATACGCACGATTATCCTCGAAAAACACGAACAAGCGATCGCTCGACCGATTTTAGATGGGATTTAACATTGTCCTAATTCGCCCCGTTCAGTTTGTCCTGAAATGCCTCCAAGCATTTTTTTTTGCAAAATTGCGATAACTTGGGTTCAAGTGGGTCGATTTTGACTTACGACGGCTAAAAATCTTTGTTTTGTGATGTAGTTTTTGACCCTCAAATGGCGATGAAGTCCGTCCAGTTATGCAGGAGTAGCGTAAACTCTTGCATTTCCAAAATAAACCGCGCGATACCCTCGAAAAGCGCCCCTACGTCAGCGTGGCCTCCCAGTATCGTTTCGGGAGGTCTAACCACCATAAAAACCATTATCTGTGATGGTATTGGAAATGTTTTTATGTGGCGGAAGTCTAGACTCACCCACAACCGAGCTATCTTGCTTGTCCTAATTCGCCCCACTCTCCCCTATACAGCCTTCTACCATGCTGGGATGTGTCTCCGCTGCTGAGCATGCGGGAGGAGGGTGAGCCGTTTCTAATTGTATTGGCCTGTTCTGGGCGTTTGCACTGTTGAGGTTCGTTCACCAGCTAGGCTCGGGCGATATCTGGGTTGGGAAGGCAGTAGTCTCTGACTGCTTGACAGCAATCACGCCATATCACGCTCCTGTCCTGTGCTCGGTTTGTCCATACATTGAGATTGCGGCCCGTCATTTTTTTACGATACTTACAAGGGAAGGTCCAACCTTGCGGGTCATGAATTCGTCCCAAACTCTGGAAATCATCTTGTTTCGGTGCAAAATGAAGGTATCTCCGAGGATTTGATCCAATGGGCCTCCTATTCAGAGATACAGCAATGGAGATTAGCATTTCCATATGGGTCTATGTTGAAAAATCGTATGTTACTTACAATGCTAATCTCCATAGATGTATCTCAGGGTAGAAGGCTCATGGAATCAAACCCTTGGAGATACCTCCATTCCCCACCAAAACAAGATGATCCCCAGAGTTTCATCAAGATCCGTGTCCCACAAGGTTGAACCTTTCCTTGTTAGCACGCTGTTCTCCAGGGGTATACATGGTCTTCTCCTGCCCCGTCGCGATTCTGGTTAGTAATCTAGCGCTCTTTGCGCTACACGTTCCTCACTCATTCTAGCTAACATGACCCATTCACTGTACTCTCCTGGAGTTGATTACACTTTTTTTTTTTTTTCATTAACGCGTTTTCAACTACTTTTCGAGGCTATTCTGCGGGATCTACAGTTTAAGGTGGGTTCCGAACCACCAAAACCACCGAAAAGCATTTATGAAAATTCACATCGGTGCCGGCCGAGTTTCGAACCCCAGCCTTTTGTGTTGAAGGCATGATTACACTGATAATACTCGGGGGCCGGTAGAGTTGGAGCAACTCATCATTATATCTGATTCTAGGGATATCCGACATATGAAGTTGTTTCAAAAATGCTCCGCAGTATTTTGTTTTCAAGCATCTCGAACCTCCCTACATCTAGCTGAGTCATTGACCAAGTCTCGCATCCATAGGAAGTCACGGGTTCAATAACGATTTTGTAAATCATTATTTTGGCTTCACGTGAGAGATCTTTATCTCTAAAAAGCTTCTGTAATGAGCCGAAACACCTATGTCCTGCGGTCGAGCCTGCGGTTATTCTTTTACCACACTCTACTCTTATGTTGTTATCGCGCGTTACTGTGGTACGAAGATAGGGGAAGAGGGGGACTTTCTCGAAGGAGCAATTCGCGATTTGGATAGGATCTGTATCGTCATCCGCATTGTTACGATCCATGACCATGTATTTCGTTTACGACTCACTTACCTTTAGACCTACTTCTTTCGCGCTCGGGATCAAGATATTTGCAATTTCTTCTACATCTTGTCTAGGTCATCAGCGTACCCCAGGGGTTTGATGACGTCGTTCGCTTGAAAGCGAAGCCCACGTTTACTCGGAGCTAAAGGTCTTATGACGTATTCTAATAGAAAGTTGAAGATTGGCGGGGATATCGCGTCGCCCTGCTTGAGTCCGATGACTATTCCAAATGATTCTGATAGGGCCTTGCCAATCCTGACTTGTCCTTGGGTTCCCTCCAGCCTTACTGCAATCATTCTCACTAGTTTGTCAGGAATGCCCAACAAACGCAATATCGTATACAATTTTGATCTTATTATAGAGTCGTATGCATTTTTGAAGTCTGCGAATAGGCGACGAACTCGTTGTGTGTGCCCGTTGTATGTGCTCCCATTTTTCTGCTTTTCTCTGCTATCTGGCGTGACGCGTATATTTGGTCGACAGTTGAGCGATTCCGTCGAAACCCACACTGATAGTCTCCGATTATTTTGCCTATGCAAGGATTGAGTTCTTCAATCAACAGAAGGGATATGATTCTGCTGCATGAAGGTTGAAGATACAGTCTCGTGAAATTAGTACATTCCACCCTGTCGACCTTTTTTGGTACTGGTACAATATCATACTTTAGTCAGTCTTCGGGTATTTTCTCTCGTGACCATATCATTTCGATCAATTTGTGAATTTCCACCGTGAGCCGACTCACACCATACTTGAAGAGCTCGGGTGGGAGTCCATCCATTCCGAGGGCAGTGTTGTTTTTCAGTCTCTGTATAGTACGTGCCACTTGTTGCACTGTAGGAGATGGAATTTGTTGTTCGGACGTGTGGGTTTCGACGAGTGATTCATTAGTGCCAGCCGGAACGTTGAAAAGGTCATGGTAGTATTTTCTGTGTCTAATCAGGATGTCTTTTTCGTTTGTTAGGATGTTACCGTGCGTATCTTTGATGATACTAACGAATCTAGCTAAAAACCTAGTGGGTCCTGCAGGACCCATTGCAAAAAATGGTATTCCCGGCTGTTCTAGGCAATTCTTTAGCAACTGCGCCTAATTGGAGCATCAACCGGGGTAAATCAACTCAGAAGAAAAAAATATTCAAGTTGTCTACTGTACAACCCCCCCCCCCTCCAAAATAGCGAGCAGAGGTGAGGTTAAATGCGAAGTTTTGCATTTATAAATTTAATTTCGACGTATTTTCAGACCGCGAGTAAGAAAAACTTGATATACAGTATGTCCAAAGAGTATCAAATCGGACCAGATACAGAGTATCAGATCAGACCAGTACCAGATTCTGGAAGAACGAAAAATTTGACGTCCAGATAGGTCTCTGTGACATTGGTCAAGGTGACTTCCATGGGTGGATGAGGATCATAATAACCTACGAAATACGGGACCCTCCCCCCGTACCTCCCCAGGGTTACTTCTAGCAAAAAATGTTAGTCACAAGAGTTGTTGGATATCAAATACAAGTTTAGATGTGCCCCCCAAATGTCCCCTAAACCCACCCGCCATTTGCCCGATTGAGGCTAACTTTAAATTTTTGAATGGAAACTCCCATTTTTTGGGGGAATTTGGGCGGGGCGCATCTTAACCCTCATTTTATATCCAGCAACTTTTGTATCTAACATTTTTTCGCTAGACGTAACCCTGGTGGAATGCGGGGGGGGGGGCCTACTCCGTAGGTTATTATGACCCCCATTTGCCCCCGGAGGTCACCTTGACCAATGTCATAAAGATCTATCTGGACGTAAAATTTCCCGTTTTTTCAGAATCTGAGGTCAAGAATGGGGGTTTGTATTTGGAAATTCAAAGTTAGCCACAATGGGGCGAATGGGGAGGGGAGCATATCTGGCCCTTCATCAGATGTCGAACAACTTTTGTATGTAACATTTTTTGCTAGACGTAAGCCTGGGGAGATATGGGGGGAGGGTTCCGTACTTCGTAGGTTATCATGACATCCATTCACCCCTGGAGGTTACCTTGACCAGTATCATAAAGACCCTCATGGACGTAAAATTTTCCGTTATTTCAAGATCTGAGGTCAAAAATGGGGGTTTCTATTTGGAAGTTCGAAGTTGACCATAATGGGGCAGATTTAGGGGGTTCGGGCGGCATTGGGGGAAGGAAGCGCATCTGAACCTTCATCCAATATAACTGCGCAACAAAATGGGTCTAAAACAATGCATAGACCGGACAATGATTTTCTTGTACTTTTTCGACGCTAAAACCGAATCCGAGCTCAGATTTGCGCCTACACGTCAGGATTTTTTTTAATTGAAACAAACTGACTCAATAAAAAACAGCGTTTTTCACGTTTTTTGCTAATTCTGTAAACTGCAGGTCTCTTAGCCAGAGAGTTTAGATGCCGTCGAATTTGGTACCTTTGGTACAGTGGGTGCAACTTTGGTATACCCCTGAGAAAATGACTTTCGAAGCTGCATTCGGCAAGGTGAATGATTTTATCGCTCTGAAACCTATCCTCCCTTCTTGACACACACATAAACAATGTGTTAAGCCACCGTAGATCCCGTGTGAATAATTGTAGTCGTTGATCGAAGTTTTTTCCCAAAAGGTTGATTTCGCACTAATACGCGAGTGGTCCAGTTAGTATACTTGGCAAGAAATGTTCCGGAACGAACTACGGGTGTATAATGCTCCATTTCCATCACATATATCACCATATTGAAGAAACCATCGTTACATTAGAGTATTTACAGTATTTAGAATTTAAATGAATGAAAAACAGGGGGAAACCCCATGAAAAAATGTACCAAAGTTACCCCACTCTAGGCAAAAAGCATGAGGATAGGATGACTTTAAAACATCTTCCTATGACAGCTTCTTTTCAACTCTTCTTGAGTCGAGTAATGGTCTATGAGGTTTTAAAATGTTTCAAACAGCTTAAAATAAAACTTCTGAACGATTAAAATTAATTCCCTCGCATGGTCGTCGGCAGAATTGAGATATTCTGTAAGTGTACCAAAGTTGACCCATCGGGCTCTAACTTTGGTACACTTCTTCAACTGCTAATAGCTCCAGCTCAGACACATCAAATAGAACTTTGTAGTCCATCAATCGAAAGCTGAGACTGTAAGCTTTAGATTGACTACTAATAGAAGTCGGTTTTGTCAATGTATGTTGGAATGCCGAGCCAAACAAAATAAAAAGCACCGAAAACGTACCAAAATTACCCAATTTGACGGTGGGCTCAAATGCATATCAAAATGTGTTTTCCTGCGTATTTTGACCCGCTGAAGACGATCCTGTTGTTTTTAGAGCACTATATTGCAACCTCGAAGCCGTATGAGCTTATTAGCCTACCTAGTATTTGGGAAAAATGTCTAATTTTGCAATAAATCTTCGAAAAATCATCAAACAGTGTAGAATGGACCGAGTCAGACGTTCGACCTCGGATTTTCTTCGTTTTGTAACTTTATTTTGAGGAAAAAAATTTGTCCAACAGCCGTAGAGGCACTGGTTTTACGTCGGGAATTTGTTTTTCAAACACCTATTTTGGTCATAAATTTGAAATTTGCTGTGCTAAAATCACGAGGAGAAAAATTTCTCCTTGCACAGGGTATCCAAATATAGTTCCCCGACGCAAAATGGCCGTCTAAACACGATTTCGTGGTTCGTTTTGGAATACCATGTCAGGAACTTGGTCTAGGTCAAGAACACTCCTCAAAAACAGGTTTCATGCACCTAGAAGAAAATTCTGACGTGTTAGCTCTGAATTAACCACGGCATTTGTTCAGACAGTCATTTTGCGTCGGAAAATCATGTTGGAGTACCCCGTACAAGAGGAAACTTTTCTCCTCGTGATTTCAGCCCAGCAAAAGTTATGACAAAAATAGATGTTTAAATAATATTCCTGACGTCAAACCAGTGCCTCTACGGCTGTTGGACAAATTTTTCCCTCGAAGTATGTTACAAAACAAAAAAATGCGAGGTCGAACGTCTCTTTTGGTCCATTCTAGACTGTTCTATGATTTTTTGAAGACTTATTGCAAAATTCGACTTTTTTCCAAATACCAGGTGGACTAATAAGCTCATACGGCTCCGAAGTTGCGATACAGCGCTCTGAAAACACCGGGATCGTGTTTAGCGGGTCAAAATACATAGGTAAACATATTTTGATATGCATTTTGACCTATCCGTACTCCCTGCCTAGGAGACTTTCAGTTTACAAAATTAGCAAAAATCGTAAAAAACGCTGTTTTCTAGGTAATCAGTTTTTTTTTCAATTCAAAAAAATCCTGACGTGTCGGCGCAAATCTGAGGTCGGATTCGGTTTCAGTGTCGCAAAATACACAAGAAAATCATTGTGCGTTCTATGCATTATTTCAGACCCAAAATTTTGTTGCGCAGTGTATCCAACAACTTTTGTATTCAACATTTTTTTGCACGACGTAACACTGGGGAGATACGGGGGGGAGGGGGGTCCGGTACTTCTTGGACATACTGTATTTTCTTTCAAACGCTATCAATAAATATTTTAAGGGATACGAAAAAATCTTTTTCGACGTTACAAGAAGTGGAAGGCTCATTTTTTGAACCATAAAACCGACTAAAAATGGTACAAAACCAATCCGAGACTTTTAACATCTTTCTCATGGTTGATAACTGATCAAGTTGAAGGAACAGACGATTTTGAGTTAATAAACCAATGGATGAAAATTGTGAAACATGTTATCATTGAGATTTGTTGTTTAACCAGGAAAAGTTCGCGTGTATCTTGAGTAGAAATGGGAATCGGCGTCATTTTGAGCTTTGTTCAACAATTTATCGAAAATTGATGATTGAAGCTGTTTTGTTCCATATAGCTGACAAAGAAAGCCTGGAGTACTCAAAGCATCGAGCCCAAATTTGTTCTACAGCTTTGTACTACCTTGTATAAGGCTGGCATTCATAGTCAAAATCTGCTAGTGGAATAAGCTTATCCTTGGCGCCGCTGTCGTGAGTCCAAATTGATACGCTAACTCGTTACACAGATTGCAGCACCACGATGTCACGAATAAGCTTATCCTGTCAGCGGATTTCGACTGTATAAATACTAGCCCAAGAATGAGGAGTTCTGAATGTTTCTCACTAGTCCATTGTGGAACTAAATCATCCATCTACTACTCAAAAGTTTAATTACGCATCAGAATCACATGTGAACGAGAGAGAGGTCATTATTTGCTTCGTTGATGGACGGATCAGTGTGTCGCTGAATCTTTTCATATGTTTCAACCGCTTTTACAATATTGTCGACGACAGAGATATTTGATGATATAGCACGAGCACGTTTGTGGCTCTGAGGGATCACAATGGGCGTGGAAATTAATCATTATAATATTACTATATGATTCCATCTGGCAATTTGTGGAGTAAACCTGGTGCAAATTTACAGATTGCCAGGGATACAGGTCTTATCTTATCCCTCGTGAAATACAATTGTTAATCAACGATGCAGAATTTGGGTATATAAGATGTACTTTTATCGGCGAAAACTCACCTCACAGTAATTCGCTCAACTACGTAAGTGCCATTGATTTTGGTCGACATTCTCTTTGACTATGAGAGAAACTGATCATGACAGTAATCATAAATACCACGAACGATGCGATAATGTTCATAAGATTTTTTTTCATCAAAGACAATAACTGGTGCAGATGATGGGTTGGGTACTGGAGCTCCTGTCACCTTTAACAAAACAGTTATGAAGTTAAACATTCTATCCGAGCAACTTGACATGTTCAAGCGTACTGGCTGGTATGCTTGTGCTGAATCTGGTGCGGAAATTTATGATCAAGACCGCGATGAACCCATTGTTGCCTGGATTCATGTGGAAGACACCCGTGAGCTGAGATAATGATGACTTGAAATGTATATTTTGGCTCCCATTGCATTTTTGATGAATATTTTTTCAGTTGATTTGTCAAAGTTGATCACGGATGGAAAGAATTTTCCAAAAAATGTGGAGATCGAGCGAGTTGGTACGATAAGCTGCAACATAACCACGTCTCTTTCCTACTCCCCTACAAAGCAGTGCATATGGGCAAATAAGGTATTACGCACATTCTTTGCACTCGAATTATGTTAACTTGGAACAATTGAGACTTTTCTGTTCTCTGTTTCTGTTCGAAAAATGTAGAGAAATCACACGCTGCAGGTTGCAACGCGTGTGTTCTGTACCAATAAATCCTATCCAAATAACATTGTTTCGGATCATGAATATTCCATACAACGTAGCAAGCATATTATAATTCCTGCGCCCAAGGAGTCTTCCTATTTTGAAATTATTTTCTCCATTATAGGTAAAGGACATACTTGATGTCACAAACTTTCATCGCAAAGCAAAATCCAGTCTACTGTCCCAAGCTAAACCCTTCAATCAATATCTATGCCAGCATTACGGGATTCATATTCCTCTTCGAATGAGTGTGTACCTAAAACTCCCTCAAAGAGCATCGATGATTCTGGTAAATGGCTCTCAATACATCTCGAGTGGGTCGACCTTACGCGTGAAATGTATGATTACTCTCAGTGTGGGCCATAGTTATTTTTTCACTTGGGCAATTCCACAAAAACCGGTGACTAAATCTCTCTTTACATAACATCGATAATGTACAGGCGCGGTCCCAAGGGGGGGGCGGTAGGGGCGATCGCCCCCCCCAAAGCCAAAAATTTTGTACAGGAGAGATAGGAAAACGCGCGCGCGTAGGCGCGCGCGACATCGATTTTTGCATTGACCGCCCCCCCCCCCAAGAGTCAAAATCGCCCCCCCCCCAAAGTTGGTTTCTGGGACCGCCCCTGATAATGTACAAATCAATTTGAATAATTTTTTGATTGCAGTCTTCCTACAAGGTATCGCCAATAATAGTGGAGAAAACGGAATCTGATATGCTGACGATTGTCTCTGAACTAGTTAAGGATAACGCTACACGAGCCGATGAAGGTGAATATATGTGTAACGTAGAGATTGATGCAGATTCACACGAGACTCGAGCGTACATCTACGTTATTGGTTAGTTGAAGAATTTACATGTATCCAGAGCTTTTGAGAGGATCAGAGTATTTTCGTTGCAGATTCACGAGAAGAGTTAGTCTCTTTCCCGAATAGAACCGACCGCTTCATCAGTAGGGGATCCGGTCGAATTTTCAGTCAATGTGATTGGATATCCAGCGCCAACTATAACTTGGTGAGATCAGCGTACCATTTTTCATGCTCTACGGGGATCAACATAATTTGAACATTGACATGACTTTGTTCAGGAGAGGTCCAGATGGTGTTGACGTTATGCTTGGGTCAAAGTACACTGTGAGACATTTTAGTTCGAGAACAGCTTTGAGCATTGAAAAAGCTCAAATAAATGACATGGGCTGGTTCACGGTCTTTGCAGAGACCAGTCAATGCAAAAATGAATCCGACTTCTATCTTGTGGTAATTGGTAAGTTTTCTCCGGCCAGAGCCATCATCACTTCTACCGGTTTTGAGAAAGAATAATGCATCTTTTGCATCAGATCTTGAGGTTTCTCTAACGGCTCAACCATGGTACATGCTGAACGAAGATGCAACGTTCACGTGCGAGAGCATGGGTCATCCACTATCGAAGAACATATCGTGGTTCTACACAAAATGCTCACAACTAGATTCTGTTCCAAGCTGCCAACAAATTGAAGTAAAGGTACGGGACTGGCTTAATCTGATAGATGGATGAGAAACCTTTGCAGGATTTCCACCACAAACAAAGTGGTTGGGAATGGGTTTTTAGACGTCGGGGGAACTATTGCGAGGCCCAGTGCGCATTGAAGATGGTTTTAAAAATACGTCGCTAAAAATTATTAGCAGAATGCATTTATGAAGCAAAATGTGAAAGCTACTCAAATCCAAATGACACGTTTCAAAATCTCGCTGAACTCATCAAACACCAGAAGTACAAAGTTGAATAAAATATAGATAGTAAGGGTAAAGGCTGGAATTGATGAACACCCAGCGTTAGCGTTTTACAAGCAACAATGAAGTGATGAAACTTCATGAGCTTTTGTTGCATTTATTATTTCTTTTTCTTCGTTATCTGGGAATATCTTCTTCCAAAGCTTTCTCATCAATTTTTGGAAAATTCAAGGAGGATTCTTCGAAATCCTCTGTCGATTGGTTGATACAGAGTTTTGTCATAATTATGACAGAGGCTACTTTCTATGAAGTCTTTTATTGATTAAATTGATGATTTCAATAACGGTATTAGGTAAATTTGAAAACCCATATTCACATATCGAAAGAGCATCGCGAAAAAACCTTGCATAGCTTCTACAACGTTTTGCAAAGTTGAGAACAAAATATTTCTGAATAATAAAATCAATTGTTTGAACATTTTAACCCAATTAACGTTTTTATTCGAAAAATCATTTATCGGTGTGAAACTCAAACCAACTTCTTCATCTCGTCAAAACGTATAATTTGTAGCCCACCTTTCTCCCTTAAGCGCATTACAAATTCATAATAAAGTCATCTCTGCCAAGTGAGAACGTTGCTAGATGAAGAAAACTTGTGACAAGAAGAGGTTTTGATGAATGATTAATTTTTGTTCAAGGAGCAACCGTTGATTGTTGACCGTCCGAAATACCAAGTTTCATCTCGTGCAACAATAGTTTTGGACTCTTCTGGGAAAATCGAATGTACTGCCTGTAATGAACATATCTGCCGATCAAGTGAGATAAACTTCACGGCCCAAGGTACGAAATCTATCTGAAAAGTAGTTACAAATTTGTAGGAGTCGGATTCATCTTGCTCGTCAAAATTTTGGACTGCTAGAAGCTTATCCGTCACTTGCAACTATATGGATTTCAATGCTCTCTGTGGGGAATACCGAACCTAAATGAATACTGCAATCTCTCGACACTCGTTCACGTAATTGTTTGAGACTACAGCACGAATAGGTTTAATGATACTTTCGAAGTTACGTTTTTGTCGGATCATCAGGAGCGATCAAAATGCATTTGTGGTTGTAATGTTTTGATCCAACAAAAATGACAGAAAAGGCCGACTTTCTTCTCTGAATGTGTCCATTGGTGTCGAAACTGATCTGAGAATCATGTCCAACAAACATTTTTTCAATATTATTAACTGTGGAATAGTGTCATGTATTCAGAAAACTTGGGAGGATATCACTGTGATTTTCAAATCCCTTGCTATCTTTGATGTCTGGTATACCTCATAACATTTTGGAGATAACGTGCACCGGGGTTCAGAAATCGTATTATTAAGTCAATATAATATAATCGTATACGACAATCATATTATGGGATATTGATCCGGGGTTTAATTTTATGAAGGTCAAACCACGATAGCCTTCAAGACTGGAATCCTAGGGTTTAAACTACAGCAAACATTACAGTGAACGTTCGTACTTTTTTTGATGGCTTTGGTAGTTCGGTAACCACCTAAAATTACAAACTTGTTGGAAATTCGTCAGTTGAAAAAATTACTAAAACGACAGAGGGTGCGGAAGGACAGCAGGTCGATTTTAAATTTCGGTCTAGACTTAGGCTCGATAAGCGTCTACCGACTAGAGATTTCCGCGAGTCTACGCATTGAATCGTGATTCCACGATCCTTAACAGTGCGGGACCAGATCGTGGAATCATGAATCAACGCGTGGCAACGCCTGGAATCGAGATCCACCCGCAGGAATTACTATTAGTCGTTAGACGTCCTAAGTTAGATGACTCAAATTTAGAATCGACCTGCAGAGGACTTCGAAATGATGCGAGAGGAATACAGTAGAACTTGGCTATTGGGAGCTAACATTCGATAAGCGCTCTTATCTTTCCTCCGTGTCATTCTTATGGAAGGAATTTAGGATTCGGCCATATTGCTTTTTTCTGCCATCTAAAATAACACGGATGTTAGTTCCCAATAACGAGAACTCGGTTATAACGAGCACGCAAATTGGCCTGATTCGGCTTGTTTCTAATCCAAATGAATGGAATCAACCTTTGTTATAATAACGAGCACCGCTTATGACGAGCACTTTTTCCCGGTCCTTTGAACTATAACCGAGTCATATTGTAATGAGTGAGCAGGCGAGGCCCCTCGCAACTGGTTGGTCTGGTTATCCGAGATATTGCATACCTCTTCACGCTGCAAGACATGATCATAAGAGTTGACTTTATAAGTCTTTGGAAGAAAGAAAGTCATTCTGCCCTTCGTTTATAGTACTTGACAGTTACGTGAAGTTGGCCCGCCACTTTGAGCTCGTTGAGATGAATATATCAAAAAATCAAGGGAAAAATCCTCAATCCAATGGTACAGCTCTATTAATCTGAACGATTTGACCATTTGAGCAATGAATTTTCAAAGTGTTGAATCAGAACTTATCACTATTCACGCAAAATTGTTTGAACCGGCTGGGAGGAGTCCCCATGTATAAGGTATAGGCCGGCAGGGGAGAGGCAGCGAAGGGGGAGCACGCATGGTACGCATAGTTCCCACCAGTCGGCACCTGACCGTACCTTATACATGGGGACTTCGCCCAGTCTGTTTAAACAATTTTGCGTCAATAACGATGAGTTCTGATGCTTAAATCGACATGGTCAAATTAAGAGCTTCAAATTGAGCCGGGTGGGTTTCCCTACAGCATATATTCGCGAGGTAATGAGTGTTTATTGTGTTTTGGTGGGGGATGATATTTCAGCACTTTGAAAATAAACACTTAACTTTTGATTGAATTCGAGGACAAAAATGTGAGATTAATTGATTTTTATATAATTTTTCAAGAATGTCTGATTACCTGACCAAGTAACTTTCTCCAGAATAATCATTATTGCATTTTTCATAAAATCAATTCTGATCAACAGTTCCCGAACCTGCTTCAATCTCAGGGGAAATACATAATGGGACTCAAAAAAAAATAGAAAAACACGTACCATTCATCTTATTTTGTCCTGGTAATGGAACGCCTCCGCCAACAATTCTATGGTATAAGGTAAATATTGAAGATTGTTTACTGGTGTGTGAATTGATAGAAAGTTGTTGGGAATATCAAAATACAAGGAGCTATTTTTTTAGGATGGTAACCCATTCGAATATGGATCTCCTGGCGTAACATGGGGCCAAAACAACCAGTCTCTACTCATATCTTCTCCAACCGCGAATGACAGCGGTAAATATACTTGTGTCGTTGAGAACAAGTATGGACAAACTAGTCTATATCAGTACGCCACGTTCCAAGAAGCGAGTGACGGTGAGACGAGAATGACCCTTAATTGATACTAAGGGCGTGTCGCAGCCCTGCAAGCTGAATTCTGTTCTCAACTTACTCGACTTCTCTTTAGATTTGGGTTAAACGATGAGTTGTTGCACAATTCTTATCGTATAACTTGTATGAGACAAGTCTTGATTCAGGTCAAATCCAAAGTGAATTAGAATAAGTTGGGAACATAAAAGGAGGCCCCTTAGGTTCAGTCATTCCCTTTTTCCTTCGATACCCTTGCAATTTGAGAAAGATGATGATTTGTCGAGTACAAGTTGGCCAAGAACAATAACTCGACATCGTGTATCATCGAATTTTCCCGAAGTTTTCACGTAGGATGTGAATGTAATTCCGCAGCCGGGATGCACGGCGACCGCATGCCCTTGAATCCTGACTATCTTGCAATTAAAATTCACGATGCAAGATTTTCTATTACAGCAGTGTTGACAAAGATAGCTAACGAATGGATCGCAAGCACGGTCTTCCTGATGGTCATACTCATTGTTCTTCTCACCTGGTTTTTCAGGTCGAGAAATTGTCGGAAAAAAGTAAGTTCAATTGATACAATCGATATTTACTTATAAAAATCGAAATTTTGAATTTAATAAAAATTTCCTTGACCTGACCACAACAGGCTGTAAGACAGGAATCCCAGATAAGCATCCTCATGAACTTCGACGTGGGAGCTCTCGATTGTATGGATCCCAATTTAATGGTTACGGACCAAGCGGAACTCCTTCCTTACGACAAGATATGGGAGTTTCCACGAGATCGCTTGAAATTGGGTAATAAAAGAATATACACACTAGGTATTCGCCGATCTTCTTCGGTCCATCGTTTATTTTCTCAATGCCAGAGCATTCTGAGGTTTTGAAAACACGCATCACAGACACGATTCACATCTTATTTATGGAGCTATATGCCGATTTACAGTCCCTCCATAGAAACAAAACTGCCAATTTCTTAACTCCTGAAATCATTCATAAACTTAGATTGTGCCGGGAGACAGACGAGCTCCTCGGTTCCGAAGTACACTCGGGAGCAACCTGAACCGTCTACACTTCAGCCAACTTGAGAGCCTCTCTCCCATCCTATTAGCATAGAAAAGAGACTTGGAGTTGGCTGCAGTGTGGACAGTTCAGGTTGCTCCCGAGTGTACATGTCAAAGAGTACGTAATTATTGTCATCATTATGCAGTGCTTTCATGGCTCTCAGATAACAGCGTGACATACGATAAAACTGAAACAAATCTAAACCACAACTGTTACCAATTCTCCACTTACCAGGAGGGTGTTTCAGATCCGGGTCACGGATTTGGCTGAAACTTTGGAAATAGTCTTTTTTTGGTGCCAAAAGATGAAACCCAAAATTGTAGACCCTAACGCTCAAGCGTTTCCGAGCTACAGCCAAGGACATTACCATTGTAGGTATACCTATATGCATGATTTTTAACATGGGCCCATATGGGCAATGTTAATGTCTTCGGCTGTAACTCGGAAACGCTTGAGCGTTAGGGTCTACAATTTTGGGTTTCATCTTTTGGCACTAGAAGGAGACTATTCCCAGAGTTTCAGCCAAATCCGTGATCCGGATCTGAAACACTCTCCTAGTTAGTGCTCTTAATAATTCGAAAGGTATAAATATTTCATGGGATTGAAAATTCCTCAGATTCAATTCTCTGACAGAATTCAGATCTGTTGCAAAGGTCCACAGTATGCACATAATTTCTTGCTAGACTTATTTTCATTGCAGTTTATGATAGGATAGGGGACATGCTAGATAGACACATTGGTTTTTCTGAATTATCAACGAATTCATTTCGTCCTATCATCTTGTCTTCCAAATAGGCAACCCCGTACTCCATCTTGAGTTGAACTTAGTAGTACCGTAATCGATTATAGTTTTTGATATGTCGACATCTTGAATTTCTACTCGAATTTCTATTTGCTATGCCAAGACTGTCTTTCACGTCATCCATTGCCATCAATTGGGAATTGCTGACACGAACCCGGTTTCACCAATCTCACAATCGTAACCAGGAATTTCTTTGGCAATATGGGTTTCTATTGCCCAGCGACTCGCGTGAACTGAGTTCTTAAATTATACCGCGAAAAAGTCCACCTAATAATTTTGCATACTGTCGCGACAACATAGCTCTGACTATTTGCATTGGGGTCTAGATCAAATGTTCACTCGATCATGCCAACCGAAACTCGTATAATGTTCAAAATGATTCTGTAATGAAAACACAGCTTTTTATTGCAGAATTCTTACATCCATTGAATTCGGTCAAAACTGTTTTTCATTAACCATGCTACTTATTTTATTTTATTTTGCTTACGATTGGTTCATAGCAATGAATTTGGGGCCAAATGTCTCTATTGAATGATTTTGGCTGTAATATATGAGTCTCAAAAAGGGGACATTTAATTGTGCGCAGGTAAGATCCTCGGTAGTGGAGCTTTTGGTGTTGTAGTGAAGGCAGAGGCTCTCGGCATCATTCCTCATCAGACTGTGACAACTGTAGCCGTGAAGATGCTCCACAGGAACACAGACTTGACCCACCTCCGTGCCCTAGCAGCTGAACTGAAGATTTTGGCGCACATTGGCAAGCATTTGAATATTGTCAACTTACTAGGCGCATGTACCAATAACATTGACAAACGTAAGCCTATTTTCTTGGCAAGTATATAGAACTTCATCTATTACGCAATGCCAGTACAGGAGAATCTCTTTAGTCGGAATGAATAATATTGAGTTCATTAGATAATAAGCCAGTATAAGTCTTGAGTATAAATTTGTCGAGTCTCGGAAACAAGGGAACAAAAAAGATATCTCACTGTGAGCTCTGTCCGGTGACTTGAGATAGAACGGAAAAACTCTCTTACTTGGTAGATAGTTTTTTGATCAAATATTTAATGAGTTTGCTGACATATCACGAAAAGCAAGATTCGATTCCCGTCCACACGAGACAGAGGGGATACATCCTTCGTGAAATTCATGTTCCTACACTCATGAACACAGACTCCAAACAAATCATTTCTCAGCTTCATCGACACTTTTTCGCATACCACACTGAGAAAAAAGTCTTGGTCGTACGGCCTTACGTTTTGTCGTACGACCAAAATAATATAGCGTGCTGTCCTTTATAACAGGTTATAAAGGTCTGACAACGATACCGATTTTGTTGCCGCATCAAGTCACAGGAACGATCTGGTATTGCTGTCAGAGCAAAATGAATAATGTTAATATGACTAAATAATCGTATAGCCAATAGAGATTTTGGATTGCGAGAAGCGGGCGAACAGATTTTGGTTATGATCTCGAAGGAAAAAACAACTCGATCAAATTAAATACCTAAGTCCTCCGAAATAATTGCAACTAGCAGATTTGCTCCGCTCGCTGACGCTCGCTGCGCCTCAGAGTCTTTGGAGGGAGTTTGAATAGTCGAATCGTATTATTTTTCAAAACAAATATTTGATTTTGAATAAAATAAGAATTTCGTTCAAATGGCAACCATAATTAATTACAGATGCACGCTGTAATTATTTTCGTACATGAAGATCAATTTTCATAAATTCTACGAAACTTCAGTCTCACTTTTCAAGGATTGATAGAGCTGCGCGAAAAAATATTAAATGGCTATAGAAAGACTTCTTTTATCATTATTTCATTCGTTACATTACATTCGTATATCCATCTCATACATCACAGCCTAATTCATCTTTATTGCATGTCACATCACATATCTATTTCATATTTCATTCCATTCTTCCCTTTCATATGATCTCATTTCCTTTCCTATATCTCCTGTCTATATCTTCTTCATCTCTTTCTTCACCTCCACCCAATCTCACCTCCATTCAATCTGATCATTTTCCATATCATTTTTCACTTCACCGCCATCTCGTCTCCTCCTCAACGTCATTCCCACCACCTCATCACATTCATCATGAATGCTATTAGTCTATAACATCTCATCCCTTTCCCTCTTCTTTACCCATCCCATCTTACCTTCATTGAATCACATCATCTTTCATACCACCCCCCACTTCACCACCATCATATCTCCTTTCCTATATCATTCTCACCAGCTCATCACACATTCATCATTCATCATACATCCGCCAATGATCGCCTACTTGGAGGCGAATTCTTGTACGCAGGTAAGCCGTCTTCGGGTGCAGAGGTTGTGTCCGAATTCAAATCCAAGTAGGAGGGTGAGGCAATCATTCAATCCATAACATTCCAATCATGCATCCATCTCAAACATCACAAACTATTTCATCTTCATTGCATGTTGCATCTCATTTCTATTTCATACCATTCTCTCCATTCATATCATTTCATTTCCATCCCTACTTTTTCTTCCTTTATTTCCCTTCTCTTTTATCATTATTTCATTCGTTACATTACATTCGTATATCCATCTCATACATCACAGCCTAATTCATCTTCATTGCATGTCACATCACATATCTATTTCATATTTCCTTTCTGTCCTTTCATATGATCTCATTTCCTTTCCTATATCTCCTGTCTATATCTTCTTCATCTCTTTCTTCACCTCCACCCAATCTCACCTCCATTCAATCTGATCATTTTCAATATCATTTTTCACTTCACCGCCATCTCATCTCCTCCTCAACGTCATTCCCACCACCTCATCACATTCATCATGAATGCTATTAGTCTATAACATCTCATCCCTTTCCCTCTTCTTCACCCATCCCATCTTACCTTCATTGAATCACATCATCTTTCATACCACCCCCCACTTTACCACCATCATATCTCCTTTCCCATATCATTCTCACCAGCTCATCACACATTCATCATTCATCATACATCCGCCAATGATCGCCTACTTGGAGGCGAATTCTTGACGCAGGTAAGCCGCCTTCGGGTGCAGAGGTTGTGTCCGAATTCAAATCCAAGTAGGAGGGTGAGGCAATCATTCAATCCATAACATTCCAATCATGCATCCATCTCAAACATCACAAACTATTTCATCTTCATTGCATGTTGCATCTCATTTCTATTTCATACCATTCTCTCCTTTCATATCATTTCATTTCCTTCCCTACTTCTTCTTCCTCTCTTTCCCTTCTCTTCTTCCATTATCATCATCATCATACATTCTCTCATCCATCACATTCCATCCACGGACGCAAACAGAGGGACCCAAGCTTCCATCGTTGGAACAATCCATTTTCTGCACTTGCGACATCATAATACCTATGTATGATGAGCAAGTGTAGAAAATGGTGCGAATTCGACGATGGCTCGAAGCGAAGGTTCAACAGACAGACTTTCGACAGAATTCTTACATCAATTCGAGCCAGACAAAGACAGCGGTACCCACAAAACGCTTGGAAACATGAGAGTAGCCCGTATCCCTGTGTCCGACACCATACGAAAGTAAGGTGAGCGGATGCATCAAAAAGGGATATTGGTGCGAAAACATGATAACACGGCAAGGGTACAACGAACAGACTTTTGACAGCTTTACAAAATTTAACATCTGAAAGGGGTAAAAAATCTAAAGAAACAGGTGAAACGAAACAGGTAAAATAGAATAAGTAATATCCAAAGTGATAAAAAGTCTAAAATCAAAATAGGTAAAAAATCCATGGAACAGGTAAAGTATAACAGATGGAAAGAAACTGGTAAAATAGACCCTAGATATAGAATTGTAAAAAAAATCTAGAGGAAAATACGCGCAACTTTTTGGTCTTATCAGGTTAGGTTAGTAAAATCTAGGGGTATTTATCTCTGGAGACAAATCAAGACAGGTAAAGTAAAGACGGCAGCGCGCAACTTTTGAGTCAGGTCAGGTTAGTAATAAATCTAGGGATACTTTTCTCTAGAGAAAAGTCAGGTCAGGTTAGGTTAAAACCGATCTAGGGGAGAAAATCTAGTGATTCCGGACACCAAACAGTCGTCACGCAACTTAATATAATGTAATGCAATAATGCAAATAACGCAACCCTGCGCGATAATGTCTTGGAATGCGTGTTCCAAATTCTAACCGTCAAATTTCAGAGCAAGATATCCTTGTCAAACCGTCAACTAATTGAATCATCGAGGACATAGATAGCCCGAGAATTAATAATAGGATTTCATACGTTGAACAATGACGAACTGATTTTATACACCAATACTGAATGAATAAATAGTTTGAATGTGTGGTTAGAATGAGAAGCAGGAATGCAAAGGTGGCTGAGATAATCACGCAAAATTGAGCCTTGCCATCAGACGTACACTTGAAAATATCACAATATCTTCCTAGGCCCCAAGCCTTCAACATCTCGGAGACCCAGTCACTCTCCGAGCCTCGCATCGATGCACATCCATATTTTGGAGCGACAGCAATGCACGTAGACAATACCGCGATACTCGATATAGTCACAAACACTTTATAACTATTTTGCTACGAGAGCTTTCCAATTTTTTGACCAGAACGATATCGGTGGAGTTATCATGACTATCCGAAGATTTTTGAAGGTTACCGATACTAGATTGTTGTCATAACAAAACATAATGCTGTAATGGCAATACCGTATTGGTCTGATGGCAATACCAGGCAACAATACAGTTGTATTGTTCAGACGGCAATATTTTATTCTCAGTGCAGGGTGAAATTAGGCGCAAACAAACTCGGAAGTGGAAAGAATCCAAAATCTTCCATCAATTTATACTTTTTACGTAAAAGTTCACTTAGCCCATCGGTCGAATCAACACCACAGTAAAGTGAATCAATCATTTATGTAGACAATGCATTTGGTGGATAAATATCTGAAAACAGACTCGCTAGTTCGCAGATTGTGTCCTCAAGATGCTCAGAAGATTGGTAGTTTGTAAGGAGGTATAATAATTTTCGGATATTTTCAGGTGAGCTTCTAGTTATAGTCGAATATTGCTGTTTTGGTAATCTGCGAGATCGCCTTCTTAACGGCAGATCAAGTTTCATTGATCAGAGAGACCCAGGAACAAGAGATAGACACCAAGCAGGGTTGCTCCGAAGGACATTCAGTACCCCAAACTATGAAAGGTACATCATTAACTATACGGAATAATCATATTGATCGTGGAGACTTGGTTAGCGGGCGTGGGATTGCATGGACGCGTGCAAGGTGGCTCTACCAAATTCTGTCCTATTGATCATGGAGCTGGACCAATTTACCCATGATACAAAAAGACCAGAAACAATTATTTTCGGCACAGTACAGCTAAACGGTAATTTTTCGTTGCGACTCGAACCAGAATATTGAAGTTCAGTGGCAGTGATACCAGTAAAAAGTTAATGCCCCTCATTCCTCGGTTCGTTTCTGGGCATGGGAGATATTACACCTTCGCTACACTTAAGAAGATTGATTCCCGTGCCCCAAAATGGCCTAATCTTGCTTTGGTGCACAATGTACTATTTAGGGAGATCCCCGATCTTCATACTGGCTGAAGTAGTGCAGGAGTAACGCAATGTGTCCTTGATTACTCGTGAGCTCAACATACCATGATTCGAGTCTTTCATTAGCTATCTTGAGGATCTATCCCAGCGCAAAATCTCAGAAAATCATCGGAAACTCATTTTGTGAAATCTTATAAATTATAGCTAGTGCATATAAATGTAAGCACAACAAGCCTTTTCATGAGGCGTGTCAATGATTCTTATGATAGGGAACTTTTGGTCGAATAACTTCTACTCAATTCATCATTTTCGATTGATATCACGAGGCTTTTCTCGATTTTCTTGAGATGGAACGCAAAGTACCCAGGGTCTGATGGAACCTGGACATTTAGAATTTTTAGAATACTCTGACAGGAGGAGCCCCCTGGGCTCCAAGGAAGCCTAGAAGAGTCCTAAACCCCCACTGGGAGGTGAGTTTCGGTCTTGTGCTGGGGACCGAGACCGAAATTTGGTAACCGGGAAGGAGGAGCGGGATATTGCTGAGATGTTCGTGACTTTTGGTAATGTCTATCCTCCTAAACAACTAGCAGGGCGTATCCCTGCCCCACGCCCATGGGGGTAAGCACGAGTGGAGGTGAAAGCCAGGCACGTGGGATATTAAATTCAAATTTCTTCGAGCAGCTCCGCTGTGTTTATATACGTCTAAGTCGGTCATTCTGACCTCCTCGTAATTTCTGAACATACATTAGTCATCAATACCGATCCCAAAGATACGACATGTTCATATTGAAATCGTTCAGAATTAGAGGCCCTCCAACCTCAGCTGTAAATTTTCGCAATCGGTCGATTCTCCATTGAGGAAAGTTATATCGCACTTTTTCAAGGTTGAGAAAACTTTTGGGGAGGGAATATGTTTTGATGGGTGTACGTCATCCGGCGGACGGCCGAGAGCGCAAATATTCGAGTTCTTGGCAGACTTGCGAGCGCAGCTGAATACTTCATTGTTGACAAAACAACAGGAGAGAAGCATAAACCCGCGGTTCTTCCAGAATTTAGTAGTTCGGGATACAAGAAAAAAAGTTACAATATAGTTTCTTCTTCCAAGCCCGATAAGTAATCTCTTTCTATCTTTCAAAATCAGTCTATCTTATGGCCAATACAAATGAAAACGAAGAGTCCTATGTGAACCTGTGTCGTCTGAAACTTTTGCTGCACATGTGCATGCGAACCAGAGAGACAGAGAGAGTCTTCTCTGGACACTGCCGAACATTACCGAACGAACTCCTCGATCGATGAGACGCGTGCTGGGGCGGAAATTTTAGTTTTAGGTCGAGTTGGAAGGATGGCGGTTGCGATGAAAACCTTCTCATACTCAGCTCAAGTACTGACAAGGAGAGCATCAGGTCTGCGGAACACGGATCTTGATGAAGCTGTGGAAATCATCTCATTTTGGTGAAAAATGAAGGTGTCTTCAAGGGTTAAGTCCAATGGGCCTCCTATTCCAAGATACAGCTATGGAAGTTAGCATCGTTAGTATATCTATAGGGGAGAGTGGGGCGAATTAAGACAGGTCTTGCAGTGGGGCTATCTGACGATACTTGGGGATAGGCGCGCTACGGGACTTGAAAGTTCAACTATTGAATATATTGTAAAAAAATTTTCAGACCCCCAGATCACGGCTTTCATAATTTTTCTGGAAGTTGAGAAAAAAAATCTGTCCTGATTCGCCCCGCATTTGGGGACACTTTAGGACATTTTGGGGGCAAATTAGGACAGCCTTCGAAAATTGAGGTATACTACAATGACCCTCAGCCGAGTTTGCCCACCAAAACACGTGGTAATAACCCAAAATCATGAGGGAACCCCACCCGTGATCTTTGCATCCTCCCATGGGTTCAGCGAGCGAGCCATTTTTATGTCAATTTGGAGCATTATTGAATTAGGCGCTTTATTGGCGCACTACCGTCTTCAGCTATTGACTCGCGGATTCTAGGAGTCGCCTTTTTTTCATTTTCCTTCATATTGAAGGTGCCGTTACTCGCCTCAAGTGAACGATCCAAATGGTAGAGTGCGACAATCAATCCAATATCAACGAATGCGACAGTGAAAATGCGAAAATCGATCACTATCTTCGAACACGTAAGAAGCGAATTCTGACCTCTAATGTGACTCCTGAGATGGCTATTCGACATCGTGATTTCATTTCCTTACTCATTTTCAATCACCTAACAAACCCTCAACCTCCCGCGCTTCGAACAATCCGCACAAACGCATACGCGCCTCGATACGGTCAATTAACATAAAAAAACACGGGCACGCGATCGGTCGACCGATTCTAGATGGGATTTAGCATTGTCCAAATTCGCCCCCACCAATTCGTCCAAAAATGCCCCCAGGCGTTTTTTCCGCAGAATTGTGATCATTTGGGCCCAAGTGAACCGATTTTGGCCCACGACGGCTCAAAATCTTCGTTTTGTAATGTAGTTTTTGACCCCCAAACGGCGATTAAGCTCGTCCACTTTTGCAGAAGCAGCATATAATCTTGCATTTGCGAAATAAACCGCGCGATACCCTCGAAAAGCGCCCCTACGTCAGCGTGGCCTCCCAGTATCGTTTCGGGAGGTCTAACCACCATAAAAACCATTATCTGTGATGGTATTGAAAATGTTTTTATGCGGCGGAAGCCTAGACTCACCCACAACCGAGCTATCTTGCTTGTCCTAATTCGCCCCTGTCCTAATTTGCCCCACTCTCCCCTACATATATGTGCCATTTTAATATGGGACTATATCACGGACTATATCGACAATCAAGAGACCCATTGGACTTAACCCTCGGAAATGCCTTCATTTTTTACCGTAATGAGATGATTCCCAGAGTTTCATCAAGATCCGTGTTCCGCAGATTAGCAATAAAACTCTACGACTAATACACGACATGCTTAAGATGCTGTAGTAAATATATGGACATCTATGAGAAAGTTCATCATGCTCGATGTTGAGTGAATCGCTCTCATAAAAATCCCAGCCAATGTTAACACTAAGCTTTGGATACCATCAGCCTTGCTTCAGATTCTGCACCTATCACTGACAACTTACATGAAGATGAAAATCGAGACACTCCGTCCATTCCGAACTCCGAACAATTTGCGACGAACCGCCAGGAGAGAAACGCAACTAATAGAGATAGCAAAGATACAGAGCCCATGCCACGATCCATTGACCAACACAGCAACGAAGGCGAGGGCACGAAAGCACTGTGCACTCAGGACCTATTCTCGTGGGCATTCCAAGTGGCTCGCGGAATGGAGTACCTCTCACAGAAAAAGGTATACACATTTTACATCAGAATTTACACTAAAATAATATTCAAAGACTCACGGGTTCCAAGCCTATCTCTAACTGTTCCATCTTCAATTTGTGGTGATTCCAAATGATTTGAAAGATTTGAAACGTAGAAGGAATTGCAGCAGCGCTAGCTCCAAAAATTATATCTACATATTATACCGGTATTCCACCTGGAAGCCCGGAAGTCAGTGTATCAATTAGTCAAATAGTAACAGAATCAGAAGTCGAAGAGATGTAAAAAAGTCAGTACACTTGCATCGAAAGCCTGTGGTTTCCGCCCCGATGCCGGGGCAGAAAATCCCGCATTGCCGCTCAGGCAGAAAACGGCTGAGCATGCGCATCAGACCTCGGGATGCGCCCTCGGTCTGCTACAATGCATGCTCCGACGTTTTCTAACCTGCGCGGCGGTGCGGGATTTCGCCCCGAAATCGTGTCGGAAACCATAGAATTTCGATGAAAGTGTACTGAAAAGAACTATACGCACCTCGGGACGAAAGCAACCCATTGCGGCCACGGGTATGCCGCCCTCGCCTGGCGGCTGGTGCGGCAACTCACCCGGGCCGCAATGTGTCACTTTCGGCCCCTCGCGGACGCAGGTGCGTAATATACTATGTTTCTTCTTCTGAAAATCTAGTATGAGTTTTCATTGTGTCAGTATTCAATAGCGGAGAAAATATCTCCAACTCTTCCCACCACATGCTACCCTTTCCACCAATACACAGGAAGGCGTTGAATCCTCCACTTGTCAATCCGTCAACAAACTTCCGAAATACGTACACTAGAATCTCTTAATAGCAGACATTCTCAACAGCGGGCACCTCCTAATACCGGACACTTTCTCTGGGCACCGAAAGCCATCACATGTTTCCAATACTAAATCAATCCCGAATCGCGAACACTTTGAATAAGGGACGCGGACACTTGTTTTCGACGATATATCATATATCTGAGTACAGTAAATATACCCTGTATAATGGAAACCATTTCAAACTAGAATAAATATGCTTAAGAGTCTCGATCACAAGAGCTAGCCCATTCATGCGAGTCGAGAACGATTGGGAATAAAGTAGTTGACTACTTAAAGTCCCAGCATTATCATACTAAATTAAGAGTCGAAAACAAGAGCGCTCAACACTAGAGGCTATGGAGGAGAAAAATACAATTATGAGTGACTGTGAAAAAAATTATCTGTCTACTCAGAATGCAGCTGAGAAGTATGGCGTCGGTAAAACTCCAGATCAGTGGAATTATGGAAGCAAAAAGTGAATTTCAAAGGACTGGATTTAATCGCGAGAACAGGGTACCATTTTGAAGAAACATCAGTTATAGTTCCAAAATAACAAAAACTTGTGACAGATTATTCCGAATAATTTTGTAAATGAATAACCTTTGGCTTTTTGTCATCTGTCTTGTGCACTTGGGTGAATTTTTCAGACTTCGTTCACTCATATATATGTAGAGTTTTTATGAAATTGAGATGCGTCTGATTCAACGACTATATTAATATAAATAACTCCCATTCTTGTATCAGTTTATGTGTACATTTGTCCCTTCTCAATAGCGGACTTCTCCCAATAGCGGAAGGTCCGACCGTGCACTAAGGGTGTCATTTATTGAGAGATTCTATTGTATTATATCCGGAACAAAATGAACCATATACAATGATTTCATATAGAGTCGAAGAAGTTAATTCTTGAACATGTTCACTAGGTTTTGCACGGTGATCTTGCAGCGAGAAACATCCTGTTGGCAAAAAACAACGTAGTAAAAATTTGTGATTTTGGTTTATCAAAAGCAATGTACAAATATGAAAATTATCAGAAAAAAGGCGACGGTCCGTTACCTGTGAAGTGGATGGCCATTGAGTCAATTAGGGATAGAGTTTTCTCTACACAATCGGATATTTGGTCTTTTGGTATAGTGCTGTGGGAATTTTTCACCCTCGGCGAAACTCCGTATCCAAGTATTCGAGCTCACGAGTTGTTACAGAAGCTTGACTATGGCTACCGAATGGAGCAACCTAAGTACGCAACTCATGATGTGTAAGTACATCGAAATATTCCTAACCTGATCATCTCATCAGGGCTTTGTTTTTTTTCGAGAGATGTAAGCATAAAAGTGATTGATATGACTTCGTTAATAGCCATAAGATGATGCTGTGGTGCTGGGAATCAGACCCGAAGTTAAGGCCTTCTTTTACTCAATTGATCGAGAGTATTGGAAACTGCATCAAAGAAGGTGTCGGATTGGTACGTTTTATTTACTGTGGCTATAACGTTTCTTTAGCATAGGGCGACTAAAGCGTCTCCTGACAATCCTAACCTCCGTACTTCGAGCCGTTTTGCACCCTCACTTCTTCTCCTGAAAACCCCACGTACCAGTTTTTACGAAAATTCCTTCCATTTCACAGCATCAAAACTCCTCAACTCATACTCCATAACCATTCCCCATACGCCCAGCCCAGCAATCTGCAAGTCTTTCAAATCCTGCGTGAATGAGTCACTACTACTCACTGAAAATCAACAGTGGCAAGAGCAAGCCTTACGTGAAGGCCTACAAGTGGCATCCATAGAGCTCAGGAGTTAGCCCCACCCTTTCTTTCTCGTTAGTCACCTCACTCCTCCTGTGGAGAACAGGTGAGGCAGCCTTTCTGTCATCAATATAGATGATGGTGCTCATAATTACTATACTTGATTATATTTCTATTTTTACTATTTGTTATCTCAACCTTATTCATTCATTTCTTATTAGTTTTTATCGCACTACAAGATGGGACTCACTCACTTTACTCACCGAATGGGAGTACTTAAGTGCTAGTTATATAATTTCTGTTGCCTATCCGCATACATAGTCTTTCCGATATTATGTAAATCACGCAGAACATACACCTATTCTGATTATTATTATTCATTATTTATACTTATCTTGATTATTATTATGTGTCACTTATACCTATCTTGATCATTATTATTCACTAATTATCGATATACCACTTGTAACATCCATAACAGGGCTAAATAGGGTACTACCCCAAAGCCCCAATAAATCCTTTATCAATCAATCAATCAATCTTGTAGATCCGACTGCAAAGAGAAAATTGGCATTCGCCTTTTTGCTAGAAAATGACAGTTCCTCGATTGGCAGGCTGTTTCAGAGTACGGGAGATATTTTCTGCTCGTTACATTCGGGGATGAACTATCCCTGTGTCGAAGAACAGCCGGTCCTCGCATCGGGAGTATAATACTATGAAAGTGACGAACACTGAAATAATGATAACATCGATAATATAAATGATTATACAATATTATGATTCTAAGAGATGGTTAGTTTTATTTCAATTGTTTTCACGACATAAATAGTTTATTCAAAAATTTTCAGCACTACCTTGAGCTGAAGGAGCCATACGTGATTTTGAATAGGACAGACGATGAGAAAGTGCAAAATAGCTCCGAAACTATAGAGGCTCCTCGTTATTCATCGCCAGCCATTGTTACAACTGAATGCATCAAATCAGCCGGCCAAAAGCCTCGTTTTGGTTCTCTCAAGCTACCTCAGGATAAGGAAAATTATTTCGACCACAGAACGTACACCCTGATTCAGGAAAACACTGTTTGATGACAACTAGTGTCAAGGTCCTCGTTTCAACACTTTTCAGCATGTCATTGCACATTTGAGGTTATTGCACATTCTTATGAAAAATGAGTTTTTTCAATAATCAATATAAAATAATAGTAACTGTTACTTTCACTTTCTTGTGCAAATGAAGTGTAAATAGTCCCTAGTTACCTCTGATCACATACTCTACCTAAAACAATGTAGAATTCCGAGCTGGGCAATTCCTAGAATTGCGTAGAGTGGACAAAATTCGGACTTGGATTAAACCGTACGGTAAAGAATTGCTCTGCTTGTTACGGGTTCTGCGTCATACATGGGCGAGACAGGCATTGGCTGGAAATTATTCTACAGTACCTTAGGCTGGAATTCATAGTCATTAATCCGAGATTAGAGTCGGCGGATTTAGGGCGCTGCGATCGCCATGGTGAGGCATTTTGCATCTAGGCACATCGATCGCAGCGCTCCTGATCCGCCGATCCTGGTCTTGGATTAACGACTATGAATTCGAACCTTAGAATACGTCACATGCAGTGCTGGATCAACAAGTAGGCTGAGCAAGCCAGGGCCCCCAGGTGAAAAAAAATTCAAGAGTGACACGAACGGGAAATTTTGTCAAGAAAAGAATCATCGCCGTAACCCAGGAAGGCAACCAAAGTCACGAATGCCCGGATGCTCGAGTCAAGAGTTCTGCCCATGCATGTCTAGTTAAAAAAAAACAATCAGTTCCATAACCCAGAAGACAATTGACCAGTCAAATACCCAAACGCTCGCCGAGAAATTCTGTCAGCGACAGAGTTGTTTCCAATGCCAAGGAAGGCAATAATGAAAAACTTTCGAATATCTGAATACTTGGTCCGAAAATTCCAACCGGTAGAGAATCATTTTCGCGATCTGAGAAAGCCCATAAACACTCCAATGTTCGGACCAAAAATTTGTAGTCATGTGAAAAATCAACCCCAAAACCGAGATTGCTGGATGTCCTCCCCGAATTCTGTGACTGATTATTGTCCCGGACCGAAATCTTCCTCTGGGCACCTCGGCGTTTGTGAGCTAGAATGCCTTGGATTTTGGGGTCGATGCTTTCGGCGACAGAATTCACGAATATAAAATATCCATGTATCTGGTGTTTCACCCGCGTCTCAAGGTTATGGAACTGACAATGTGCTCCATGACGTCTAAATACTGAGGCCTATGAAAGACCCGTCTGAATACTGAATTTGTCGAAATCAACTTATCGTCTCCACTTGCTGTATTTGGTTGTTCGAATGTATCACTGCGTTTTGGGGCTGAAGGGAAAACTTCATCCTTGAGCCTGCCAATTGTATGTTCTTGAGTATTGGAGTATTGAGTGTGTTTAGTGATACTAAGACCTGTAGGCTGTACGGTTTCATCATATCCATTGCATTCCGATACACCAAAAAACTGTAAATAAAGTGTGGGGCCCTTTACCAAGAATCGAGTAATTCAGTATACTTCAGTGGTGGATTCCTTATTTCTGCTTAGAGCCGGAACATTGTTCGCCGCGAATACCTTTTCCGAGGAGTCCACCAGGACAACACCGGCTGCAACCGGTTGCAAGCTCGGGAAGAATCAACTACCGCCGAGCGTATCTCTCGGTTTGAGTGTTGCATCTTGAGTGATTCCAATGGAAATTCAAATACATTAAATTAAATGGTGTACGAAGATTTTTTTGGACTCTACGCTGATGATGATGGGTTTCGCTGTTCCTTGGAAGATCCGGCTCTTCCGGAGGACTGTAGGGATCTGTCAGGCTAGTCCCTGACGACGTCTAGCCCGAGAGACTTGACGATCAAGATTTCGACCGTTTTTCTATGATATCAAAGTTGCTGTTATCTCGCTGTAATGGAACAATCGCAACGAAAGGTCTTCAACACGCGATTTCCATAAGATTGATCCTGGTCGTTTATGAACAAAATATGGAGTTCAGTTAAACTTGCTGGTACATTTTAGCGCACATTACAGTAAAGTACATTCGGGTGACACTTATTTCCTAATTTTTGATTTTTGTTCCGGCCAACCCTCAAACCTGAACTTTAGGGTGAAGATATATAGGCTAAGAAGATAGGTTAAAACAAATTTCCCCAGGTTTTTAGAGGCAGCAGTCCCTATAGTGGCTATTTTGACATTCTGTTCTGATTTCGATGACCGTTATCAACTTTTTTCGACCAATTCCGATTTAGTTATTCGCATCTGCTGCCCATGCGCTTTTTCCAAGGTCCCTGAAAGTATTCCCGATCGATAGTCAGTGCGATTTCCTTCAAAATGACCACTGGAGAGAGTCGATTCCATGTTATAAGACGAGAAACACATCTGGTTCAAGCGATGAAAAAATCCAAGGTACCGATTTCGTGAGCGTGGAGTGTCTTTCGAGGTTTTTTCGACCTCTACAAATGTGATTTTCGGGACGGAACATTCCAAGCAAAGAACTGTGAGTTTCTTACGTACTTTTCAGCGTAGAAATCGAATCCGTTGTCAACTTTGTCTCGGAATCTATTTCTCGGAATTCATACCTTGGAATTTTCATTCCTTGAACTAGATTGATTGATTGATTGATATAGGATTTATTGGGGCTTTGGGTAGTACCCTATTTAGCCCTGTTATGGATGTTACAAGTGGTATATCGATAATTAGTGAATAATAATGATCAAGATAGGTATAAGTGATACATAATAATAATCAAGATGAGTATAAATAATGAATAATAATAATCAAAATAGGTGTATGTTCTGCGTGATTTAAATAATATCGAAAAGAGTATGTATGCGGATAGGCAACAGAAATTACGTAACTAGCACTTAAGTACTCCTATTCGGTGAGTAAAGTGAGTGAGTCCCATATTGTTGTGCGATAAAAACTAATAAGAAATGAATGAATAAGGTTGATATGTCAATGAATAAGGTTAGATATGTCCTTTATCCTTTTATATCAAATTGACTTCCCCAAGTGGTCATTTTGAAGGGAGTTACACCGGCTATCGATTCGAAGTATGCCCAGAAACGTCAGAAAATGCCCATGCGCAACAAATGTGAATGAGTTAATCAAAATTGTCGGTCGAAGTTGAAGAAACCATTAAAATTAGAACAAATTGTCAAAATGGGCACTGTAAGGGCTGTCTCTAAAAATCTAGAAGAACTGCTTTCGTCTTTTTCCACCCTGAAGTGAAACTGGAGGTGTGGACCGACCGAAAAACGAAAATTGGGAAAATAGTGTCACCCTAATGTATATGCACTAATTGATGTGTTTGAGATGCAAATGAGAAAACATGCTGATCCTGTTCATCAATTTCTTACCTGGACCGATGGTGAAAGCTGTTACCCATGAAGTAAATAATTCTATGCACACCTGATGACGGAACTATTTTCATATCAAAAGCTTATGGGGGTGAAATCAGTGATATACTACTCTTTGAAGACTGCAAAATGATGGATATTTTGCCAGGAGGCTGTAAAGTAATTGCGGACAAAGTTTTCAAGAGTATTAAAGGTTAACTTTGAAAGAACAACTAGTTAGACCACCATGTGTCTTTGAAGTCACTCAAAAAATAGTGGAAGAAGTCCTAGAGACAAGGAGAATAGCAGCTTTGCAAATACATGGAAAAAACTAATACGTAAACTAAGAAAATTGAAAATCGTAGAGCCCCCTTTTGTGTCTTAAGTTGACCCGCCCCCCCCCCCTGTTCTCCGTTGATGATATTGTGCACTTAGATCGTAGCTTCGTGGTCTTCTCATATATACCTAAAATTTTGGACTCTGGTGGGGAATTATTCGAGTCCAACAGGGAATATTTGTGAATATTTATTGTATGGTATTGTAATATATTTCCACTCAAGAGGGATGTTATAACATCAAATTTTTTTGCCATAAACACGGATGATGCCTCAAGATTGTTGTTGTGAGATGAACCAAATCCTACTGGATGTTGTTCATTGTTCAAGCTAACTATTCTGTTACTCACTTAACACATTCGCTGCGGGGGCTGAAATCGATGATCTTTCCTCAGGTGCGGCGGGACCCACCGGTGAGCCCCGCTCAATGTAATTTCCCATAAGAACAAATTTCTCAGCACTGCGGGAAAGACACGCGGGGTCCACCGGTGAGCCCCGCCACATAGTGCGCCGCAGCGAACTTGTTAATCAACTCAAAAGTACTGAGCCAAAATTCGGTAGATGTTGTTCTTTCAAAAGATTGTTGCTTGGCCTATATGGTAATTGGTGAATTGCTCATCATAGTAAATCCAATATAGACAGTCCCCGCTATTAGCGCAATTAGCTCATTAGCAATTCCACAAATGCGGCGTTTCCTGGTACTTCCGGTGCCCTAACTCACTCATTCGCGACTTGGCCCTGGATTTTCGAGATAACTTACTTCATGAGAGATAAATTTCGTGGGACTTCATTTTCGGATGTGGCATTCCGAAACAACTTCGTGATCTAGAAGGTCACCATCTCCAGCATGTTCGTATTGTTCTCGTTTTTCAAGACCAATTAATTGGTTACCTGACAGAATAATCAGTGCACCTATATATTATCTAAATTCTATTCATGGCACCGTACTCGGAAAGAATGCATCTTTGTTAATTAGGAAACGTGACGATAAGTTGTGAGCCTTTCGAAAAAATTGAGAATGTTAAATGTATTCGCTTCTGGAGGAAAAAGTGGCCGAAGTTTCTAAATTTCTCAATGGCTACTCTCAAGGGATGGTAGAGTGAATTTCTTCGTCGATCTCGCCAGTCAAAAGTAGCAGAGTTCTTCGCTAGCGACTGACTTGGTATTTTGGAGTCAGTAATTCGAGTTCATACAATCTCATCATACACTTACTTCGTATCTTTCCTATATATAGCTGATTCGCGAGGTTTCTCACACCAATTGATTATTTCAAGATGATCTTTTGCATTTCCCAGTTACTCTCGGATCCACATGTCTACGTAACCCTCATTTCCCCATAACCACGAGGCCCCGGTATTCGCGGCATTCCCTTGTACGCATCAACCGTGAATGGCGGGAGTCACCTGTACTGATGAATTTCATGATTTTGCCACAGAACAGACCTTTCTTTTTACTACACACGTACATTTGTAGTACCATTCTTCTCTTGTGTTCATGAGTAAATTTTCCATCCGGCACATAATTTCGGAAAGTTTCTTTTGATGTCCGGTTTTCAAATTCCAAATTGCAGTAAATGATAATCCCACCAGGAGAAGCACCAACGACGAGACACCAGCTCAAAATGTAGAAATAATTTTTGTTTAAGTGTGACCAATCCGACAAAGTTCATGAAACACTTGATGCTCTAACAGTCTACCTCTCTCTTCATATGTTTGTTGCCATAGACTTCAGAAGCTCCAGTCACTTGCTTCATACTAGACTATCTCTGGAGTATCATAGCGAGCTGCCCCATACATTTTCGAAGCAGTCTTTCTGCCATGATGCACTCCAAACCAGAGGAGGGTCTCATTTTGGTGCTGTTCTGCTCTTAGAAGTCATGATAAAGGAGAGGATCGATCTGAGATTTGCATACACTTAGAATCCACTCAAATTTCTATGCTGCTTCTGTGAGAAGAATAATAACAGCAACCGACGGGTGGACAGAGTTTAGTTCTTTCGATTGATCAACTGAAAACTGGATCTAGACACCTTAGTATCTCCTTGGTTTTTATTAAGATGACCTTTCACATTAGCAGAGAATGATTCTGTGTCTGGTAAATTCTCATGCTTAGATTCACTTGTTTTCATCATATCCGAGGCTAAAATGGATTTCAGTTTTGCTCCAACTCCAGGCAAAATAGACTTTTTCATACACCAAATTACATATGTATGGACAAGATTACCTCTTCATAACATCTATTGACCCAACTTAGGAGAGCGAGAGAATGTTTGCATCAATCTGCGAATATTGAGATTCATATCCCGGGCCCCTGACTATTGGCTCTATTCCGGCTGCTCCCATGGGCACGGGGCAGGGATTCGCTGTGCCAGCGCGTTGGTGTGGGAATAGTCCGTTCTCGAAGAGGAAGCATTTCATGAACAACACAGCTTCCCAACCAACTACCGAATTTTGGGATCAGTCCCCAGTACATGGCCGAGCCCATCCCTCGGCGGGGGATTGGATCGGGCTCGTCTAGGCTTCGCAGGAGCCTAGGAAGCCCTCTGAGAACCAGGAAAGTCGGAGAAGACCCACCCGGTGCCCATGATCGCCAGATGGAGCTGTACGAACTCCACGCTCTGGCCGGCGTTGACTGGGGTCCGGAGGCTCATCACACCCCGGGGCGTGAGCCCCCCTTGCGAATGAGAATGAAGAAGATAAAATGATGGTAGCAATATTCATCATAGGGACTGACTTCAACTATATTGACCTATAGCAGCTTTACAACCAAAACAACCCATATCGTGCACAATTTGATCAATTTTGTTCCCGATAACATTCACAGAATAACTCTTAATCACGGTTTTTGTGTCTTTCAAAGACCTATAGAGATTCATGAGTTGTCAAGGAGGTTTTTTCAGAATACTAACGAAAAATAATTTTTTTGAGCGTGATTCGCTGTTCCAATTTTGCTCCCGTAGTCCCTGAAAGATTAAAACGTTTACTATTTGTTAGCAACAAATGTACCATGATAGTTGAGGCTGCTGCCAGGTTTCTGAAGTCTGCTTTTGATAATCCTTGATCTCATTTATTTGCTATCTTTACACTTTTCTTTTTTGATAGTCACATGAAAAGATTCCTCCGCACGACATTTGGAAGCACTTGCAGATCCAGGACCGTGCTTGGAAGCAATGTAAACAAGCGTGCAAACCTTCATCAGTCGCTTATTTCACTTGGAGATAATCGAATTCGAATGACTTTCAGCCACTTTTCTAAATTGTGAAAGTGTTTGGGACTCACAAACTTCCTCAGAAGTATATCATTCACGACTGTCTATGCTTTCTTCGCGTAACTTGGTCTGTTTATTCCACTCAGCTGGATTATTAGCGGAGCCCCGGCTGAAGTAACTGGATACTATGACGTCTTGCTTACAAACCAATGAGAATCGTTTTTGCTAGAGCTTGGAAAGTTTGTAATGAATCAACAATGAAAACGGCCACGAAAAAGTCTGAAAAAATTCTACAACACTTTACAAACTCTATTCTCATTTTTGGATGAGTTTCTGACGAGGTTTCTGAGCAGGCTTACAGAATGCAAAGACACTGTTTGTTGTCGAGACTGTTCATGGGTTGACGGGAAATTCCCTACATTGCTGAGCTCAGAGGACGATACCAGTCGTTGTACATGTACAGATTAAACAGGTCGCGTAGTTTCTATTGGTCACGGTGTGTCGCAAGGACTAATTTTGGCCAATCATTCACCCCACTCTTGAAGTGGCATATTACCCTCATCGTACCCAAGTATGTTGGATATTGGGTTCGGATTGCAAGAGCGTACCCGTCACACTGTCACGATCGCTTCCCGCGCAAGGGGAACAAGAAAGTTTCGCAATACTAAAAGAAAACACGATTAGGATATTGTTTTAGAAAATTATGATTCTATGAAAATTGCTCATAACTTATCTTATAGTGCCATTCTCAACGGAACGCACTCTTCATTTGACTAATATTTTTTTGCAAGCTCATCTACCGTCTCACTCAGTTCAGAAGTTGGGACGAAAAAAAGAAGAGAGAAGTTCCCTCACGCGCACAGCATCAGATGACGTCTCTCAGCTCTTTGCGTCTCTCTTGCTTTTGCTCTTTTTTTTATAGAGACAGAGTTCTGCAAAAGAGAAGGAGAGAAAGAGAGAGAGAGAGAAGAGGACGGAGAGCGAGAAAAAGAAAGAGAAATGAGACAGTGATGGGACCAAAAAGAAGTGGAAGATAGTCGGATGGCAACGGCAGGAGGGATTCACCCTGAATCACGGGTATGAGAGGAGGAAACGTGGTCAAAGGAGGAAAACAGAGAGAAGCAAAAGTAATATGCATCTCTCTCTCTCTCTCATTCTCTCCCCTTTTTCCTATTCACCGTCATAGGAGGGAAAGAGAATCTCGCAGAAAGGATAGAGGTTATAAACGATCGAGCCTGAGTCAGACGAAGATACTCACCGCGGAGTGAGCGAGAGAGGAGAGGAGCATGCGATGATAGTCGAAGGGCGGGAAGAGGAGGAGGCGCGCGCGCCCGCGCTCAAGAACTATCTTCCTCGACTGACTTGGCAACAGCGCATTTCGATCGTATAGAATATGGCAACATTGCAGTGACTCAGCGAGCAACATTGCTGCTTTGCTCGTATTCGAATTTATATAGTCGCGGGCGAGTCACCTCTGCGACGGCTTCGTTTTGCACGCTCGCATCATCATATATAGTAGATACAGTGGCCTCGTACTTATATGTATATCTCGTCAGCGTATATTGTAGGAGGTTATATATGCTGGATACGCGAATGTATATTCCCGATGAGGAGGTTTTTGCAAATAACACTTTTGTAACTCGATTCGACACTGAAGAACATTCTGTTTCGTTCGCCAACTCCAACTACCCCTGATTATTGATTTGAAGAAGTAAAAAATCAATTATCTATCCGTAGAAACTTAAGAAGTAATGGAAATCTAGTCAATTTTATTCATGGTCCTGGAGGTTGTGGGAAAACTTCCTTGTATAGGTCTCTTATTTATCATTTTCTATCCTAAAAGAAAAATGTTTTGTCAATGGCGTGGACAGGTATTGCGTCGATTCCTTTTACCACAAGGTATGACAAGTCATAGACACTTCAGACTACTCTTGGATTCAGGAAGTATTGAGAGTATATTCTTGAAATGTGATGCTGATAAAAAAAGATTGAGGGAGGCAGATGTTGTCGTCTGATATGAAGCATTAATAATTTCCAAAGAAGCTTTAGAGGTGGTCGATACAATACTCCGTGACGTTTCTTTCATTGACTCACGCTTTGGTGGAAAGTTGGTGCTTTTAGGTGGGGATTTCAGACAAATTCTGCCAGTTTCGACCCATGGGAATAGACATTCCATAATCCAGGAAACTATCAAATCGTCAACCTTATGGCCATTGTTTGATGTAATGAAGCTGACTAGAAATTTGAGATCTGAGGACACTGATTTTCCCAACATCCTTCTGGATGTAGGTGAGGGTAGAATTGATGAAGGGAAAGTGAGACCTGAGCGGAGAAGTAATGATGTATGTAGAACTATATTCAAAGACATCAATGGAGATATTTCTACGAATAAAGCTGTCCTGTCATCTCATAACGAAAATATTATAAAATTGAACAAGAAAATCTTGAGAATGTTCGATGGTCCTAAAGCCTCTCACTAAAGCGTTGATTATGCGACTAACAAAGGTGCAGATCAAACCGAGGAGCACATTCATCTGAAATATTCAACAAAATTTCTGAATAGAATTAGAGATGGTTCACTTCCACATAGACTCGATTTGGAAGTAAACGCTATTGTGGAACTCCACACGTTCAGATTCCGAATCTGTTAATTCGGAATCTGAGCGTGGCAGAGGGTTTGTATAATTGGATTCGGTTGAAGATTAAGAAATTGTACAAGCATAATATTGAAGTGGAAGTTATAGCTGGCGCGAATATGGGGAACAATTTCATACCTAGGATAACACTAACCAACGGTGAGTGTTCCCTGCCGTTTATAGAGTTTCCTGTGGTTTGGGCATTCTCAATAACGATTAATCAGTCACAAGGTCAAAGTTTGGTTGAGGTTGGTATTTATATGAAACGGACGCTATTATCTCATGGACAGTTTTACTTTGCTCTTTCTCGGTGAAGAGATCCGAAGAATTTGTTCATTGGAAATAGATTTGACGGTTCAGATTAGATCGAAAATGTTGTTTGGGATGGAACGTCTGATGTTTGATATCTTTGCCATCTATAATATGTAATTCAAGTATATTGTTCTCAAGTTTCGTAAAGATGGTGTAGAATCCGAAGTTGGAAAGACAGTGCAAGTATATAAACTGAGAGAGCAGGTAATTTTGTATTGTTTGAACGAACAGTTGGAAAAAAAAGTTGAAGAAGAAACTGAATACAGAAAATGCTTAATATAATCAGAAGAATCTAGAGAAATTGAGTGTTTGAATGAAATAATTGCATTGCATGGAACGAAGGGTAGTTCTTGAAGTTTCACAGCGAATGTGAGCAACTCCCGGACCCATAGTGATGAACCAGCATTCAAAACATTGAAAGAAATTTATATGCCAAATAACGATTATTTGAAAAATAGAATCAAAATTGGAGATAAAACAACGTAAGTCATTCAGTTTATTGATATGTATCTCTAGATTAGAAATGTTGCGACATTGATATCACACAATATAGTTGCGTATGTTGACGAAGTATTTCGCAAGTCTGAGTTTCGGAAAAGGGGCGATGACAGTATATTCACAGTCTTCACATTTCTGTTGAGTAATCAAGAGGGGAGTAAGATACAATGCAGTATTTTTGATGGTGATATGGGGTAATTCGTGAAAAATATAAAAATGAATAAGACACATACACAATGGTTAACTTGAAATGAAATTGAGAATAATATTGTGAATTCGATTATCATATACAATTGAGTATACTTGTATAAGTGATGATGTATGTAGTACATCATTCAAAGACATCAATGAAGATATTTCTATGAATAGAGTTGTTCTGTCATCTCATAACAAAATTATCATCAAATTGAACAAGAAAATGGCGAATACGACGTTGGGATATACAAGAAAATAGATTTTGATGATATACCTTCGAAAAAAGGACAAATGAGTGAGTTAAATTGGTAATGTTTCAACTATAACACATGATTTTTACATAATTCTTGTCGATTCTCTAGAGATCAAAGGTGATATGAAGGACCGAATCATTCAAGAAAATGAGAACAATGTACATGAAATTCTGGGTGTAATCACGAACGGACGTCACAAGCTTGATATTATTGTTGTGAAAGATGAAAGTGGACAAATTGAATCGTACCATCGTGGGGTGGAGTTAGAAGTTTGCGGTGACTCACGAGAGAATGGTTAATTTTCTAATCAATCAGATGAAATTGAAAAGAATCGTTCTGAAATTGATTTCATAGAGTGGTCTTTACAGGTTCAACGTACATGGTGAAAGTGTAGGGTGTAAATAAATTGAAATTGTTAGGTGGTGAAAAGATGAAAATTCAGAAATTTATTTTGGGAAATGAAGTTCATGTTGTAGAAGAGTGTTCCGTCACCAAAAATATTGATTACTGATTTTTGATTCTTGGATATACTGTGAAATTTTCTAATTCAATTTTTTTTCGAATAAATATACACCCTCGTCGTAACCCAAGCTCACTTTAAATGTTGTAATAATTGAATAATCTGATGGAAAATAATATCGATGGGTAGGAGATGATTTCTCGGAAGCTGCAAAGGAAAATTAAAACGTTCACTGCAATGGGCCCCACCCGTGGGGCCCACTTTTCATTGGGTTTCAGCTCACGTCCATTAACGGAGACATATCCAATGGCTTATGTCGTGGTGGTTTCTCGTTGTTCATGTTATAATGAACATATTTGCCCAGCAGTTTCAGTGTTGGACTCGAATTCGCTGAGTTTTTCCAGATTTCCGGTTTTACGCAATTCATTCATTAATTACATAGAATCAAGGGATTCATTCAGCAGACTACTTACTTTGGATTCAACGTATCTTAGCTCATTTGAAAGCTTATTCAAGATCTACAAACAGAGCCCAAACACGTTGGAAATTATGTAACCCCACTTGAGTTATCTTCCATTTACGCGCGGAAAAAAACTTTCTGCTGAATCAAAAACCGTGGGTTCTTCCAAGCACAGCCTTCGCTCTTTCGTAGGTGTATTGTCATGTACTGCGAAACTCTTGGCATTGAAGATATACAAAAAGATGATCGGGTGGAATCTATCACTTCTCGTGCTTGAAAAGATTTGAAGTACGTCAATGAACCACAGCCCAAGATCAGGCTCAGCAATGCTGAAGTACGCTAAAACCATGTTCAAACATTATTCTTTGGGTGGAACAGATATTAGAGTGCAGGTTCCTCTGGAGTCTCATGTCATTGAATTTGATGATTTAGTCGATACTACTGATCATCTTCATGAATATTCCTCATATCAGAGGAAAACTTTTGGGCCCCACCGGTGGGGCCCACATAAATTCATAGAACTACTGTGAATAGATGCCAAACCGATGATGTTCAAAAGGTTTAGCTTCCGAAAGTGCTGAAACGCACATTTGTACTCTCTCGCAATCTAGACCGGAATCGCGATTTCACCTTCGCAGTGAACGTGTTAAGAAGACTGAGGGACTTTCAGGGGCTCAGAGTAAATTAGGGGCCATCAGGGGCCCTCAGGGGATCTCAAAGGAATCTCTCAGTTCCTAAGGTAAATATAGAACGTAATTTAGATTAATTGGTCGGAGGCATTCGGGGCCCTCATAGGCCCTCGAAGGACCTTAGAGGCCCTCAGGGGCCCTCCTGGGCATTCAAGGCAGTCAAGGGCATTCAGGGGAGATCAAGGGGATTCAGAGAAATTCAGGGGAATTCAGAGGAATCTCATTCTTACTACTATATATTACGGGGGGGGGGGTGCTGGTGTAGCACACGCGTCCGTTTCAAAAGTCATTATTTGAATGCTGCAATACTTAGATACTCTTGTCCTCACTCCTGTCACTATTACTCTAATTCAATCAGAATATTGGGCAGCGATACCCTCTAATTCTTTATTGAATGAATGGATGAATATAATAGAATTATTGTTTCAGCGGAGACAAATCTTTTAGCAAAATTAGATGCCTTAAAACCGGGTAATTCGGTACATATTTTGTCTCTGCGATAACTTCGGATGCAGGGACCCCATAGTATGCCGCAAGTGCTCATTTTAAAGCTCTGCATCTCATCTTTGAAATGGACTTTTGCAGCATACCGTGTGATTCCTGAGTCCAAAGTTATCGCAAAGACAAAAAGTGAACCGAATTACCCACCCGGTTCCACGGTACTTGATGAATAAATGCAGCTCATCAAATTGGTTGCGAGTGCAAGAAAAGAAGAAAGAATGAGCAAGATGAATGTACCAGTTCTCGATAGTTTTTTTCTAACTATCCTTGATAGAATGAGCAAGGGAGTATATATTTCTTGTGACATCCTGGATTTTTCGTCATAGAGAAGGAGCATATCTACAAAGGTCGAATTAGATCAGTGTCAGAAGTATCCGATGCACTATGCAAATAATAATTAATGACTTTTGAAGTGATGGTGTGCGACGTCAGCACACCCCTCTCCCCCCACCCGAGGAAAAAAATACAAAACAGCACTTCACTCAGTATCGAATACAGTTACAGAAGTATATTACTGATAATCTTTGTATACATATTCTTTCCCACGAGGAAAAATACACGATGTTACAAGGAATACCTACTCCCTTGGTCATCCTATCAACAATACCGTCAAATTGGGTAATTTTGGTGGGATTTCGGTACTTATCATCTTGTTTGGCTCAGCATTTCATTAAACATTGACAAAACCCACATTAATCAGTAGTCAATCAAAAGCTTACAATGCCAACTTTCGATTGACGGGTCGCAGATTCCAATTTGATGTCTGTAGCCAGAGCTATGAGCAGTCAAAGAAGTGTTCCTAAATTAGACCTCGACTGGGCAACTTTGGTACCCTTACAAAATATGTCAATTCTATCAACCACCATGCGGGTGAATTGATTTTAATCGTTTCGAAGTCTTGTTCTAAGCTATTTGAAACATTTTAAGATTTCATGGACCATCACTTGGCTCAAGATGAGTTTAAAAAAATCTGTCATACTCAGGGGTACTGAAGTTATCCACCGTAATGCTTCTTACATATAGAGTGGGGTAACTTTGCTACACTTTTCATGGTTTTTTTTTATTTTTTATTCATTGAAATTGCAGATGATGTGAATACTCCAATGTTACGATGATACCTTCAATATAGTGATGTATGTGGTCAATATGTATAGTTATTCACCCGTAGTTTATTCCGGAACAATTCTTGCCAGGTACACCAACTGGACCACTCGCGTATTGCTGCTGAATCAGACCTTCCGCAAAAATCCTCAATAAACAAACACAATCATTCACGCGGGATCTACGGCGATTCAACGCATTGTCTATGTGTGTGTCAAGTTGGGAGAACAGGTTCCAGAATGATAGAATTATTTAGCTTGTCGAACGCAGCTTTAGAGGTAATTTTCAGGGGTATACCAAAGTTAGCCGATTTGACAATGTGAGAAATACATTTGAGAATTGCCCATTCATTTTGCTCATCTGATTTCCTCTTGCCCATCTTCCCTTTTCGATTTCCTTATTATAAGATCTTTATTATCCTTATTCGCCATGAGTTTTCTTGCACTCGCAACCGATGAGCTGCATCTATTTATAGATTGCCTGAGTTTGCTCGGAGGCTTGTCTAGACTAGACAACGAGACTATATTCATCAATGCATTTATTCATTAATAAGAGGGTATCACCTTCCAATACTGATATTCATTAAACAAACTATTTGAATGGGGAAGAGAAGTGTGGAAAGCTTGGAAAGAGACAATGAAATACATATATTCAACATATGACCAACAAGATAGAATTTATTCATCGAATCTTGGGTAGCTCAATGGTAAAGCATTTTCCCCGCAAGAAGGTTCCCGATTCGAACGTGAGCGTGGGTTCAGGCGATTTTTTCACTATGTTAGTCATATGCAATCTTCTTTTGAGTAACATCTCGACGATCAAACCCCGATCGATAATTTCTCATTAAAAATTGCCTCAAATCTGAGGTCAACAATAGAAAAATAGATAATCAGTCCTCCAATGCCGATTTACGATATAACACGTTCGCTGCGGCGGAGCCCACCAGTGGGCCTCGCGATTTTTCATTTTTCAATTTTCACCAGCCCGTGGTGATTCGAAAAATATTCCCCAATAAGAATCTCTCAACGTATCTTACTTCTCCTATAGGGTATGAACAATGAGTCGAGAAAGAATTTGCTCCCTTCCAGACATATGTATTTGCCAGAACGCAGTAGTCCAGTTCATAACCGGAATAAAATCACGAAAAATCGTCCCCGCGGCGAACGAGTTAATATCATTGATTCTCATGAAGAGGATGATTTAAGTTCGAAAAGTGTAATTTGAATTCCGCGCCTCGGCTGACATAATGGCGCTAATGTATATAAGATTGACATCGAGACAGGAATCTGCCGGGTCCTGTATAGCTCTGGTAGAGCATCATCCCGGCAAGAAGAAGGTTCCCAGTTCAATCTTGTGCTCAGGCGATTTTTTCACGATGTCAGTCAAATGCATTCTTTCTCTGCTCAACATCTCGACGATCATCGATAACTTCTAATTAACACGTTCGTTGCGACGCTGTTTTTTTGTAATTTCATTCCGGCTGCGAATTTGGACTATCGCAATTCGGTAGAAACGTCGATTTAGAGCTAGACTTTTTCTTGGCTCATTGTTAACGCCCTTGGTGAAGGAAACCACCACAATAGATGTTTTTTTTTTTGAGAATCTTCCGAGCAAATCTGAGTCGGTAAAGATTGAAGAATGAAAAATCGCGGGTCCCACCGGTGGGACCCGTCACAGCGAACGTGTTAAAAATGGCATCAAGTCCGAGGTAAGTAATGGAGGAATAAGAATTAGTCCTCCAATGCCGATTTACAAATTCAATATCATTGATTCAATCAAAGAGGGGATGTTTCAAGTTCGAAAATTATAATTTTATCACACATCCAGGATCGGAGACGATTTTTCAAAACAGATAACTCAACTGAGTATCTGTAAACCGGTTTCCATCGTAGATGTTGTATTTCGAGAGTTGTGCTTTGATATATTGAAAATTAGTTGAGATATAGCTACATTAAATAGTCCTACGAGAATATTGCTAAAAATTTTACCATTTAATATGGTTCTAGTATGCGAAGTCAATATTTTCAGTAGAAATTTTTCAAACGACCAACACATGGCACTTAAATGTTTGATCTACATTGGTCGAGAATGATTCAACTCGGTTGAAATTTCATTCCTATGCTGCGCTTGGAATCGGGAGAGGAGTTTAATCTTTCAGTGCGACTGCATGTCAAAAGAGGAAATCCTCGCGCTGTCTTTGGGAACAGCAGGGAGTTGCACTATCGGCAATACGTCAGAGAAGTGAGAAGTTGCAGAAATAGAGAGCGATCTCAGCTGCTGTTCCGTGAGATTCTTTCTCGCCTGATCAGTATTATTCGAATTCACTGGATATTTATTTTGCCGGAGCAGAATTAAAATCCACTTGATGTATTCCTTTGATTTGATACGTTCTGGCTCAAAACTCATTAACCAACTCACCAATTCAGTTTTGACTTTTTAATTTATGCCGAGATATCATGATCCTAATTTAACCCACAATTCTTCCTTATACTCCAAAGAAGTAGAACCAAGTGATCCTACCAAACAGCCAAGGAAGTTGAGACAATTTTTTGATTATTGGAGTTTTTTGACGACTTCATGAGACATTCTAAGCGTAAGTATTGAGAGCAGTCACCGGACGAGGTGGAATCCACCCTTAGATGATTTGATACAGATATTGTAACAGGTTTAATCGTGGAAGCAAGCTATTATATTGAGTAATATTGTTACACATAGAAAATCAAAAATACTTTAAAGGAGACGGAAGAGAATTTCTGTACTCAAAGTGAAATAATTGTGATGAATTCTATGTTTTCGATCTCAATTGTACATATAAGAGTCCATTTTTTTCTCACATGTTGGATTAATGAAGGTCTTTCACTTTTTCACATCTTAATTCTTCATCTTTTTCCTCTTCCTTCTCGTATGCATTCCCCTAGTCCATAACCTCTTAATTTCTGCTTTTTTCACAGTCATCAGTCTTCTCATTACTCTAATTTGTTTTGCTTTTCACAATTCAAATTTGAACTTCTAAAACCTTACCTCTTACTTCACTGTACAGTTTTAGACTAACTTTACCGTAAGATGCCATTTAGGCGTATGGAATTCATATCTCGCCTTGAGCACAGCATCATGATCGATACACTTTACTTACGATTCAAAACAATGCACGACTTAGGCATTGTAAACTGTGACAAAAAGCAGAAACTACTCTACTGTACATTTCTTATTTGACAAAACCAAATTGTATAAGTTTGCCACAACTGTGATATATGTAGTGGAATCTTACTTTTAATCTAATCAGGTCATGAAAGCCAGATGACGAAACTTGCAAGGAGAGTCCAAGGGGTTCGGGAGCTGTATCTGACTGAAACTCGAGGAATCATCTCCTTTTGGCACCAAAAGATGATACCCAAAGCCGCAGAGTCTAACGCTCAAGCGTTTTCGAGCTACGGGCCACAACTCATGCATTACAGTCTATCTATATATATGGAAAAATAGTATATATAGATATGCTGTAATGCATGGGCTGTGGCCCGTAGCTCGAAAACGCTTGAGCGTTAGACTCTGCGGCTTTGGGTATCATTTTTTGGTCCGAAAAGGAGATGATTCCTTGAGTTTCAGTCAGATCCAACTCCCGAACCCCTTGGATTCCCCTTGTTAGCTTGAAAAAAATTAGCGATATTTCGCTGCATTCGCCTTTTCCTCGCAGCGGCATCCTAGTCCTATGAGATCAATTCTCCCCTTGATGATATTTCATAACACACGTTCACAAAGTCCCAAACTGAAGGAATTTTGAAAGGTATTGATGGTGGAACCCTCCTTGTTCAATTGCAAATCATACGATTTTCAACTATCCATTTTTCGACTTTCTCGGACTCTAAATTTATCGTCTTACCCAAGTCATTTCATTATACTTTCTGCCTTAGATAAGTCTCTTCGCCGTCCAACTGATGAGCCTAAGCGGAGAGACCCGGTCGGAACAGCTCCCGTTAAGTTGATTCAGCAGACTGAATTGGTTATGTTGATTTGTTGTGTTGTCCAAACTCCAGTCTGCTCGTTTCTCGACAACAAGAAAAATTCAGCAACATATCTGCAAGCTTTGTTATCTTTTTTTTAGCTGGAAACCTCCTCAACAATCGGAAAACTGATGCCTAAGACAACTATCGAGGACCGTTCGTGCACCAGATGAGTACTTCACTTTGATTCATTGGACTTGGATCGTATGCAACGCAGTTGCCCTGTTTTCTCGTTTTCATAACCTAGTCCGTTCGTTGTTGTAAGGTTGTTGTCATCACCCGGGTGCTTTATATATTGTTTCGAATCTCGATCTACTTTCCGTTTATTGCGATCCGAATCTTATGGAGAATATATAGCAAGTAAAGTCATGATCTGCATGATTCTCTGTTTGAAAATTTCCTCTCGCAGATCAAACCGAGCACAGGATTGCTGATGGCGCATTCGGGCAGTTAACAATCCATGACATTTTCTCTACGAGCCAGGCTGCACAGAAAAAACCATAGGCACCCTGTTTCGTGAGCTGAGCAAGGCGTAGTAGGGCATAGACGACCACTCTTCAAACTAGGCTGTGCCGATTCTCCAAATTTTCACGCGGAAACATCAGCTGTTCTAGATCTCGATGAGCCGTGTAGTACCTCTCGATGAGCTGTGTACCTCTTGTGACATCTAATGCGCGTTGTGAGTGCCTGCAACGGCGAGTACAAGTTTCGCAGCTTATCGGTTCGCGGCGTCGCAACGTCCCAGTCAGGTGTGCTCTGTGTGCTCGGCTAAATAGATTTTCATAGAATCTTAAAACATTTTTATAAAAATTTTATAAGTTCACAAATTATGAAGTCCTTATAAAGTCATTTTATAAAGACCTTATTAAGTCCTTATAAATCTTTTTCACTTGGGCATCTCAACATAGCAATGAAAATGAGCTAGGAATGATAACCAACTTTTTGGCCCTCTCAATATGTGACATCAGGAAAAAGAGCGATTTTATATCGTTACTCTCCATAGTGTGCGCACGAGAAGGACAAGTGGTGTCCCACACATCTTCACTTATTTTGATACTTTGTCAAAAGTTTATGAGTATCAAAAAAATCGGAAGTTGAATATCTCATAAAATCTTGCAAAATTGAAAGGAAATGAGCAATAAATGGAACATAAATATTGCACGTTTCGAGAGAAAAAATCCTTGATGTGCGAGATGTATAAGAGGGCAGTAGAGTAATTTCAGTAGTAACAGTCGGTGTATGGTAAGACAAACGAAAAATTTCCGTAATCGACTTTGAAAAGGAGACAGATGAATTGTCTTCATCTCCCAGAGTGGGATCCATACAATATCAAAGTCTCCGAACATACAATCACGTTCTCTGAACGTATTCTCGAGACACCCATGAGTCACGAATGCGAAATGCGGTGCAACGTCCCGTAAGCCAACGACCTTGACACTGATCCGCCGGTCTGCATAAATTCCTTCACAAGAGCAACGACGACGCAAGGGAGGCATACATATATATCTAAAGAATCCACGATGCGCGTGGAAAAATACCACGTGCGAGGGTGGAGAAGAGCCAAGCGCCGCCGTGCCGCCGCGCCGCGGGGCTCTCTTGAATACACACATGCATGTACGTACGACATCACACATATATACTCACTATGTCTACTCCGCGGGTAATTCGGTATCGCATTTGGCTTTCCAAGTAAAGTTGGGATAGGGTAAAATGTGTATACCTACATCTAAGTATAGGACCTGTTGCTCCAGAGCTCATTGTTCCACGTCTACGATGCTGATGTGTACTTACTTGCGTCTGATTCTGTAGATGGATTCTCTTTATGGCCCTCCTTTCCCTGTATGAATTGCCGTACGTGCCTGGCTATACTCCTTGGATTACTTGAAAGCTCAGCTAGTCTACTGCACCTTGTATGATATATGTATCCTATAGGTGGGTTACGGGAATGCATCGGGGAGATGTACAGTACCTTCCAATATTAATGGACCATGCATGGTCTTACTGAATCCATGATAACTTCAAACCCCTTCATCGTATAAAAATTTTGAAAAAATTATCTTGAAGATCTCAAAAAAAACTATCAATTCATGTGTTTAAAACATTCATTGCGTCCTTTTTGATCGCCCTTAGTTAACGATGAAAATCTAAAAAATTTCTCCTTCAATCAATCACCTACAACTTTGGCCGCAGTGATCGGATCACAAAAATTCTCACGGGATTCTGTAGAGTCTCCGTCTCTTTAAGAATGGAGTCTACGGATGTGTTAATTTTTGTGCCGCTAAGGAGAATGTGTTACTCTTCGTGGCCTTAAGACGGAATACTTATAGTCTCCATCCCATCAAGAAGAAAACGCGCGAATGTGTTCATTTTCGTGCAATTCGAGGAGTAAGTGTTACTCTTCGTGCTGTTGAGCAGTAAGAGATAATCTTCGTGGCGCTGAGGCGTAAGTGTTGATCTTCGTGGCGTAAACAGTAAGAGATGATCTTCGTGGCGCTGAGGCGTAAGTGTTGATCTTCGTGGCGTGAACAGTAAGTGTTAATCTTCGTGGCCATAACGAGCAAATGCTAATCTTCGGCCTCCCTGTTAGTCTTCATGGGCGTTAGCGGATGTGTTAATCTTCGTAACAGGCGTCGATATAAGGTATAAAACACATGCCTCCGAGCCTCGTCATCCCTTAGTAGAAACGTGGCCGTTAGTTCATTCCAGTCACCTATAGCCAGTAGCAATAAGACTTGGCCAGTTATTGATAAAAAAAAAAAAAAAATGCTCACTATTTCTACCGGGGACAGTCATTTTCCGAATCATTTGAGGTAAGTGTAAAAAAAAAACAACTTATTATTCCAAATATTTGATTTACATCATCTTGAATTTCACCGACATGCAACCACCTTAGCTCCCAACAAATCTGCTACCACAATCTCCATTTCTTAACCTCCAAAATCTCAGTCCCGTGATGCGTGAAGTTGATCTTGAACTCACAGATGTGGAATAAGGAGTCACCAAGTTGTAAGCTTAGCCGGTTAAGGTAATAGACGTGTTCCAAGTTCGGGGGCACAGCATCGTTCCGAGCTAACTGCTCACTCTCCCTCTTCATTCATAATATGTACTCGGCAAGCCGCGGGCGGACGCGTGCCACCCTTTTAACACATAGGTATACAATTTCTCTTCTCATTCCAAGAGCACTTGCCATTATACATATATGCGAAAGCTAATGTAGGTTACCGAGGCTTTCTACGTCGTTGTCGTGGTAATCGTCTTTGAGGTTGTTTACAAGATAAATGTGGTTGGGGGCCCGCAGGCTTGGCATCTTGCTCGGCGTGGCATGCGAGGCACCTGTAAGAATGAGGATGCTTTAGAGTATATACCTGTGCCCTTTCCGATGGCAATATCGCACTTTGGAATCAATGTTAGCCCATTCATTGATGCACGTGTTTCTGGGTTCAAGATCAAGGATGAAGTTTATCTTGCTGTTTCTACTCGATTCATCCCTTTCAAGATGACTTCCAAAGAAATGATAAGCCTATTGTATGATTTAATCGTATTTACCTGTTGATGATGGATAGCCACTCGATGTATTCTACGCTTATTATTTTGTGTCGTATAATCAAACCTCGAGATTAGTAACGCTGTATATTTTATTTTACGCTAGTATGGCTGTATTTGTTTGTGCATTGATGTTATAACATCGATTACATTGTCACCGGTTGATTTTCCTGGCTCATTATTTCGATTACGTGCTGTTATGCATGCACACAACTAATTGTGTGAGCGTTAAATGGTATCAGTGTCATATCTAAAGGTGAGAAGTCTGCTCGATCAGTTACTTCGGCGAATGGTGAAAATATAAGGGCATAACGATGCTACTTGATCGGCATTGACAAACTTTCAATGATGTTATTCACAACTGATCAAGGTTCTCAATGGCTAGGGGAGAGTGGGGCGAATTAGGGCAGGTTTTGCAGTAGGGCTATCTGCCGATACTTGGGGATGGGCGCGCTACGGAACTTTGAAGTTCAACTATTGAATATATTGTAAAAAAATTCTCAGACCCCTAGGTCTCAGCGTTCATACTTTTTTCTTGAAGTTGAATTGAAAAATCTGTCTAAATTCGCCCCGCGTTTGGGGACACTTCTGACAAACGTTGGGGGTAAATTTGGACAGCCTTTGAAAATCGAGGTATACTGCAATATTCCTTACCTATTGGAATCGCATTTACCGACCAAAACACGTGGTAACAACCCAAAATCAATAGGGAAACTCGATCGCGACTTCTACATCCTCCCATAGCCTCAGCAAGCGAGCCATTTTTATGTCAATTTGGAACATTATTGAATTAGGCGCTTTATTGGCGCACTACCGTCTTCAGCAATTGACTCGCGGCTTCTAAGAGTCGCCTTTTTTCGTTTTCCTTCATATTAGAGGTACCCTCACTCGCCCCAAGTCAGAGATCCAAATGATAGAGTGCGACAATCAACCCAATATGACTGGGTTGGGTGCGACAATCGACCCAACCCAGTGAATGGGAGAGTGAAAATGCGTATAAGCGAGCATTCGTTAACAGTGACTTTTGACCTCTAATCTAACTCCTGAGACGACCATTCGACGTCGTAACATCATTTTCTCAACCATTTTCAATAACCTAACTCACCCTCAACCACCCGCGCTTCGAAAAACTCGCACAAATGCATACGCGTCTTGATAGGGTAATTATCCTCGAAAAACACGGGCACGCGATCGGTCGACCGATTCTAGATGGGAATTAGCATTGTCCTAATTCGCCCCGTCCAGTTTGTCCTAAAATGCCCCCAGGCATTTTTTTCGCAAAATTGCGATAAATTGGGTTCAAGTAGGCCGATTTTGACCCATGACGGCTCAAATTCTTTGTTTTGTGGCGAAGTTTCTGACCGTGGGATGGCGACTGAGCCGATCCACCTCTACAGAAGCAAGTAATCTTGCATTTACAAAATAAACCACGTGAGGCCCTCAATAAGCACTCCTGCGTCAGCGAGGGCTCCCAGTATCGTTTCGGGAGGTCTAACCGCGTTAAAAACCGTTGTCTGTGATGGTGTTAAAAATGTTTTCACGCGGCGGAAGCCTAGACTTACCCACAACCGAGCTATCTTGCTTGTCTCTAATTCGCCCCTGTCCTAATTCGCCCCATCCTTCCGTACATGAAGTAAACAGTTCTACGATGAACTATTTACTTGTTTATGTACATTTCAATTTCGAAAAGGGTGTAATTACTTTATTTGTAACTGCCAAGTTTTTATGAGTTATTACACTTTGAAAGATGTCATGTTGATTAATCGACTTTTCGAAGTTATCGAATAACAATGAATGCCATTTATGCGATAGTTCTTTCAGAAAACGATACCAAAATGGAACTCAAATGTAGTGAGTTTGACGGAGGTCATCTCATGATTGAGATGTTACGGAAGTCAAGAAATGCGCATGGAATCGCCCAGAGATAGCTGGTTTCCCTGTACGTACACAATCATGGTCTCAATGAATGGATTCACAAGCACAAGTGCCGATCGAAAAAATCAAGCTACCTACCAAATATGTGAAATCCTGCTAAGCAAGTGCGGTCACCATTAGAATGCGCATAACAATAGTCTACAAATCTTGACTCTTTTGATGTGAATGAAGTCATTGAGATAGTTTCCGACCTCTTTTGGGACTCAAAATTTGAATCTATCTCCAGAATTGCTCTATCACGTGGCATTTTTGAAAAAAAGAAATCATATCAATCACTCCATTCACATTCTTATGTAGGTTAGTATAACTGAAGAATCACCAGGCAAATAATGCAAGATCAAGGAGCCCAAAAATAGCAAAGCTAGAGGGTAGATGATACGCATGGTCCGATAAACCGTTTCAAGACGATGAACACGTGTGTAGCACACCTGACAAGTGGCGCCACCAGGCTACTATCTCGTGGGTTATCTCGACCTTGCAAGTTTAGCATAAGACGTGCGCTGTTTACATGTACAAGTACCAGCTCAAGTTACTTTGCGGATGCTGGCGCCGTCAGAAGCAACTTCCGAGTATACTTTTGAACTCCACTCACGCGGCCATTCGTCACTCTCGTGTGAGGGAGGGGTTTCTTGCCTCGCTTGCTATCGAGTGCCGCAGGGCTACCCCCTTCCGTTTATTCCACCGAGATTTGCCACATGCAGTGCTTTGAGTCATGCCATGTGAGGTACCGCATTAAAGCTCGTAAACTTAGAGTCGCGAGCCAGAGCAACAGGTATCTGAAATAACCACGTGTTTGTTGAACTTCAGATAAATATGAGCTATAAACTGGCATAGGCAGATCAGGGGTCCAGGTTGCCCATCTTGAACAAGATTCTTCTGATATTTTGTAACTGCTAAAATATAAAGGATCAGAGTAGCTCACGAGGGGAGCATCAACCTTGTGGGTCCTGGATTCTGACGAAACTTTGGGAATCATCCTGTTTTGGTGAGAAACGAAGGTAGCCAAGAGGGTTTCGTCCAATGGGCCTCCTATCCTGAGATACAGTCATGGAGGTTAGCATTGTCAGTATATCTATATATGTGTTATTTTAACATAGGCCTATATGGACAATGCTAATTTCCATTGCCGAATCTGGGGATGAAAGGTCCATTGGACAAAACCCTTCTGGCTACCTTCATTTCTCACCAAAACAAGGAGATTCCCAAAGTTTCGTCAAGATCTAGGACTCACAAGGTTGGTGTTCCCCTTGTCAGTCAGATAGGTCTCCTGTTTAGGGATACATCGAGAAAAAGTAAGGTACAATCAGTTATCATTTGATTTGCGGAATGTTTATATGTCTACCTTATTGGTTAAATAGGTTAACTATTAAGTGCGATTGACATGGAAATATAAACATTTCGCGAGATCAAGTGAAAATTGTACCATTACCCATGAATAACAAACCTATTGGGTGCAGTAATTCTGGATTCTTGATTTCTAGAAGGTAGAAACCTGTAAAAACTTTTCTGGAAAGATCGGTAACAGGAATCTCTATTAGTTTTTTTCTTGACGGTGTAGACAATGATACATGGCTAAAATATCTGATACTGTTCCAATAATGGTTTTTATTTTCTTTTTTTATGCGTTGGGCTCATCCAAATTGCTCAATTCCATTCAATCGAAATCGGTCAACATAGTGGCATGGATTTGAACATAAAGTAAGTGTACCCAACTTGCCCCCATACGCCGATCTCAGAAATGGGCACTCGTTGACCCTCTCGCATATTTTTTTCTGTTGAACTATGAGAGAATAAATGATTTGGACCAACCCCACATGGTTTCCGCGACTCCCAGAAAATTTTTAATGATTTTCCCATTTTTTGCGTTTGCACGGCTAAGGAATCACCGAGGAAATCGCGTTCAGTAAAAGCGATGCCAAATTCTTCGAGTTCTACCAATTCTAACGTACCTTAGCGCACTCGATTTCTTGTCCCAAGGCCTTCAAAATCCGCTCTTCAAAATCGCGAAACTCTGATTCTGAGCGGTTTCATATACAAAACACAGAGATAATTTGAGAAACAAGACGGCCATATTGGAGTGTACTCAACATGTCCCCATATGGTTATCTCGGGAAGGCGTGAAGTATGGCTTTTTTTACCACTCACAACGTGTTTATCGCTTCAAAATAGGCCGGAAACAGTGTCTTGGGTCAGCTAAAAGCTACAAATGTCGCTGCACGGTGATAAAAATGGATCAAAGTTCGGATCAAAGCGATTTTAAGCCCTTTATCGTCGATTTACATTGTTTTAAAAGATGGGGGCAAGTTGGGTACACACTTTAGTAAACTCTAAAAAAGTCACCTTTTGGGAGAATTGAAACAGTTTGGCTCCAGTTGGTTCAAATTGAATGTACTTCAACTCATTTTGAGGGCCTTGAGACAAGCTTTGAAATGAGCTATACGTTGGAAAATATTGGGATAGGCCAGATTTATGGAGAAAATGGCTTACTGGAGGGCAAGTTTGGTACAATTATACAAGTTGAATATTTGGTCTCGTCGATCTTGAAGGACGGTGGGGAACTAAATAAATCACTCACTCTATTTACTTGTATTGACAAGAGCTAGACGTTATGTCTGTGCTCTATTACAAGATCGTTCAAAAGATATCATGACGATCTGAAGAATAACAAACCTGAAGCCTGATGAGGTCCACAAAACCTAGTGGACGAAACGTTGCAATAAAATTTCCATCATGAAATTTTGGGAATTTATTTAGTTCCCCACCGTCCTTCAAGATCGACGAGACCAAATATTCAACTTGTATAATAAATATCAAGGACGAAAAAATCTACCAAAATCACTTATGAGTAGTTCCACGCGAAAGCGACCCACGAAAAAGGGTCATGTCTCCGATCCTTTTGTTAACATTCTTATTCGATTCTATGTTACAAAATATGAACTTTTCACTACCTATGGGGTCCCAAAAAAATTTTTTGGCCCCATGGCGAGAATTTTCAAAAATGAAGTAAAATACATTTTCTTAAAATTCTAGCAACTTTTTTGCACTAAAATGCTAATAAGTCGAGTTTGCTCCCAGATAAAGATATGCGGTTTGCGGCATTCGAAAGGTCTTTTAAAAACCTATCATAATCGCTATTGAAAAGTTGTTTTTGAGTTTATGGGCGGCCTGTACGAGCAAAAGTGTGAAAATCACTAAACAGTGAATTTCTCAGTTGCCTATTTTTTTTAATTTTTGAAAATCACATATTTGATGTAAAATTTTGTGTTCTTTCAGAAAAAAGTGGTCCCAATTTCCTTTTACGACATCTAAGGCCTGTTTCTTTAAATTTTCGCAAACCTATTTTTTAGGCAGTTTGGAATTATCTGTTTACTGCGCATGCGCAGGAATTTGGACTGTTAAAACCAATTTCATTGGGAAGCCAAAAAAATTTCCTTCAAAATGACCACTTGGCAAAGTCAATTTCATCAATTTGACTCGGAGTTACAGCCTACAAAAGATGAAGCTTCAGCTCGAGTGTGTCAATAGGCAAACGATACATCGGGCCAGAGATCGTGCCCGGATTTTCCTACTATTGTCGCGGTGTCTCCGTCCACCTCTTGTTGGTTATCGAGATTCGGTGGTCTTTCAAACGTTGTAGCTCCGAGCCAAATTGATGAAATTGACTTTGCCAAGTGGTCATTTTGAAGGAAATTTTCTTGGCTTCCCAATGGAATTGGTTTTAACAGTCCAAATTCCTGCGCATGCGCAGTAAACAGACAATTCCAAACTGCCTAAAAAATAGGTTTGCGAAAATTTGAAGAAACAGGCCTTAGACGTCGGAAAAGGAAATGGAAACCACTTTTTTCTGAAAGAACACAAAATTTTACATCAAATATGTGATTTTCAAAAATTAAAAAAAATAGGCAACTGAGAAATTCACTGTTTAGTGATTTTCACACTTTTGCTCGTACAGGCTGCCCATAAACTCAAAAACATTTTTTCAATAGCGATTTTGATAGGTTTTTAAAAAACCTTTTGAATGCCGCAAACCGCATATCTTTATCTGGGAGCAAACTCGACTTATTAGCATTTTAGTGCAAAAAAGTTGCTAGAATTTTAAGAAAATGTATTTTACTTCATTTTCGAAAATTCTCGCCATGGGGCCAAAAAATTTTTTTGGGACCCCATAGGTAGTGAAAAGTTCATATTTTGTAACATAGAATCGAATAAGAATGTTAACAAAAGGATCTGAGACATGACCCTTTTTCGTGGGTCGCTTTCGCGTGGAACTACTCTTATGACAAGTTGGGTACACTTACCTTACTAAAGAACGTTTTGTGTACACAACAGTAGAATCCGAGCCACCCATGGCGCAAATTGACACTTTCACTCTCGGATGCACAGCAGTGTAGGTAGGCGTTATCTGGATATTCGCGTGCAACGCTCGTACTATATTATGCGGAAATCCGGCTGTTTGACGTTGTGCGACCTTCGCATGACGCGTCGCACGCCCGCGCCTTAACAAGCTGTTCACGCACTGCATGATTTGCATGGCACGGAATATGTGTCTAATAGATATACCACGTGATGTGCCACAGAATAAACTCACTTTTCTCACGGGCCACTTACTCTGCAACCGAGATAATGCTAATAGGCAGGAGCCCGGGGTATAAATCTCAATATTCGTAGGCCACTTACTGTGTGTTGTAGTGAGGTTGTCCCTATGAAACCCCTAATTGATGGATAGAAATGGATTCATTGGAGTCTTGGGATAGACTTTCATCTGCCTCTCGTTGAAGAAATACAGTGGTAATCAACAAACATAGGCTCAACGATTTGTAGAGGTATCAATGACATAATATGTGGTGACGATTAACAAAATATGACATGATTGAGATCAATTCATAGAAAACTGAAAAACAGTGTGCAGCATCAAGATCTCGATAAAACAAGAATATGACCTTCAGATTGGAATAATTCGATAAAAGATTAAAATCGGACTATAAAAGGGATGGATCAGAACTTTCTTGGATGATGGACTGGGAGAACAAGCGGTAGATCTACATTGACAGTATTCGTTTTGAACTCCATTCAGTTTCATCCTTATCAAATGAATTTTGAAAGAACTGAGTTTTGAGAGTATTGAATGACGCAGGTCGCAGGTCGAAGGAAGGCAAATATCGTAGATTTGTTGCGAGGTTCGATTATGGGCATCTGGAAAGTGAGGGGGCCAGATTATCGCAGACAGTAAAGTTGCTCTTTGGATTCCACCTCAAACGTGGAGAGCAGATTTTTCATCTCCCTAGAAGATCAGATTTGGAAAACCAAGCATCCAATAAGGCAATAATTCTTACATTTGACTAAGGGCCCTTTGAGCGATAGGCGGAACGGGCTCATATGATCTCTCCAGAGGATGTAGCACAAAATGAACCGAACACATGACTTTTGTAACCGTTGGAGGTTCTGCTTCTCCTTTTGGGTGTTAGTAAACGGTGGCTGCATTGTCTCAGTATGGGCAAGCCAAGCGTTGTTCTCGAATCAGTTCGGTTACGCATTTGCTTGCTGTTTTTACATGAAGTAGAATTCAGGATCACTGGGCCGTGGATAGCAGTGGAAACTAACCATTGAGTTTCAACGAATAAAATAAAAGTTTGTTCGAGTCCATTAGCTATCGATTATTTGCCATGGCGTTCCGATCCAAGTTTGCATTGAAAAAGACAAGACCAACAGTTTCATAGGAATATGTGATTATCGCGTACTCTTTCTGTATCAACCAGTGGCAAGTCACTGAACTTCAGTGTATTTCAGATCAACATTTATTGATGACTCCAGTGTATTATTCACTTTAATTCCAACTACAATGTATATGTACAGTCCACCTCGGTTATAACAACCTCGGCTATAACGAGAACTCGGTTATAACGAGCAAATTTTGGAATTTTGTGCCATAGTAAGTCAATGAAAGGAGCCTCGGTTGTAACGACCTTGGCTATAACGAGACTTCGGTTACAACGAGCGAAAATTTCTGAAATTTCAGATTTCTACCTTGCCTATAGCGAGCAAACACGATCTAGATATCAAACTGTAGGTGCTTCTGAGCCTCAATATTGTATGTAAACACGGAGCATTCAAGCAATGTATCAGAATAATTCCAAGTGGCAAAGTGAGCGCAGAGAAAAGAAAAGCGTTCACTATACGTGATAATGTTGACGTTATAGAAGCATTGCAACAAGGATTGAAAAATGCTGAACTGTGCAAAATCTATGGCGTTGCTAGCTCAACTAATTCCACCGTTTGGAAAAATGAATACCAGATGAAGAATCAGACGAAGAGAGTTCGGAATATTCGGTTCCAAACTCTGTCACTCATTCAGACGCATCATCGGCTTTAGAATTTTTGAACAATTTTTACCTCGCAAATGAAAATGTACACGATAAGTTTTTCTATCATTACTCCAAATTGAAAAGCATGCTTCAGGATCACAAATATCGAGCTGAAAAACCAACATTAATCTCCGACTTACTTCATTTCAAAAGCTCTCTCGTAATTCTATGACTCATAACTCTTTAAAGTTTCATTCTATAGTATTTCACTCTATTAATTTTATCTCATTGATCCTATTCCGTTCATCTCATTTCATTTCACCTGAACTTCATTTCATCCCATCTTAGTTCATTTGAAATGAAACGGGCACCAAAGTCTCACATCCAGAAATACTATGATGACCTAATGATTTCTTCATTTCTTATTTGTATGATGACCTATTAATATACAACCTCATTTGTAACAAATACTTGGAAAATGTAGAAATATGTAGTGTATAGTTTTTATTGGGAATATACTCGAATATATAAAGGTACCGAATAATTCCTATCTAGAATGCCATGTAATAAAATTTAACAATAATTTTCCGAAGGTCTACAATTCTAATCCTGTAACGAACATCGGTTATAACGAGCAAATTTGTCCAGTCCCTTGACGCTCGTTATAACCGAGGTGGACTGTATATATACGCTGATATCATCACTGAGAGGGCTTGAAATCGAGTGGGGGTCGGAGGGGTCTTTGTCGATGAAGTTTCAGTGAGCACCAGTGACAGAGCAGCGAGACAATTCACTGAAATTACAGTATTTCTCACAGTGCTTAAAGCTTTCGGGTGATATAAATACTCATTGAAACTTCGGTAATCAACACTTATGGTCTAGGAGTTCCCTTTATCTCACCAAATTGCTCGCTGAAACTTCAGTGACGAGGACCTGTCTGTCCTCGGAAGTTCACTGTGGAATTGTCTCACTGATTCACTAGTGATGCTCACTGAAACTTCAGTGACGAAGATCCGTCCAACTCCGAAGGTCACTCGACTCATCAGCCAAAGTTGATCTGAAACATACCGAAGTTCGAAGACTTGCCTTAGCATGACATTAAGAGAGCAGGATATAACCAGCCTTTTGACAGTGGTGGTCCCAGAGTCCGACTTGGGGGGGGGGGGCGATTTAGGCTACTATGAGGGCGGCGTGCGCACGCGCGCAATTTTCTATATCTTTACTGTGCAAAATTTTTGGTTGCGGGGGGGGGGAGGGTGCAATAGCTCAAGCGCCCCCCCCCCCTAGGAACGCCCATGCCTTTCGATGATAGCGAATACATGAATCTGATTGGAATGCCTGTGGGAAGGATCATTTGTTTGCAAGCTTGATCTTCAAAAGCTGCCGAATGAACATTATCAGTTTTGGTGTCCTGATCCCAAATTCCAATGATAATGTGTTCAGTCATCCATCATTTGAAATCGACATTCACCTTCTCATAACTATATTTTTGTCCGACATAGTATTTTACACCCAAAGGCGAGAAGGTTGTGTATTTACAAAGACATGCAAAATCCTTGTATGTTTCGGCTCTGGTATCGGTGAACGAGAGTGAAACCGAGTGAGCTTGGAATGTATATCCGCGTTGACTTAGCGTCTCCCACCCTTGGCACATTATTCGATTCACTTTCTCTGACTCTCGTCCTTCCCTTTGCCAATACATCTATACGAGATGCGTCAGTCTGAGCGGACCGCGGAAACTTTGAGAGCGAGAAGATTTGGTCGGAAGCACTTGAAGCCGTTTCAATGCCTCCCGTTTATTCAAGTAGATCGTCTGCGAACTTCTCCTATAGACCCGTACATACGAGTGAAGGATCTGCGACGACCTACTTACAACCTCTTGCTTTTACTTTTTTTTACTTCGATTCATCCTCAAAGTTTTTCAAGACACGGTAGAAAGAAAATACCGAAAGCTCTTTAAATTCGACAGACACTTTGCATTTCCATTCTCAAGTTTTATGGGTTGACGACCTTGACTGAACTATTTGTCTCTTCTGAGACGGAACGGATGGCAACGTGTTCAATACCAACCTTGTGCGTACGTGCAGACTTACCGGGCTGAAACAAAACATATCAATATCCATGTGCCTGTAAATCGATGTTGTTTTTCCATGTAATTTGGTGCAAAGATTTTCTTGAGACTGCTTCGAACATTCGCAACACGACGAAATATCTTCCTGATCACCGACACCACAGTTGCACGAGTAATTACTCAAAAGCACGCGTCAATCGCGAAAAACTTACACATGTGTTGACATTTGACTTCGTGCTATGATTTACACCCTAGTTCATTTTTCATCAATTCCTCGAATCGTTCCTCAATCATATAAATCTATTTCGATTGATCATCATATTCTTCGAAGAGACCACCACACGGGCCGATACCCCAAGGTACAATGAATATCAACTAACAAACTAACTAATTGTTCGAGGGTTGCTTCCATCCCTGTGAGCGATGTATTAAAGTCTTGGGTATTTTAAACAACGTGCTGGCACTTATACTGTTGTTGTGAATGAAGATTACGCGTGTATTTTCATGCTACCTTTATTGAAAGATACACAGATATCGATAATTGGTAGCACTCAGTGTGAATATGAAGTACAGAGATGATTGAAGAATGCGTAAGTGAATTGGATAACTGAATGTGACGTACGGGAAAAACCTCGACGGGGATGCAAACGTCTCGGAAGATGCGCTCAAACTGCCACAGCTGCGCTGCAGCACTTGGCATCCCGTGATGGTCCTGGAAGAGTCCAATGAAGTAGAGGCGTGCATTTTTGGGCCTTTTAGGTATACTCGAGTGGAAGTATAGATGTGCGCTTATTGCAAACACCAACACTTCCGAGCTATGATCTATCTGCTATGGAAGATAGGGGTTGAGGATGTTTTATCATGTATTTATCAAGTGTTCTAGCCCATGATTGTACAACATGCGTCAAATCACCTCTGAATTTCTCAGTCCCAATGTCACATATCGCTTTGCTCAGGCCTGCAACAATATAGATGCTTTTATCGCACCCCGAAATGATAAGGGCTTTGAGCACAAACGATTCTTCTTGCCCGATCTGCTGAGCGAGTTGACTGGGCGTGATTTCTCTCTAAAATCGATCGTTATTGCGTTTATTTAGTCAAATCGCACCAGGGCACCATTCCTGGTTTTTAACTAAGCTTTGAGTCTGTATTTGATGACTGAGAACATAATGCAGTCAATCTGAAATATCCATCTTTCTTCGTTTATGGCCAGTCTCGTTCTGCATTAGTGCTAGTGGTTCTCACTTCTCCCGATGGAGCTGGACCAAGATTTAATGCGACTTGAAGTGACTCCCGAGATTCGAATGGGATCACAAAAGCATACGAGGATACGTTACCAAATAAATCGTAATTAGTGAGACTGGTCTCGAGAAATATGTCCCCCGATATCGCCGTGATAGCCAGTAGTCATACACACGTGTAATCCAATATCAGGATAGGCCGAAATTGTCACACATACACGTAGAGTCAGAAAGTCGATGATCAATTCTAATCATACCTCTTCCCCGTTTTTCTTTTTCAGATCAACTCAACTGTGAATAGATATATTCCATTTACATTCATTCTTTGTATATATATTTTTGTCATTGAATATCAGCTCTTCCGATTCGTCTCAAGACCTGAATCCCACCTCCCTGGATGCCCACAAAATCCCTCAGATATAAAGTTTGCCCTTGACATTGAAATCGATCCGTAGTGGTCCAGGCATGATCACCCTCCATTCATTGAGTTTTAGCTGTATAACGCCCGAACGAGCGTTAAACGTTTCACCATAATCAAAGGACTCGGCGCTTAGCAGGAACAGCAGGTCATTAATCTTGAGGGATAATGTCTTGTATCTAGAGGTCCGCGACAATCCATCGGCGGGTCGTTGGCTCAGGCGTGTCTTCACTAATAGCACACCACCCTCGAGATTCAAGCAGCGTGCAGTGGCCGAGGGAATTGCCCTCCCTTTTCACAGATGTCTGGCACTTGCGGCGCGCGAACATCAGGAAGGAGAACAAGCGCCACTCCGACATCCGATATCATCAGCCGGGTCCTACATGGGATACAATATGTATATAATAGGTACGTTTCTCAGTGGGCAGACGACTCTCTGTGTAAGTTTAAACGGCTTCTCTCTATAACTCGCTCTCACTCGTTGTGACCTACTGACCGAGAAATTCGCGAGGCGCTTTAGCCGAAGAGCACCAGCAACCTATAGGTGTGTATATCCCATCTGGCGCGCGCTCTCGCAAAGTGAAACTGCTATCTCTGCGCCACGGGGATTAGCTCCTCTTTTTTCTCGTATCTCCCTATATCTACTTCTTTACCCTCATATAAACGCTCTGGGGCTCTCTTTTACCAATGCCCAGCTGGCATTGCCATGACTATCTTTTGTTCTTGTCGGATGCAATGTCAAGGAGACTTAAATTTTTTGTTCCGATACCTTGACCTCTGGACGTCTGTAACTTGCCAGGGTTCAGTTCTGCGGAGTGTGTATTGTTGATGAAATACGGGATATTATGCACACTTGCTTTAGCTACACTTCTAAAGTTCTACAGATTCAAGCGAAAGAGTGATGAATTTTATTGTCAGATCGTTGCAACATTCACGCCTCACATCGATAGACGACACCTGGTTGATTAGGGAATAATCATCAACTACAATTCGTGAGCATATGCATAGTTCGAAATCACAAAAATAGAGTTACTAGACAGTTTTTTTTGCCGAACTAGAATTTTATTTGGAATTGGTGAATCGAATCTCGACCCCTAACCTCATCACCTAACCATAAACAAAACTCTCTGCGAGTATATTTGTGTTGGAATTGTTGAGTTCCATATGACTTCGAATTCATGTGACAACTTGTGTTGGGCACTTGTTATCTTATGGACCTTATTACAGGCTGGATTTTGAAAATTGTATGATTTTTGAAAAATGCTTACGTCACAAATCGCTCGTTATTACCTACGTCTTGAATCAAACGCAATATATAATGCCGGTCAAGAGTTTCATCTTAACCAAAATTAAATTTCAATATTGGAGATAATGAGAGAAACTCGTAAGACTCTCATTTGATACGTTTCATTCGAAATCGCCAAAATCACCGCGCCCTTTTTGTAAAAAACCTCGGCAAAATCGAGTGAATTCGATTAAAAATAGCCAGACGTATATGGCGTGATAATGCTTGATAATTGACCCCCGAAAACTGCATCTATATCCGATCAAGCCTGAAATAATTTCGGGAATTTTCGATTTCATCATCGGTTACAGTTCAACATCTGTTAACGAAATTTCAAATCCTTTTTGTTTTCATTGAATCAAATATAGAAGTATCGCATTTGTTGATACTATTCACTTCCAGATCAACCAAAATATTTTCAAACAACAGATCAACACAACATTTTAAGATCACTAAACAAATGAAACCTCTGAGCGTGACCGAATACATCTACGAGTTGCAACAGCTTTGTATGATGCCTTGGCTCACATAGAGTCGAGACTTTCATCTCTGAGTGCGACAGAATACGGATGTATGTTGCCGGGCTACTGTAGATGAAGGATGTAGATAGATAGATAGATAAACGCTTCATTCTGCCTGCAGGTAAAAACAATATCAATACATTACTCACATACAACTTATGGAAGCTTTCTTCAATGATGAAAAAGAGAAATTACTCGATACCTATTGCTAAAAGTGCATAAAGAATCAACAATTGTTATTTGGTCAGCGCTATTCACAGTCTTGTCTTCATCACAGAGTGATATGTCACTTACATTATATCAGGTAACACAGTTACTAATGTCACGAAAATAACGATGTACGTGGCTCAACAAACATAAAAACATTACGCTAACACATCTCACACAATCAATCAATCAATAGGAATCTGAATGAAAAAAAATACTGAATGAATCTGTAGAGAATGCATTCTATTGATGTTCGAAACCGCAAGGGGCATCCTCAACGTAATAACAAGAATATCAAACGCAAGGTCAAAGGTCCTTTCCAATCGATATCCTTTATGAAGCCACAAGGATATTCACTTTTGTCGCGGAGATAAAGCGTACACGACCACAAACTCTAGAGGCTAAGATTCGTCGATGTGTTAGAAGAATCCGGAGCGCTAGCACGTTGTCGTCGAGCTGCAGAAATGTTTAAAGTGGACCGTGCAGCAAGATACGTTGATCTTTGCAAAGTGTGATTAGGTCTTGATGCGGTTCACAGAGCTCGATCCCCTTTAAGAAAGTTTCAATAACGTTGAGAAATCGGGGCGCCTTCACCTTCGTCCGAAAATGAAACCGAATCCCACATATATGGCTAAGCTCTTGGATTCCGCAGAGCACGCAAAAGAGAAATTAAATGCCGGGTAAACATGCATCGAGTATATTGAACCCAACCGCTGAGCATTAGCCGTTTATTACTCTGTCGACCTAGAAGGAAGAGTAAATGCATTGAAGATTAAGCAAATGACTGGTGTAAACGAACAATTAAATTATCGATTCGATGGAGGTATTTCGGTTGCACAGAGTGACCTTCATCGAAGTGTTATGTCGTAATTTCTTTTAATTTGCTATGAAGAATGACTTTGGAGATCAATCCGGTTGACTGGTAATGCTCATATTACTGATTCCTCATCCGTTTGTGTGTATGACAACTCATGCACGATCAGATGCACGTTGTCACAGTTTGATGAAGCACGTGCAGGATGACCGAGTTCGCTTATTGAGATGTTGTGACGCCGAGCTATTAGAGAGTGAATGAACCTCGTACAGCATCAATCATGACGAGGGTGGCTTGATTGCATTACAGTGTTTGACTTGGTGCGAGGTGATTGCATAAGTAGGCGCGCACGTGCCGATGCACTAATTGGTCGCATCAGATGCTGTTTATTCTGCTTCTGCTCTCGCTACCGAATACTAACAGACTTTCTCGTGTCGTTGGCACCGACTGTCTTCCGTCTACTCCTGTTTACTTACATTCACGTGGTGAGCTTTATGAATGAATGTATTCACAGCCATTAGGCAGGCTTCATGTGGCCATACATAATGTTTTCTTGTAAGCATGAATGAAACCGATCCCTGAGTTTCTCACATTAAATCAGAAGGGTCCTTTGAAATGTAATTAAACCATAGAAGTCACAAATGTCGCATTTTGTTATTGACTCAAATAGCGGATTGCGATCCCATCAACCATAAATCATTGTCAACTGATCACCTTTTATTGTTCGTCATATCATATTCGCGACTATTAATAATCAGCTCTGCAAACCAAAAAAGTATGAACCACCGATTATATGAATGGAGAAAAATTTGACTGTTAAACGATACTCGCTTCAGCCATAAGAAGCATCAATGAAGATGCAATCATAATTTGACATTGAAAATTATGACGGCTCTTTGGAAGTACTGTTCTGACGACTCTTCGCTCTATTTAAGCCAAAGAAAGAAGATGAAAACGTTACCGTGAACCCACTAGTCAAAACAAGCCAAGAGTAACGGCGATCGGATGCGATTGAATGCTGGACTATTAGTGAGACCAGATTCGATTGCAACGACTCCATACAAAGAACATACCCAACCGGTAAATTGATGCTATTTGCGCACACAGTACACCAAAACAAATACACAGTTACACTGTCGCTTACTAACATTGCAAGTGGCCTTGATCAAGATCGTTAAGGCCGTCGATCCTACCCGTGCTCACCTGTTTCGATATGCGATCTCGTATCGCGCGCGCGCCGTCTGCAGAGCCCCATCAATCTTGACACGTGAGCGAGAACCACGTGCTGCATTTCTATACCTTGGTTCTCTGTGAAATCCAAATACTACCTGAGCCGTACCAACGCAGATAAGCTCCAAACGTTAGTCGTCGTCGAACCACTTGGCTATTTTCATTCATTCCTCTATATATGGGTCAGGTTTATCTGTCGTCTGTCGTCAATTTGTCTCTCACCTCTATCGAAATCTATCGGCTATTTTCTCTCTCTCTTTTTCTTCCATGCAGTCCCAATTCTCGATACTTGATCTTTCTTCTTTTTCCATCTCCCTTCCACAGTCCCGGTCTCGTTCAACCTACGTATCTGCCAAATAGAGGTTCATTGATCTGACGGCTGATTTTATCGACTCGAGTTCACGTTCAAGGTTGTCGCAATTCGGAGACACGCTCCATTTAAGCGATAGTGTGGTTATCTTATTAATTGAATCATTTCGTAATGCTTCCGGGAAGGTCAAGGCAACAAACAATTCACCGGATTCTCCCATTAGCAATTTCCGGCGAAGTGAAGAAAATCGCGCGATGTTCCTTCAGCGGATTTTTTTATAAGTACACCTCCTCTAGAACTGCCTATCCATAGAAAATCCATAAAAATTCAATTATTCAGCCATAACGTACTTCATTGTGAGAAGGAGTTCTTAAAATCAGGTAAAAATCATACTGAATCACAAGAAATCCCCTAACCTTGCTATGTTCATTTTCAAACGATCAAAACGTTCCTTCTACAGTGTTCATGTGAATGAGATGTTCACTGACAGGTACAATCAAGGTCTGTTGCAGCCACATTCAATGTAAAAGAAACCTTCACATTTGCTCTGCATTTCTGCAAGCTTAAGAATATTTTGATCTTGAGAATAACCTAGCGGTGGGCATTACTATCAATTTTTCAGAGAATAATACCCTTTCAGGTCTTCAGAGAGGTATATAGCAATAACTCCTTTACTTTTGGTGTAATATATATTCCGGTTGCTCCTCGGGTTGCTCGGTTGGTAATGGATTAGCTGTAATGTCCGAGTAAGTGCCCACTGATGGTGCACTAGAGAGAGATTTGGATTCATTTCATTTCAATTGTACTCATTGGCATGACCTATACACCCCATGGAATAGATTATCGACAGAAGCAGAAGTGAACATTTCAAGTCTCTTCTGATTGTGTACCAAGAGCGTTAGACAAATGGTCTATCGTTATCAAATGCACGTACCTTCTCGATTCAATTGCGCACACAGTCAAAAATATTGTGTCGATTGCGCACTCCCCTGCAACCAAAATATTGTCGATTGCGCACACGACTAGTTCTCGGAAGTGCTGACCTGAACGTTTCCACTCTGCTGACTTTTGGCGCGCAACTGAGAACTTACATTGCGGGAACTGTATATACTCTCGAAGAAAATGAAGGAGAGAATGTACATTTGAAAACTTTAATCGTAATGAAATCATAAAAAAGGAGATGGCATGTCAATATTGATAAAATCACTTTATAAGTAGAACTGATTAATGAAATGGATAAGATATTTGCATTTAGAATCTGGAATGATTGGATACATGTTTAACAAAAGTGAAGCGGCTGATATGATGCAAGACATAGTAAGGTAAGTGTGCCTAATTTGGCCCCACTACTTTTGTTTTGCTCGCCATTTCAACTCATCGCTATATTTTTCAACGTACTTTAGCTCATTTTGAAGCTTGTTCCAAGACCTTCAAAATGAGCTAAAGTACGTTCAATTTCATTGGATTGGAGCCGAGATATCTTGATTTCCGCGAAAGAAGATTTTTTGCGAGTTTCCAACGGTGTGTTCCTAATTTGCCCCCACAGGGAAAAGAGGCCTATTTTCATGAGATTATACGGGTTTTTCGTATAATCGAGATATCTCGGCTCCCAGACCTCCAAATAAGACGTACTTTAGCTCATTTTGTAGCTTTTTTTACCCTTTTTTGAATTTTTGAAGTGAGACTGATGTATTTGAATGGAGTGAGGAACGAGTTTAGAAAAAGACTTTGGGGGCAAATTAGGAACACTGCACTTTTTCTCGTAATATGAGCGTAGAATTGGCTAAAAATCGAATTTTGCAATTCTGCAAAAAGCATTCTAAAGTTGGGACAAAGACCAAAAAAATGAATTAAGGTACGTTGGAATTGATCACATCAATTTTGTTTGGCATAGCTTTTAGTGACTAACAAAAAAGAAGTCAAAAGTACCGAAAACCACTTTTTTGTTGTGAGAAATGCGCGGGTCATAGAGGATAGGTCCAGAATGTTCATTTCTTCATATTTTAACGTAACAAACATGAAAAAAATGCTCGGCAGGGTCTGCGGGTGCATACATTTGAGAACTTGAATGGGGGCAAATTAGGGAATGGGGGCAAATTAGGCACAGTTACCTTACTCTTCAAGGTTTTTGTTTACATGCTCGATTCTACGCGTTGCTGCCCGAGTCATTCTTCTTCTTCTCTCACTAATTCCGGCACTTCTTCTGTAGATGGTTGACTGTTCCTGAATTCCTCGCAAAACATTCATTACAGTGAAGATATTTGGATGCGCACAGTCAAAGTAACCATTTTATTTCGAGTGAAAACACTCGCAAGCGTTGGTGGTCGTCTCCATCGCAGTATCCCTCGATGCCCACATTTCTGGAGGAAACTTCACATCTTCACTTATCTAAGTGTTTAACAGATAATCACAGAAATTCTCGATTTCTGGTGTCATTAGAGGTACCAAATCTTCCACAAAAGCCTCTGACACCTCACAAGGATCGAGAAACGGGACACCAAAAATCCATCTGGATAAGGACCCGCTCTCTGATTCAACATCTTGGTACATCTGTGTTAGCCCTGAGATTTTTCTACATTTTTGTATTCCCCATTAAATTTACAAGAGTGTGCCTCGACGCGCATGTTATGAAACACTCTGTCCATTGATGTCTCTTGGAGACTGATGTGAGACTAATTGGAAATTTGTGAGACAGTATACTCATGATTCCAAAAGTTGTGAATTATGTGTTCATCTACGAAATATCGCCTACTGATCGACAATTGACATATATACACCCATACATTCAAACATTTATTTAGTCGTGTTCTCTTATATAGCTCACACCCGTTACTGCATGGTCCTCTGCACCGAGTCACCGAGTCACTCGCTCTGCACATTTTCTAGAATCGAGGATCAGGTAAGGGTTTTCTGCGAACCGACCGATGTGCGCAATCGACAATGTTCTAGGCCGGCCGTGTGCGCAGTTGACAATATTTTGCTACCACACAATTTGACCGCGTGCGCAATTAATGGTCAGCCGGTTCATACACGCTTGTCCAAAACGTTAGTGCGTCATCATCCTCATACATGACACACTGCAATAAGCCGTATCAAATGCACGATTACCTATCCAAGGTCATATTCCATTGTCTGCGGCGGTAGAATTCCATTAAAGACCCAGTCACGAGTTTATACCCACAACTTGCAACCGAGGTCACTTATCTTATCAGTGCAACAACAGTAGTGTGTATACCAAGCCATCCTGGCGCCGGCGGCGCCTCTATCGCTGTACGTAATCATATATCTGGCAAAGTTCACTCGCCCATCAAGCGGTGGCGACGACGACGCTTTAGTATTATCAGCTACAGCCGTTGCCTTGGACTTCCGGCGCAGCTGTGCATCGCGTCGTGCATAATACATTATAACAGAATTTGCAGTCTGATACAGTGCACTGCCCTCTGATAGCTCCGGAAACACTGGCGGCATCAGATAGAAGCAGGCAAGCCATTGACCTACATTGCAACCCTGTCTTCGTGACAAGTTGGCATCGGTTTGGCTCATACATACTACGTCGACAATTTCACTGTGATGAATCAATCGAGTTGGGTATAATACAAGCCATTCAGTTAAGCTATAGTTCTAGGTCAAGGCTGTTATAGCTATTGTACAAGTGCAGGGTGATTACCGAGAGCATTGAGAGCTCTATCAACACCGGGGGGGGGGGGGCACGATTTGAACGTTATAACACCGATTACGATCAGTCACGCAGATGGCTCTCTGCGTGTTATTCACCCATTCGACAGTTCATTTACATAATACCTCGTTTTGCTTTGAGTATTATGTACGCATATTTTTTTACCGCATACTTCATCGTTATTAACTGCTCTTTGGAGTCTGAACGATATTATGTAGACACTTCCTGGTTAAAGTGCGATACTTCCTAACTCACGTTCTGGTCAATACTTTATCCGTCACCGGGCCTTTTAGCCACCCGAGGAATATAAGCCTGTCTGCTTTATTTGCTGACTCTCGTAGCTATACAGAAGTACGTATGCACTTGTTCGAGGTAAACAAAGCACCTGCAGCTATTATCTTGTGTCCGTAAATATATATAGTACAACTCTGTTGTTTGTGTATACACTTGGAGATGAAATGGAAAGTGGCCTTCTGATGCAGAGATATTGAGGGTCGTTGGCGTAGACTTTGTACAGCTATATGTACGACGGCATCGATACGATATCGACAGGGTCTGTTGTGGTACAGTGTGACGTCCAAGATGCGCTTATAGTTTTGAGCCAGAGAAAATTACTCTAGGGCTCGGGAATCCCTTAAAGAGATTTATCGCGGTAACGGGTGTGAAATCGGCTCAATAGCCGATGCTTCGAGTCGCGGGGCGAACTGGCTTGCGGTAGAAACTGTTTTCCGATATTTCCCTGCGCCAAATTCAAAAAACTAGACTGGTCGGCCGAAAATCCGATCGATACGTTGGCGTAATAGAAACCCGAAACTGAACGGGTATATTACCGACGCAAAATTTCTTTTAGGAATAATAGACGGTGACTTGGGATCTGTTCTTCAAAAATCAAAAATAAGTCCTAAAATTTCAATACGAGAGTCAATTACAAGTCAAGATTACTAGTTCCCGCATGAGCAACCGAAAGGAATATTCTGTACGGGAATAAACAAGGAATGGGCCTCGAACTGGTTCCCAAATGAGAAACTCGAGTTTCTAAGGTGTCCGTACGATAGAAAAAAAAAATCCCCCGCGATCCCGGTCTAAGGTTCCTGTATAAGGAACAAATTTCGAGGTTCCTGTATAAGGAACAAGTAAAATTGAAATTTGTCAGAGCCCCTGTATGAGGAACAATTCTTCAAGGTTCCTGTATAAGGAACAACTGAGGTTAAATTTTGTCAAAGTTCCTGTATGAGGAACAATTTTTCAAGGTTCCTGTATGAGGAACAAGTAGGATTAAAATTTCTCAAGGTTCCTGTATGAGGAACAAATAAATGACCAATTCTCAACGTTCCTGTATAGGAATAAATAAACGACAAGTTTTCAAGATTCCTGTATAAGGAATGACATAAAAGATAGCTATAGTTATTCCTGTAATAAGGAACAAATGGGTAAATTTGCAAGATTCCTGTATGCAGAACAATTAATCAAAAGCTCTAGTGGCACCCGAAAGGAGCGCGAAAATGCATACTCAAAAGGAAATAAATTAAGTTTTCTCTTACTTTTATTTTCTTCTCGATGTGTTGAGAAGAAAATGACCCTGGGTAGACGAAGTGTAGCGGTGAATTTTTGAGGGAGTCCAACCTTCGGCACGGAGCACGGGTGACCTTGGTGTAGTATTGGTAGCCAGGACCTTGGCTGCGACGGGCCGGCGGCGAATTCTCGAGGGTGCCTCACCTTCAGCAGGAAGCACAGGTGGCCTTGGTGTGGTATTGGTGGCCAGGACCTTGGCTGCGACGGGCCGGCGGCGAATTCTCGAGGGCGCCGCTGGTTCGGTCAGGCGCCTCGTAATGATTCCGCTCAGGGGTTGCGAAATCAGTAAATGCAACTGACAACAGCACCCCAAGGTAGAATCCTGAATGCGGCCGCACGGCTGACGAATCTCTTGGAATATCGACTACGGGAAAGGGCGCACACTAAAGTACTGGTCGTCCGTAAAAGATATTCTCTCGCTTTCAAAAATAAGAGAGACTCGACGGCCTTCACCAGCTTCGGGCTTTCCAACTACGGGAGAAAGGCGCACACTCAAGTACTGCTCAACCGTAGTGGGATCGCTTTCGACGTCCGAAGCTTGAGTGACGAAGCGGCGACAATGGCTGTTGAAGGCAGAAGAAAAGAACGTTCGAAATGCCTCGTGCCACGGAGAGGGAAGGTCTGCTGTGAGCGACTTCCCTGCACCGACCTCCTCGCCGTCTCATCGTGGCCCTGTATAAGGTGAGGGCGCGGACGTCGGAGAGAGACCTGGTCAAGTTTTTCCCTCGCTGGCTGGATTTTGTGCTTCAAGTATCTGGTTTGATCGTCGTATTTCCTTTTTGAATCGCTGTGTCTTAGTCAACCCTTGGTCATTTCCCTTCTCATATTATATCCAAAAGGTTAATACATAGAAATTGATTTTTCTGCGCCGTAAGAGCTAAATATTATGCACTTAAGATTAGGTTACTTCAACAGCTGTATGAGTCTTGTTGTCTTATTCTATATTGTTTTACAAAGGTATATCTTATTGTTGTACAACTTATTGTTAAACATTACATCTTAGACTACTTCCTATCAGTAAAGTCTTACATAGCTTAATTTATTAGGGTTTAGTGATTAAAACATGTGAAGATTATTGCCTCGGTAGGCTGCGTTATCCTTGCATCTTACATATCGTGGTGTAATTGCCTATATCTAGGGCACGGACGTTGGAGAGAGACCGCAGTGCTCTTTCCCGTCGGGAACTTTGTGCCTTACATTAATTAAAAACTTTTCTTATTTTACTCACGAACAATTATAATGGTTTTTTTTTCTATTATTATGATTAAAAATATATATATATTTTTTTTTTTTTTTCTTTAGAGTTGATTATTTATTCTTACGTGTTCTATCTATTTTGACGGCTCAATTGACGGTTAATTGCTACGGCATTCCATCAAAAAGGGAACAAAACAAAAAAAAAAAAAAAAAACGGCGCCGACGTTACACCCCCCTTGTTAAACGATTGCCGGAGGTTATGGAATAATTTCAGGCAATCGCAAGTAGGGCGTGGGCTGAGCCGGCGGACTACATATAAGATCACTCAGTCGCCTCTCAAACTTCGTCTCGGGTCATCCTCCCGTTCAGATGGGAGATTCTCAATCTGTTGGCATGTACTATTTTAGGCTTATTCTTTATTTCTATCTTGTAGTTACTTTTACCTAATACCTCGAGCACCATGTGCGGGCCCGAGTAGTGATCTCCAAATTTTCCCGGCTTCGGGCCCTTCTGCAAAAACACGTAATCCCCCGTTTTCAGGCTAATGGGATTTATCCGCCTATCAAAATATTTCTTGGCACGGATCTTGGAGCTCAATAAATAGTCGTAAGCTATTTTGCGGATCCCTACTAGTCGCGTTACCAGGTTTTGAATATAGCCCTGATACGTGGGGAGGAGGTCTTGTTCACGAAGAGCAGCCGCTGACGGTAGACGTGCCAATCTTCCGTGAACTATCTCAAAGGGGGTATGCTTCGTGCTTTCGTGGACACATGTATTGTAGTTCAGGCAGGCGATCTCAACCCATGAGTCCCAGTCCTGGACCTTGCTCGCGTACTGTTTCAGGAATTCAGCGAGTACGTGGTGGGAACGCTCCAAACTTCCGTTACTTTCCGCATGAAAAGCGGTGGATTTTATTTGACGAATGCGGAACCTCTTAGCTACCCTTTGCATTAATTTGCTTAGGAAATTTCTACCTTGGTCAGTCAATATTACACGAGGAGCGCCATATACGCATATACATCTTTTCACAAATGCATCGGCGATTGTGGCTGCTGTAGCGTCTGGGAGAGGCACGGCTATACAATATTTCGACAATTGGTCTTGCATGGTTAATATAAACTGATTTCCTGATTCGGTTTTATCGAGCGGTCCTACGATGTCAAGCGCTATTTTGTCAAAAACTGTGCCTGGCGTGTCGGTTATTACCATAGGTTGCTTGGTTTTGACACGCACCAATTTTTTTAATTGGCATTCTAGGCACTGTTGAATCCGGCGTTGAATATCATGTTTCATATTTTCCCAATGGTATGCTTGTCGTATCCGGTTGTAGGTTTTGGATACACCACGATGGCCGCCGATTGGGGACGTATGCAGTTCATAAAATACGTCATCTCTATCCTTCTCAGGGACATATTTCAACGTGCCCTTACAGATTATTATTTTAATCATCGTACTTTTGAAGACTGTATCTATTAGGTATATTATGTCCTCCCAGTTGACTCCGAGTATTTCTTTACTTTTAGCTAAACTTATTTGGCATATCCCTTTTTCTAAAAGTATTTCTCTTAATCTTAATAATGCTCTATATACATAATTCTTAATTATTATGGGCGATTCTTCTTCCTTGCCCTTTACGCACAGGGCGAAATAAAATTTACCCGAGGATCGTTTTATTTCAGCGACCTCTCGCAGGCGGTGGTTGACACTCGTTGGGATTTTAGCCAGTTCGGTTAATTTCCTAGCCCCTTCATCACAAGGAGAGCCTAATTCATCGACGAAAAATGCAACATTATCTTCTCTATAAGATAACAATTCCTTCGTCTCTACCCGACTGGTTTCGTCCTCGAGGTCGGAAATGTCGGCCATCAGACTCAGGTCGCTGGCTGCTCGAGAGTTATCGTCTCCAAGCTCGTTCTCACCCCTAGGTTCGCCAGATCCTGACCCAGAATAGAGATCATCCATATCACCTGCTCCTTGTTTTGAGGGAGTCGGATTTGGGTCGGGGGTGGGTGGATGGGCTGCCGGATCAGCTGGCTGCGACGTTATTGCCTTAGTTTGTCTTCTCGTGATTGCGTTAACGAGCTCAGTGGGTTGGTCTTCTCGCGGTTCTATGGGATTTCGAGAGAGGGCGTCAGCATGAGTGTTACCTTTAGCTGGAGAATATTTTACTTCGAAAGAGTACTCCATTAGTTTTAACCTCCATTTGAGTACTCGTGTGTTTATGTCTGCTGTTTTCATCCATATCAAAGGCTGGTGATCAGTAATAACCGTGAAGGTTTTGCAAAATAGATATAGGCGGAAGATTTTAACTGAGTAGACTACGGCTAACATTTCTCGCTCATAAGTACTATAATTTAGCTCCGGGCCCCGGAGCACTCTCGATGTATATGCTATTGGCCTATCTTTACCCGTGTCGTCGTCGAGTTGGGACAGGATACCCGCAATGCAAAATCCTGACGCATCGGTGGTGATTCGGTAAGATTGATCTAGCCTAGGGAACATCAAACAGGGGGCCGTACACAGCTTGATTTTCAACAAATCAAATGCTGCCTGGGTTTCGTCAGTCCAGACGAAATCTTGATCTTTCTGAAGGAGCTTGGTCAGAGGTTTCGCAGTTTTTGCGAAACCTTGAATAAACCGCCTATAATAGCCTGCTAAACCTAAAAATTGCCTCACGTTTTTAGCATTCGTCGGCCGCGGGAACTCTCTTACTGCCGCTACCTTGCTTGGATCGGGGTTAAGGCCGTTTTTGTTGATGACATGACCGAGGTACGAAACTTCACGTTTAAGTATTTCACATTTGTCGGGTTCTAGTACAAATTTTGCTTTACGCAGCCTTTCCATAACTGCTCTAAATAAATCATTGTGGCCTTCTAGCGTATCCGAAAATATAACAATGTCGTCCATAAAAGCGAAAACGCCGTTGTTAATTAAATCCGAGAGGGTAATTGATATCGCTCTTTGCCACTCTACTCCAGCGTTACGTAAGCCAAATGGCATTTTCAAATATTCGTAATGCGATGTAGACGTACTGAAGGCCGTCAGGTGTTTAGACTCTTCTGCTAATTTTATCTGAAAGAATGAGTTTTTACAGTCGATTACCGTGAAATATACGGCTTTTCCGAGCTGATCGAATATATCTTGGATATTCGGGATGGGGTACGACATGGGAACCGTGATTTCGTTCAAGGGGCGAAAATCCACGACCACCCGCCAGCGCGGTTTGCCTGAGGAATCCGGTTTCTTTGGGACGCACAGTAAACTAGAGTTGTAACTACTCCTAGATTTCCTTATGATCCCTTGCCGTTCCATTTCTAACACTTGTCTCTCTACCTCCTCCTTGAGGGCATGGGGTAGTCTATATTGCTTCACGTTGATAGGCCTATCGTGTATGATGTGTATTTTGTGTTCTACGATATCAGTTACTGGGAGTTCGTCTCCCTTCAAGAAAAATCTGTCGTGGTTTTCTGCGATTAATTTTTCCGCGTGAGATCTTTCTTCGCCCTCGAGGTGATCCAAACGGACTATTTTCAGAAGCTCGTTTACCCGGTATTCATCGCGTGCCTCCTTGCCCTTGCCTAGAGGGTCTTCACCTTCGTATTTTGTATCGTCACCTGACTTACAATTTTCGCTTCTCGGTTCGGTAGGTTCCTCTTGAATAGAACTTACCGATTGAGGGGGCATAACAGTGTACGTGTGATTGGTTTGATAGTTACACGCGCATTCAGCAGACCTCTTTGTCAATATTATATCGACCCCATTTACGTTTAAGAGTTCCCTACCAAAATCGATAATGGCCTGGTGTTTGGACAGGAAACTAGCTCCTATAATTCCTTCGGCGGGTATCAAAAATTCATCCGGCACTACGTGGAATTCAACCCAATTATTCATCATGTAAACTGGGGCTGTACCCAAGGTATTTATTGGAACGTTACCGACTCCTGTTAGTTGAATAGAGCTGGACGTGTTTAATAGAGTCGGATCTTGCAACATTTTGCGTTTGATGATATTTCCTTCCGCACCCGTATCGATCAGAAATTGGCCATTAACTTCGCGGTTTTTGCCAATGAAATTGAAGTACAAGAGAGGACTTTGTTTAGAGACCCATACCGCGTTGTATATACCGGCGGCGTGTTTTGAGCCTTGAATGAACTTGAATTTTGATGCTCCAATCGTTAACGTATTAGTCTTGAAATTCAACACTCCGCCGGCGTCAACGAGGAATCTCATTCCTATTATTCCATCATGCGGCATGTGGATAGAGTCGTCTAGTACGTGAAATTTTACCGCGAATTTCGTAAATTTGATTCTAGTGGTACCTACCGTTGGAATTTTATTCTCAGTTATTCCTTGAATATTGACCGTTTCTTCTAAATTAATCTCCTCGTCAATCGGTAGCACCGAGATTTTTATAAGATTACCTTGGCTACCTGAGTCAATCATTAAGCTTATTACCTTATCGTGATATTTAAAACGAAGAGCCGGTATGTGCGCGGCGCAAACTAGTCCATGGGTATCAACTCTTTGAGAAGCTCGTCCATCGTCGCTGTGTTCATCGAGCGCGTCGGTTGGATGGGTGCCTCCCTCGTCGCGCTCGAACCCGAGGCACCCTGTCCATTTCCCGACCTCCAATTCTCATTCATTTGTCTCTTACGGCATTCCTCGACCGTGTGTCCCTTGTTCTTGCAATACCGACATTCCGGGATTCTGGTTGCGTTGTTACGAGGACAACCCGCCGACGAGTGTCCAAACTGGCCGCAAGATTGACACGCTTCGTCCGCTCTTTTCGCTTGGTCCGAACCGCGAAGGAATTTTGGACACATTTTTGCTCCATGACCCGTTTGGTGACACAATTGACATGCGGATATAGAAGTCTGAGCCATTTGATTTTGAAGTTTGAAACACGTCTCCGCTGAGTGACCCCGGCGGTCACAAAATTGGCAGACTGGGGTGTCGTTGGCCTTGAGCTGAAAGCAAGCGTCGGCTCTGTGGCCCGGCCGGTTACAGATTTGACAGTTTTGCTGGGCTCGCTGCTTCGCGGAGCAGTCTGCTATGGCATGCCCAGGACGCTTACAATAATTGCAATACCCATCCGTTTGACGTCTAGCATTACATCGCGTTGCGTCGTGGTCGCCGGATTGACAAATTTGGCAAGCGTACACTAGTTTCCTAGTGTCTCGGTTTCTTGCCATATTCTCAGAGTGCCCTTCCGCTTCACGTAAGGACCTTTTTGCTTCTAGTTTACGCTCTATGCCGATAGCGTTCTGGATAATGCTAGAGATGTCGTCATCTTGCTCCAGTTTAGCATCGATCTCGGGCTTGAGTCCATTACGGAAACACTCGATCGTATTTCTATTTATGTCGGCTCTAAATTCATCATCAATTCGCCCGGCATTCACACGTTTAGCTTCTACGATCCTGCGAGCGATGTCACGTACCCTATTCGCGAACGCGATCACCGTTTCGTTATCTCGTTGGTACTCATGGCCCATTTCGCCTAAGAGTTGATGAACGGTTTTCGCCGGAGCGTATATGGTTTTAATGTAGTCCTTCAATGATTCTACGGTGGTAAAAGATTGCCCTTGGATCGCTGTTCGCGCTTCACCTATCAGTTTGCTACGTAGTAAACGAGTGAGGTTACTTTCGTGTGTCGGGCCTACCATTTCCTTGGCTTCGTCACATCCCTCGAAAAACACGCTAAGGGGCGGTCTTTTGCCGTCAAATTCTGGCACTACCTTTAAGGCGTCCTTCAACGTTACTTGAGCCATTTCTACTTGGTGAACTACGGGAATTTCGAGAGGAATTTCTACTTGTATTGCTAAATCAGCCGCCGCAGGTGCTTCTCGGATCGTTATATCACTTTCGTCTTCTTCTGAGGTTTCTTCTTCAGGTAATGGTGCGGGTGGAAAAGGGTAAAATGCGTCTACCTCTTCGTTGGCACTATTACTATTCCTCGCTAAATTTCTTGTAATTCTTCGCCCGTTCATTAATGGCGCTTGTATTATAGTAGTTCCAGTATAAGTGGGATATAAAGCGTTCTACTCGTGGGCCTTGACACAAGGTCTTTGAGTGTACTACTAATTTCGCCCACTGGAATACCTTGTTGGCAGGTATCTTGACGTGGTCTGTTTGATAACACTTCTTTTCCTGCACACAATATAATAACTTACTGATTAATCTATTTAATTGAAATATTCTTCTTACTTTACCGATTTTACAATTTCCCGGTAACAAAGAGGGATCTATATGGAGTCCGTAATCTAAGTCAACAAGGACGTGTCTATCTAGGTAAAATCCTTCGTCGTCTTGTTTTAAAGAAAGTCCTAAATGCTCACTACCAAGTAATCGAATCGCAGCTGACTTCAAACCTGCGTACGTGATTCTGTGCAAACCAAAGAAAGTTGTTGGGCTTATTTTACCGTCAGTTGTCTGTAAGTAACTCACTTTACCAAATTCGCTTTCGTTAACCTTAATCTCTCCGGAGTGTAGATTATCATGATAAAAATATACCTTAATTTTACAATATTTATCTGGCTTCGATTCTAATACATCTAAAATTTTATATGCCTCGAAAAAATGGTCATCGAAAGTTCGTTCTTCAGCTAACTCTTGCAAAGAAGAAATGAACTTACTCTTGGTTTCGACCGCTTGCATTGATGTTTAGATTATGAAACCTATCTTCTAACCTCTGCAATGACCTATGATGATCGTATAGGTAATTTTCAGTCGCAATAACTGAAACAGCTAAATCTGCTTCGTCTTCTTCTAAAGCTTTAGCTTTCCTAAATATTTCAGAAATTTTCTTTTCAGCTTCTTCTACCCTAATACGTAAAATTCTAGTTAAAACTAATAATTGCTCGTTTTGCTTCTGGACTTGTCGGTAATCTCGTTCCAGTTTGTTCACCAGTTTTTGACAGTTACAGCAACGTTGCTCGGCGCTCATTGGTCTACAAATGCTCAGCTGCTTGCTTTTGCACCTTTCTTAACCTATTTCTGAATTCTGGAATATACTGTTGCGCTGGTCTGATAGATTCTTTCATCCATTCTCTACTACGTTCTAATTCGTCTATTTTAATTTCGGCTTTTCTAATTCTAACTTCTACTTTTTCCAAAAATTTTAAAGAAGAACGTAGTGTTTTGTCCAATCTAATTAACTCACTTTTAGCAATATAGCTGAATTCCTTTAGTTCAAAATCGTTCATGGGCCAATTATATCGAAAATTGTAAAAATTAGAGTTCACACAGCTAAATCTGCTACTGGATCTTTGATATTGATGATATAATTCAATAATGCAAACTTGTTGATAGCGTTTTGGGAACAGAAAGGATAATTCTAGAATATTTTTGTTCTCTCTCTATATTACAAGTAACTAATCAAATTACATTAGGAGTTATAATTCTGGAAATCTTAATTTAAAACAATAAGGACAGAAATAAGGAGTTTCTTTTACTTGACACTCTTCACACTTAATGACACTGGTAGACACTATCTTTTTCGGAGGGTCGAATATCACTCCCTCGAAAATGTCAAATTCATTTGTAACTTTTGGACGAGTCCCTCTCCTCCGCAGTGGTACCACAAGGGCTGGCTCCTTGCTGGCTTCTTGATGTCGCGACTTCTTCTCCTTGAACCACTGCCTTAGCTTTTGCTGCTGCTGGCTGGGTCACAACTATCGTTTTCTTCGGAGCTGTAGGTACAATTTCTTCGTGAGTTGCCCGCGCAATCACTACCGTAGGGTCGTGTTTAGGAATACGGACCGGCGGTAACGTTGGTTGCACTGCGTATTTGCCTCCAGATTTTAATTGGACGCTACACTTGGTATTGTCGCTCTGTCTCTCCGAGGGTTGGTTCACTGTACTCCGTTTTGTAGAGGGACGCCGAGGCTTCCCTAAAGCTCGCTCGCACCCCCTGCGGAAAACTTCTAATTTGGAAACCTTAACGGTGGTTCTTGGTTTCTTGGCCAGCTGATTTCCAAGAGGCAGCCCTCGCTTGTTCGTGTCTGGACTATCACTCGTCGTTGAGGTCGGTGGGAGGTCTCCAGATGACGTGCAAGTTAGCAGATCCTCCTCTGCGTGCTCTGACCGGCTGGTAGGTGATGACTCTTGAGCGCTGGCTTGCTTGGGCCAGGTTTCGTAACCTTCTCGGATTTGGGACAGGTCTGACGCTGAAAGCTGGCCTGTTGATGGTTCTCCTAATTCTTGAGATTCTTCGGATCCTGTGGATGATGCGCCTCGAAGCGTCGGAGCTGGTGGAGGCGGTGTCGACAGGAACTCTCTGGAGTCTCGCTCCGGTGTGTCGCTGGGTAACGGGCTGATTGGTCGCCTGGACAAAAGTTCTCCGAAGATAAGGTCGCCCAGACCACCTTCTTGTTGCTGGGAGTCTCCAGATGATCCGCCTGGTGCTGGAGAACCTGTAGCTTGGAGCCCCTTCGACGGGTCTAGGTAGACCAGAAGCGGCGGCGTTGAGTATTGCTCGCCACCTCGCTTGCCCTGCGATTCCCCTGCGTTGACAGGCGACAAAGGCTGCGTAAGAACGGGCGGAGCTGGCGGTCCTTCGTTGGCTGCTTTGTCGCGTCCGACGGCGCTGAATCTTTGGGGTGGCGGGTAGTGATTCTGATGTTCCTTCCGGTTCGGAGCCTGATGAGTAGGCTGAGCCGGAAGCTGCTCCTGAATCCGAAGACGTGGTGAGAGTGGTTCTGCTTCGATGAAAATGGGCGTATAATCGCCCTTGAGTTTTGCTAGTTGTTCCGCAAAAACTTGGAACTCAGTTTTGCGGAAACAATCCAACAGCGTCAATTTGATGTTGGTCTTGTAGGTTGCGTTGAACTTCCTCTGCAGGAAGGCCACGTAGGGTTTTGCTTTTCTTCTTTGCTGCTGGCTGGGTCCGTTTTTGTAACGATACACAGGAAACAAGGTCACTAAAGTGGAACAAGGAAGAACAAATACTCTAGAATATATCCCAAAAGCTGCAACGTATTTAAAAATTTCCAGATAACTTATCAAAGATCCATTACCTAAATATTATTATTTCGATCAGACCTGCTTGTATTAGTCAAAACTTGGAGCCTTCTTTTCCATTCATAAAAATCCCGTCTGAAGATTTTATTTCCTTTAAATCTATATGTCGTTCTATACCGCCTTTCATGGAAATGAGTAATTATTTCTTGGATTTTATCTACTATTTCAAATATGAAATCTAAATTATCGAACCCAGGAATTCTCAACCTTAACAATGGACAATCTAAGATTATTGCAGGGTCTAAATTTTCTCTGTCTATATAGATATCATTAAGTTCATCAAACTTAAAGAAAACGCTCCAAGCTTTGGAAGCTAATAACTCTTGCAGATATTTCCAAGTTTCTCGGAGGACCTTGAGGTCAGCCCCAAAATAAACCGGTGAGCTGATCTTTTGGTTGGACAGCAAACAATACGGGTACTCGGGTGATCCAGTAACCGCTACACGTCTACCGGTAGAAATGTAGTCGTGCCAAATGTAAATCTTCCGGTCGACGTCGCCAATATCAATGTAGCTTCTGAGGTACTCTCTACATACACGAAAATGAACGTCAAACAGCGTTTTCAACGTATGCGTCACTAAAAGAAATTAAGGGAAAATATTTTTAGAAATCTTGTACCAGAAATATTTCTTGGAAAATAAAATTTTTCAAGAATTTTCTCAAAAATTTCCAAAAAATTTTTCACTGTTGGAATTTTGTGGTATTCCCGCAACGATTTGATACGGTTTATCTCTCTAAAGCAAATCCCTCCGGGGCCTCCATTTCTTGTGACGTCCAAGATGCGCTTATAGTTTTGAGCCAGAGAAAATTACTCTAGGGCTCGGGAATCCCTTAAAGAGATTTATCGCGGTAACGGGTGTGAAATCGGCTCAATAGCCGATGCTTCGAGTCGCGGGGCGAACTGGCTTGCGGTAGAAACTGTTTTCCGATATTTCCCTGCGCCAAATTCAAAAAACTAGACTGGTCGGCCGAAAATCCGATCGATACGTTGGCGTAATAGAAACCCGAAACTGAACGGGTATATTACCGACGCAAAATTTCTTTTAGGAATAATAGACGGTGACTTGGGATCTGTTCTTCAAAAATCAAAAATAAGTCCTAAAATTTCAATACGAGAGTCAATTACAAGTCAAGATTACTAGTTCCCGCATGAGCAACCGAAAGGAATATTCTGTACGGGAATAAACAAGGAATGGGCCTCGAACTGGTTCCCAAATGAGAAACTCGAGTTTCTAAGGTGTCCGTACGATAGAAAAAAAAAATCCCCCGCGATCCCGGTCTAAGGTTCCTGTATAAGGAACAAGTAAAATTGAAATTTGTCAGAGCCCCTGTATGAGGAACAATTCTTCAAGGTTCCTGTATAAGGAACAACTGAGGTTAAATTTTGTCAAAGTTCCTGTATGAGGAACAATTTTTCAAGGTTCCTGTATGAGGAACAAGTAGGATTAAAATTTCTCAAGGTTCCTGTATGAGGAACAAATAAATGACCAATTCTCAACGTTCCTGTATAGGAATAAATAAACGACAAGTTTTCAAGATTCCTGTATAAGGAATGACATAAAAGATAGCTATAGTTATTCCTGTAATAAGGAACAAATGGGTAAATTTGCAAGATTCCTGTATGCAGAACAATTAATCAAAAGCTCTAGTGGCACCCGAAAGGAGCGCGAAAATGCATACTCAAAAGGAAATAAATTAAGTTTTCTCTTACTTTTATTTTCTTCTCGATGTGTTGAGAAGAAAATGACCCTGGGTAGACGAAGTGTAGCGGTGAATTTTTGAGGGAGTCCAACCTTCGGCACGGAGCACGGGTGACCTTGGTGTAGTATTGGTAGCCAGGACCTTGGCTGCGACGGGCCGGCGGCGAATTCTCGAGGGTGCCTCACCTTCAGCAGGAAGCACAGGTGGCCTTGGTGTGGTATTGGTGGCCAGGACCTTGGCTGCGACGGGCCGGCGGCGAATTCTCGAGGGCGCCGCTGGTTCGGTCAGGCGCCTCGTAATGATTCCGCTCAGGGGTTGCGAAATCAGTAAATGCAACTGACAACAGCACCCCAAGGTAGAATCCTGAATGCGGCCGCACGGCTGACGAATCTCTTGGAATATCGACTACGGGAAAGGGCGCACACTAAAGTACTGGTCGTCCGTAAAAGATATTCTCTCGCTTTCAAAAATAAGAGAGACTCGACGGCCTTCACCAGCTTCGGGCTTTCCAACTACGGGAGAAAGGCGCACACTCAAGTACTGCTCAACCGTAGTGGGATCGCTTTCGACGTCCGAAGCTTGAGTGACGAAGCGGCGACAATGGCTGTTGAAGGCAGAAGAAAAGAACGTTCGAAATGCCTCGTGCCACGGAGAGGGAAGGTCTGCTGTGAGCGACTTCCCTGCACCGACCTCCTCGCCGTCTCATCGTGGCCCTGTATAAGGTGAGGGCGCGGACGTCGGAGAGAGACCTGGTCAAGTTTTTCCCTCGCTGGCTGGATTTTGTGCTTCAAGTATCTGGTTTGATCGTCGTATTTCCTTTTTGAATCGCTGTGTCTTAGTCAACCCTTGGTCATTTCCCTTCTCATATTATATCCAAAAGGTTAATACATAGAAATTGATTTTTCTGCGCCGTAAGAGCTAAATATTATGCACTTAAGATTAGGTTACTTCAACAGCTGTATGAGTCTTGTTGTCTTATTCTATATTGTTTTACAAAGGTATATCTTATTGTTGTACAACTTATTGTTAAACATTACATCTTAGACTACTTCCTATCAGTAAAGTCTTACATAGCTTAATTTATTAGGGTTTAGTGATTAAAACATGTGAAGATTATTGCCTCGGTAGGCTGCGTTATCCTTGCATCTTACATATCGTGGTGTAATTGCCTATATCTAGGGCACGGACGTTGGAGAGAGACCGCAGTGCTCTTTCCCGTCGGGAACTTTGTGCCTTACATTAATTAAAAACTTTTCTTATTTTACTCACGAACAATTATAATGGTTTTTTTTTCTATTATTATGATTAAAAATATATATATATATTTTTTTTTTTTTTCTTTAGAGTTGATTATTTATTCTTACGTGTTCTATCTATTTTGACGGCTCAATTGACGGTTAATTGCTACGGCATTCCATCAAAAAGGGAACAAAACAAAAAAAAAAAAAAAAAACGGCGCCGACGTTACAACAGTTTACAACACAGATTTCAGAGCGTGATGGCACAATCCTGAGGTTGATCTCACGGTCAGTCCCTGTGGCAATACGGTTTTGATAGCAAGTCGTGATAGCCCAGTTTAAGGATCTCGAGATGGTATATCGCAAGAACGTTTCATTGAGAAGTTGTAAGATGGGAGAGTATGTGTAGCGAAACCCTTGAGATGTTACAGACTCATGGATTGAACGTGCCGCTAAACAGCTCGTGCGACGAGACGTGGGCTCCGTGACGTGGGCACCCGAGTTTGTGAAAAAATTATTAAAAGAATACTACCTAATTGTGCGTCTCAAGCGCGTTTAGATACCGTTTGAAAATCAATTGTAGATGTTATGGTTTTTCCAAAAAAACATAAAGAAGTTTTCGTGTGCTGGGAAACTTAACTATTTTTTTCTCGTCAACCGTACACTGTGGGAATTGTGCGTTCAGTGCGGTCGATTGCGCGTAGTTTTTCCTACAAGTGAGTATTCTTACTCTCCAAAAACCCCCATTATTTTGGTCGGTAATTAATTAAAACTGCGTCTCCGACCTTCACTTTTCCTCTGTCGAGCATGTTCTAGTTCTGCACCCATGACAAGACAAGAGCGCCCTTCATTTCTTTGGCTCAAGGGACAATCGTAAAACTTCCCGCACATACGCGCAACAAGTTCGTTAACCACATTACCAGACAGGGTTGATCAAAGTCGGCGTTCAATGGTGTATTACCAGACTGCCACAGCAACTGATGCACTTGTAACACCATGAGAAGTTTATTAACCAATTATCCTACCCTCTGACATACTAGATACAAATGCATTTGTTATTTCATGATGGTCCCGACGAGCTCATTCGATTATTCAATGCAAGGGTCAATACATGGTCGGTGCACCCAATCAAATTAGGGAGGCATTTCGCTGCCACTGTAATGGCGGCGACCGATTGACATAACTCCAAAATCATACATTTTGAAGCAGGGTAGCCTTTGAATGATCGAAAGTTAGCGAGGTCAGAGCAATGCTACGATCTCAATCACAAACCACTAGGGGGGTCTTCGGGCCCAGAACAGGTACAATCCTCCGGTCCACTAGTTACACCGTACCCGGGAATCGGCCCATATCCGGTAGGGAAGAGCCTGGTCCCGATGGTCTTAAGTTGTGGATTCCTCCTCGTCCGTTGGCAAACTAGATGTAATGAGTGACTCCAGTAGACTCGATACAAACGGACTTTATTGCCAAAGTCTTGTCAATTCTCTTCAAAATTCCGACGTTTCGGATGCGTAAAATGCACCCCTCATCAGGGAAAACTGAGCAACAAGAAAAATTTTTTACATAAGCTATGATCACAATTACAAATTTCTGACAACATACTTGGTAATGGTAACACTAATTGTCTATACATGTAATGCAAAGAATTTGCTCACCAAGGAGAATTATAAGTCATGACTTGTTAGGCCGTGATGGTAATTTCTAACAAGTGGCATAATTCATTCATTGAAAATAGAGGCTAGAACAAAACAAGAACAGACTGGTACACAGGGCCTCGACTGCTATGAAATAGTTATAAAAATGAGATAAAAATCAAACTTACATGGTAGGCGTAATGAGAGCCTGGTCCCGAGTCTGGTGCTCGGTGCTGCCATGGCTCCTCCCGCTCCTAGGCACCAGCGCCCAAACTTTTAAAGTCATTTCGATTTGGAAAAATTATGGCACATACTCCGTGATGCAAGGAATCTATTGCAGTTTCGAAATATGCGGGTTGCCAACCTTATTTTTGAGAAGAAAATTCTCAAAGTATTGGAATTTAACACGGCGTCTTACGGGTGATGACCACGGAATGAGTCATATCTCAAAATTTAACAGTGTTACCGCAACGAGCAACTGTCCAAGCATGCATCATTTATAGACGAATGGAATGTCATTGAGAAACATGCATGTTGCCGACGTGTAAAGGGCAGGAAAACATTCGAAAGGATCAAATCTGTCGAAAAACAGGTGTGCAGCGGCGACTCGGACGCTGCACGCTTGCGCGAGCGCGAGCTTGGGTTGTGTATGTGTGTCGGTGAGCGAGCGCGTCTCGTAGCCTGGCGCTTGTGTTGGTAGGCGCGGGGCCCTAACTGCTCGTGATACGTTACCCAACGCTGGTGCCTCCTTAACGAGTGCTAGGTCGCTCAGGTGGCTCAGCCCTGGGGCGCGACAGTCCTCCTGGTCCTAGTTACGTCAGCCGGAGCGCGGAGTCCGCACAGCTCCATTCGGTAGGGTAACGATGTCAGCCGCGATGCCCCAGAACTAGGCGAATGGTGGGCGTCGTGACCGAGCTGCCCTAGGGTGACTCGCCGTGTGGCCGACATGACTCATTCAGACTTCCGGAAGGGCTCCCTGGGCTCCAGCAAAGTCTACCCATGTGAAAAACGTATGACTTGCCAATGACTTGTGTATAGCTTGTGAATAGACAGAAATGGGCAGCGTTTATCAAGCTATTGACAAGCTATTCACAAGTCATTGGCAAGTCATTGAATGTAGTCCTACGAAATTTATCAGTGAAGATGCAGTTATGTCTGGGCCTCACTGCTGCAACTTCGGCTCGGGTCCAGGGGCAACCTCGGCGCATCCACCCACACTGAGCGTGTGTGGGAGGCCCGGGAGATCGTTGGAGATTGCGGAAAACGTCTAATGTGCTTGGAAAATACACCCGCGATGTTTTCGTTGTCGATGCGGGGCCTCTGGCTCACTTCGGCACGCGTGTCCTCCACCTATACATCATGCGTGGGTGGAAGGCTTGCGCGGGAGGTTAAAATATCTCAGAAAAGGTTCGGAGCCCTCGTGGATGGTCATAGTGAGACTCAACACATGTCTGAGCCCCAGCTTTTCTCAGCAAGCATGCACCTCTGATATGATGTGTTCGCCCACTGATTGCGTAGGCAGATGAATTGAGGGGGCGGGTGAGGGAGGCAAAAATCGTGTTAACGGCAAAAACTGCAAGTTTGCCGGGAAAATAGACCTTGTGTGAAAATCAAGACGATTATCAGTGTGATAACGTGGTATTTTTTATGAATACTATTCTTGGGAAAATTTCGTTCTAAGTTACATATTTTTACCATAAAAATTGGTGTGATAAGTGGATCATTTTTATTGAGTTTTATCTCGGTTTTATTCAAGATGATCATAATATAACCAATGAATTTCAAATTTCACCTGTGGTGTCTCGCGCAATGGAAAAACACAACAAATGAGAAGAGAAAGCGCTCGCCATGAGTGAGAAAGACGATTGAAAGTTATCGACGAATTTTGGTGATTAGAGTACTTATGAGTCATTCTTTTTAATATCGCCAGGTTTTGTGGCGGGGGGTCAGGGATTTTTCTGTAACTTTAGGTACATGTTGTATATGATAGAAGAAGATGAAAAGCACAGTTTTTAGGTCCCGAAAGTCATCCGCGCGAGTTTGGCGCCCTATTCTCGTTTTCAAAATTCGTGAAAAATTCGATTTTTCAACTTTTTGATTGATTTCTCACCAGTATAGAACCCGGTAAAACAATTATCCAAGACACATATTTCGACGTAAAATGAGCTGAATTTTACGAAAAAAATACTCTTAGATCCGTCAAAGGTGAACATAACCTCAAAAAAAGTGGTTTTTTCAGAAAAACCGAATTTTCAAGTCTTAGGCCCTATTTTATCTCAATTTTGACATTTTTATCGGATCCCTCGTCAAATTTTACGTCGAAAACCGTTTCCATAAAATTGGGCTGAAGATGGGTTTGGCCACCATAATAACAACTTTAGTAGCAGGGTCGTAAAAATAGCGCTAAATTGTTCGTTTCGGGAGGGACACTTATAACACTGGACAACAAAATGTTGGTTCATAAGTAGCGCATTGATCAAGCAATGACTTTTTCGTGTATTTTTCGACGCAGAAACCGAATCCGAAACCAGTTTTGCACCTAGACATCGGGAATTTTTTTAAATCGCGAAATACTGAGCTTCTACAAAACTGCGTTTTTAGCGTTTTTTGATGATTCTGTAGATACATGATTTCGATGGTGCAACCTTGCAGCGGGCTTAGAGCGTACCCAGACTATGATTTCTGACGTATTTCGAGCTGCTGAACACGATGGCAGTGGTTTTAGAGGGCTAGCATACGTTCGGAACGAAGGACAAGGTGATTTTTTGAGTTGCTATCAGGAGAGTTTGGACAATTTCGCAATCAATCTCAAAGTGCTCACGAAATTGATCAGAAACACCCTTTTGGATCTCACGAGGGCGCATTCTTTTCGTATTTGTACACGCAGTGAGGAAAAATATTTGTAATCGCCTAGAAATAGATGAGTAGAATATACGTGTGTTATTCCGAAAAGAAACTTTTGATCTATTCCTGAGGTAAGCTCAAGCTTTCTCGTAATAAGTCAAAGCAGTTTCCTAGTCTCATGTGCTTCTGAGAACATATAGGTAGCCGTTTGCAACCAGCCCAAGATAGTACATCTGACGCTGAATATTCTTATTCACTCCCTTCCAGAATAGAATCATTGGAGTGCCCACATTAGCTTAAGGTGAAAAACGATGTAACTAGGTTGATGACATATTCATGGTATGTCAAGGTACGTTCCGTGACCTAAACCGAGTTTAGGTCTCCGGGACTTCTGATACCGTATCCTAGCAACAAAATGACATTGTTTTAATAGTTTGAGTGACTTCTACGTACAAATACTCGAGCTTTGATCCAATACGAGGAGGCTTGAACTCACTCGAGGAATAGATCTCGAAATAGATCAAAAGTTTCTTTTCGGAATAACACGCGTATATTCTACTCATCTATTTCTAGGTGATTACAAATACTTTTCCCTCACTGCGTGTACAAATACGAAAAGAATGCGCTCTCGTGAGATCCAAAAGGGTGTTTCTGATCAATTTCGTGAGCACTTTGAGATTGATTGCGAAATCGTCCAAACTCTCCTGATAGCAACTCAAAAAATCAGCTTGTCCTTCGTTCCGAACGTATGCTAGCCCTCTAAAACCACTGCCATCGTGTTCAGCAGCTCGAAATACGTCAGAAATCATAGTCTGGGTACGCTCTAAGCCCGCTGCAAGGTTGCACCATCAAAATCATGTATCTACAGAATCATCAAAAAACGCTAAAAACGCAGTTTTTTAGAAGCTCAGTATTTCGCGATTTAAAAAAATTCCTGATGTCTAGGTGCAACACTGGTTTCGGATTCGGTTTCTGCGTCGAAAAATACACGAAAAAGTCATTGCTTGATCAATGCGCTACTTATGAACCAACATTTTCTTGTCCAGTGTTATAAGTGTCCCTCCCGAAACGAACAATTTAGCGCTATTTCTACGACCCTGCTACTAAAGTTGTTATTATGGTGGCCAAACCCATCTTCAGCCCAATTTTATGGAAACGGTTTTCGACGTAAAATTTGACGAGGGATCCGATAAAAATGTCAAAATTGAGATAAAATAGGGCCTAAGACTTGAAAATTCGGTTTTTCTGAAAAAACCACTTTTTTGAGGTTATGTTCACCTTTGACGGATCTAAGAGTATTTTTTTCCGTAAAATTCAGCTCCTTTTACGTCGAAATATGTGTCTTGGATAATTGTTTTACCGGGTTCTATACTGGTGAGAAATCAATCAAAAAGTTGAAAAATCGAATTTTTCACGAATTTTGAAAACGAGAATAGGGCGCCAAACTCGCGCGGATGACTTTCGGGACCTAAAATCTGTGCTTTTCATCTTCTTCTATCATATACAACATGTACCTAAAGTTACAGAAAAATCCCTGACCCCCGCCACAAAACCTGGCGATATTAAAAAGAATGACTCTTATACATTGCTTGATTCAAAAGTTCATCCCGATCTCGGAGGTCTCGTATAGCTTTTTTCGGTTGTCGATCTGTTGATTTGGGCTATGGCATTGGATATTTGTGCTCAATTCTAAACAATTCACGAAGTCACAAAGAATATGGTAACTAGTTGTTTGTTGTCGACATGTGTTCCTACTTACGACGACTATATCGATTGAAAATAGATGGCGACAAATATAAACAAGGAATTGACATCCGTCAAGACCCCGAGATCAAGGACAAAAATCTTTCTATGGTGAATTCAAAATTGTATCATGTCCCCAGGCTCTCTCATTTACTACACATATGATCGGGACCACCGAGAGAAGCTATACGAGTGCCTCGAGATTGGGATGAACTTTTCAGTCAAATGCATTATTCTAATTACCAAAATTCGTCGATAACCTCAAATTGTCTGTCTGTCTCGCTCATCGCAAGCTCGGCCGCTCGGCGCACTCTCTTCCCGTTTGTTGTGTTTTTCCATCTTATTTTGGATACTATAGGAGATACTACTCTCTACTCACCCGCCCCCGCAATTCATCCACATTATATCAGAGGCGCATGCTTGCTGAGAAAAGCCGGGACCCAGAGCCCAGACATGTGTTGAGTCTCATTATGACCATCTATGAGGGCTCCGAGCTTTTTCTAAGATATTTTGACCTCCCCGCATCGACAACACAAACATTGCAGGTGTGTATTTTCCAAGCACACTAGAAGTTTTCCGCAAGCTTCAAAGATCTCCCGGGCCTCCCACACACGCTTAGTGTGGGTGGATGCGCCGAGGTTGCCCCTGGACCCGAGCCGAAGTTGCAGCAGTGAGGCCCAGACATAACTGCATCTTCACTGATAAATTTCGTAGGACTACATTCAATGACTTGCCAATGACTTGTGAATAGCTTGTCAATAGCTTGACAAACGCTGCCCATTTCTGTCTATTCACAAGCTATACACAAGTCATTGGCAAGTCATTGTCAAGTCATACGTTTTTTACATGGGTACAAATGAACTCTTGAGCTTTTCACCGAGGAGTGGAACCGGCAGAGTACTAGTGACTGATCCGAAATTCGGTTGTGAGGTGCGAACCAGTGCCGAGTCACTCGTGGCCAAGCAATGGCTACCCTGTAAACGAACATAGAGCGTATCCCTGCTCCGCAACTATGGGGGCGATCGGGATGGAACCAATAGGCGGGAGCCTGGTATTTAAATGAATCATAAACACCGATACTCAATTACATCAATACACTAAACAGCCTCAAACAAGTTTTGGGTGCTTTGCAAATACAGTAGTATATTACGCAACAAGGGCCGGAAGTAACCCATCACGTTCGGGGTACATACTTGCGGGCGTTATGGGTTACTTTCATCCTCGAAAAGGACACACTGTCTTTCGTTACAATGTAGTGACTACTGCGCATGCTCAGTTATTTTCTGGGTGGCATTGGGGCATTTTCTGCCTCGGGATCGGTGCCGAAACCACGGGCGACGAGCACAGGCTTTCCCTGCCATTGTATCAAAAAGAAATATAATGAGACCATGAAAGATAAATACAATGATAAACTAGATGAAAAAGCAGATGAGAGTCCAGATGAGGAGTTCATGCGAAAGGAATTGGGTACACGAGAAGTCTTGAGAGTCCTAAATCTCTCAAGATGGCGGCAAAATATGCACCGGGTAGTCGTTCTTAGCAACTGTATTCATATATAGCTATTGGCACACGAGGTTAGCGTTGTTTCGAGCTCATGCGTTTCGAGCTAAGCTAGTGCATCCGCGTTGGTGGTAGCCACCGGACCTTTCCTGAACCACAGCTGCTGGAAAATCTGGTTCTGACCCTATGCTGCGTGAGTAGGGAAGCATGAGCCCGGAGTCACGTGATCTGCGGATTCCAACGGAAAGAAGGTGAGCTCGTCAAAGATGAAGAAAGCTAACAGCGCATCCTAATATGTGGATGAATCGTTTCGCCAACTCAAGATTCTGATCTCATATAACACGATTTCCGCCTCGGGGATCAAGCAATCGAGCAAAGAATGAATATGATCCGTGGAGAATTGAGCTATAGCCCCCATTCAAAATAGTCTGCTACACTCCCTAAACCCCAGTTTAAATACAACACGACCCATGATAATCAGTTTCCACAACTACATTCAAATCTGCCAGCATCTTCCACAACACTTGCACTTGTTGAATTACTCTCTTCTCCTCCATTCACCCTTTAATCTCAATTATCTCAGCAAGCACCGCTGGGGGGCACGACCGGGAAAGATGTAGTTATACCCGAAGGTCGCGGTCTGCTCCGATGACCTAGTGCCGCGCTTGCAAAGGCAAAGGCCAGGCATCTCTCGTCCGTCTAGCGCGTATAAGTACATTGTACACATCAGCAATTTCCTCGTAGCTGAGTTCCACAGCTTTGGCCGTTACTACCGCAATGTCCCATTAGCATCGCTAGCAGAGAAAGTTTTGTCCGCTTCATTTACATTCGGACGTGCCGTGCGCTTGAAGCCGTATCATGCATAGTCGAGAGAAGGGCGCAATGCTTTCCATCTCTCTGGCGTCATCCATGAAGTATTATACTCTAGCTACAATAAGAGAGAGAAAGAGATAGAGAACTGATTTATGAAACCACCTGCAGGGGCAGGGTTTAACGACCTCAGCTTCTGTTTTGTGTATTAGTCTGCGAGCTGCGCCTTTTTTTTACTCGCAGTCTCCCTCTTATTTGCGGAAGCCACAGTGATGAATGTTTGCCACAAGCTAAATCTGCTGCTGTTCACTGTGAATTGCACGCTCGGCATACCATACCCCTCTTTTCTCTTTTTTCCCTCTCTGTTGGGTAAACAATGAATGGAAGAGGCCTTTGAAGCTGGCCTTTGGTACTCTACTATATACTGGGTTTACGCCTTGTGGCCATGACAAACGGGAATCAGCTGTTCGATCAGCTGTTGACAATGCTTGGTGGGACATCGACCTAGAGAGATGCGGTTTAAAGTGAGACTTGGCTCAGTCCGATTCCACGGATATCTATCGATTTGATAGCGATTACTTTATGTGATATGGTCAAGCGAGAAACTTGATCTATCAATTCATCGACTTCACGCACACTCTGAATAACACACTGACGAGATTATGGCTGTTGAGGTCCTGCAAGTTCAGCAGTCTACGATTATAGCTCATGCTACTAGAAAAGGTGCGCTATGGTTGTGTAATCCTTTTGACATATCTGCTTCAAACGAGATCGTTAGCTTCTATTATCGATCGACCAGGTCCTCTCATTATCTTTTAATTCGTTGAGATGCTTAGTCAGTTTTAAGCTTTTAGGACTAGTCAATTGTAGGCGTATAGACCTCGGTTAGCTGAAACTCGAAAGAGTGTGAGTTCGAATTTTGGTTAGGTTATCAATGACTTTTTTAAAGACAAGCATTTCTTAGGGAAGCATCTGGTTGGGCGGAAAGGTTTATATTCCAATTTACTCAACACACCACACCCTTCCGAAAGCTCCCGAGAATTCTAAGTTGCTCAAATCACTCCATACTAGCGCTTTGCCCAAACAAGCTCGTTCACATCAGAAGTATCGGGAGGAAGCTGAGCTTTGATAAGTGTAATGACAAGTACCAACCACTAGAGTGGACAGTAACACATTGAAAATTTCATCTGAAAGGAGAATCCAGAACATTTGTTTGGAATCCTGAATTGATTCTTGAATCGTGCTGAAAAAATGACTTAATGAATCAAGATTACATGAATTATGATAATTTTATGTCGCGCAAAAATTGTAGGTCAAGTGAGCCATTGGACTGCGATGAAACGACGTCGTTTTCACTTTTACTGATCAGGCAGTAATCGGATCTATTAACGTACCCGCAGTCACATCTCCATTATGATGAGGTGACCTTGCGCCACTTAATGTCACAAACCTAGCGACGTTTTGATTCGTATACTATTCCTCTGAATTTTTTAAGAAGGCATAAGCCAATAGGTCGGGAGATGCGAAGACAGAACTTGAATGGGGTATCCCGCCGTGTATTGTTTGTCTACCTTTTCGCATAGTCCTTCGCTTGGGTAACAAAAAGCAAGTAGCCATTGAGTTTGTAGTCGCGAATGAATTGACCGCGTGCTGGTGCTAAGATTAGCCCTCAGCTTCAAAAGCCAACCTGAGAAGATTCCCGAGTTATGTAATCTGTTTTTTAAGCTGTCACTTGAGCTGCTTCTATAGAGTAGCTATGTATCGATCTGGCATATAAGAATCTGAGACTCTTGATCTCCAAATTGATGAACTGATAATCTGCTCGTGCTTCGGGATTGAACTTGACAAGATGTATTGGTGCAGTCTGGATCTTACATTGTATCAAAGTGTTTCGTCGTATCAAATTTCTAGATATCATGTGTATGGTGGCACTGTTGTTATTGCTCGCCCTCCGCTAATCTATTCTTCTAAGTATTCCTTCAAAAGGCTATATATTTACTTCCTAAACGTGGGCTCCGCCTCCAAGCGAACGATGTCATCAAACTCCTGGGGTACGCGGATGACCTGGACGTCATAGGCGACACCAAACAAGATGTAGAAGAAATTGCACATATCTTGATCCCAAGCGCAAAAGAAGTAGGCCTAGAGGTAAATGAGTCGAAAACGAAATACATGGTCATGGACCGTAACAACGCGGATGACGACGCAGATCCTATCCAAATCGCGAATTACTCCTTCGAGAAAGTCCCCCTCTTCCCCTATCTTAGGACCACAGTAACGCACGATAACAACATAAGGATAGAGTTTGATAAAAGAATAAGCGCAGGACATAGGTGTTTTGGCTCGTTACAGAAACTCTTCAGAGATAAAGACCTCTCACGCGAAGCCAAAATAACGATTTACAAAACCATTATTCAACCCGTGACTCTCTATGGATGCGAGACTTGGTCAATGTCGCAGCTAGATCAGGGGAAGTTCCAGGTCTTTGAAAACAAAATACTGCGGAGTATTTTCGGATCAACTATTGATCAAAGCTCGGGAATCCCTAGAATCAGATATAATGATGAGTTGCTCCAACTCTACGGGTCCCCGAGTATTGTCAATGTCATTAACTACAGGAGGGTACAGTGGATGGCCCATGTAGCGAGAATGGATGAGGAACGTGTAGCGCGGAGGGTACTGGATTACAAACCAGACTCGCGACGGGGCAGGGGAAAACCACGTATAAGCCTGGAAAAAAGCGTGCTAAGTAAGATAAAAATGACGGGCCGCAATCCCAATGTACGGAGAAACCGAGCACAGGACAGGAGCGTATGGCGTGATTGCTGTCGAGCAGTCAGAGACTACGGCCTTTTCAACCCAGATATCGCCCGAGCCTAGTGTGAGCAACGTGTGGTGAACGTATCTCTGTAACGCTGGCTGCTCAGTAAGGGCGCCTCCACCCCGTAAAGTGCGTATCGTCGCAATACGGAAAGGGACAGCTATCGTCCTGGTCGAAAGCGGGTCCGGGCCTGGCACGAGCGTACGTGTGGTGAACGAACCTCAACAGTGCAAGCGGCCAAGACGGGCCAATACACCTAGAAACGGCCCACCCTCCTCTCACAAGCTGAGCAGCGGAAATACATCCCAGCATCGAAGAATGCTGGATTGGTTTTCAGCTAAAAGGCATGCGAGCGGGAGTGTGGATTACCGAGGCAATAGACCTCGTGGTCTGAAGGTCTAAACGCGTGGACCCGAGAAAGCCAACTGATGATGATGATGATAGAATACGTATACGTCAAAATTTGAGATCAGACTGGAATGGACTACTTACAGAATTTGATATGAATCAGGATATGGATAACTCGAATCGCATAAAGCTCATAAACTAAGAATGAGCGGTCCAATTGTCCTCTAAATAGGCATGTGCTGGGTTGCTAGAGCTGAATGGTATAGATTACGCACTGAAGTGCCTTGTGAAGTGCATTATGCTTCTTTATTAGCTGCGTATTTACTTTCTGAACTACCAAGCGGAATCTCGCTCACTCGTTTCACAAGAGTGTTGAGAGGCTTATACGTACACGGGGGTCATCAGAATCACCTGATAGTCACCGCAAGAAAGATCTTCGGATCTTGGGAGAGTAACCGGCCCCAGTTAACCGCAAGGAGGATCCTTAGTTGATCCTGGGAGACAGAAGCACTCCCTGGCCCTAATCTTCCGACAAGGGAGATCTTAGTGTCTCGGCAGCACACAACAACTCCCCCGCTCCGAGTCTTTAGCCCTAGCACCCATATGTGTGCTTTTACCACCTCGTCCATCTCAGTGCGTATGAGCCTTGAGTGGCATCTTGGACCACTTCAGGGCTCCCGCTTCTTCGCAAGCCTCCCTGTATCTTCCATCTTTTCTCTACTCTATGTTCCTTCCTTCCTTCTTCCGGGACTATAACCTTCGGGTTGGCGCCCACCGGGGAGGGGTTTAAGTTGGTAAGTGCCCGACTTTTCTTGGGTGAACCCGACACTACCCACACTCTTAAGAAGATTTCCCCTTCCCGGCCTACCAAAAAAAAAGGCTTTGAGGACCCGCAAGGGAGATCTACGGATCTTAACAGAGTAACGACTCCCCGACCCCAGTTAACCGCGGGGAGGCATCTTGGTTGATCCTGGAAGACAGACCCACTTACCGGCCCCGGCTCTATTCTGGGAGCATACGACAACTCCCCCGCCCCCAGTCTTCAGCCCCAGCACCCATGTGTGTGCTTCCACAACCTCGTCAAGTCAGTGGGTAAGAGTCCTGAGCAGCGTCTTGGATTGCATCAGGACTTCTGCTTCTTCACTAGCCCCCTAGTATCTTTCATCTATACTCTACTCTCCCACACTCTCTCCTTCTTCTGGGACTATAACCTTCGGCTTGGCAACCTTCGGGGAGGGGTTTTAGTCGGCAGGTGCCCGTGGTTTTTCGGTCGAATCTGACACTACCCACACTCTTGTGGGTGTCTATGAAGATTTCCACTTCCCGGCCTACCAGAAGAAGAAAAAACACCTGATACTATTGTCTGTCCTAGGTACCTAGGGAGGGCCATGATGAACCGACTCTGCATACTGTCACGAAACCCCGGTTTCATTTAGATTTTTTCTTGAGCCTCTTAAAGTGTAGCGATTCAGTACATGCCTGGCCAGAGGCCTACTGGATCGCTCGATCTGAATATATGACTCTTATGCGGTTCAAGTTACCTACACAAATTCTCCACGTCAAACTTGTGGTGATGGCCTATTCTGAGACGGTATTCTCACCAACTAAATGCGATCAGTACAGGTGTTGATTTTGATACATAACAACAATGTAAACTCGTTTGTACCCCAGTATCTGAAAAAAATTCACCATATTTATCATGGTGACAGCGGTGGGATCAGTGTCTAAGCCTTCGTATACACGTCGACAGTTCAACTCCAGACTTTGGGGGAATTGATGAGCAAATGTCAGATTCATGACTGACTCTTTTGCTATCAAGAAATCCGCACTTATCACATTCCGAAATAATCAAAAATTCTCTCTGAACTGAATCCATTACACACGTCAAGATATTGTATCAACATATTCGATCATCAAACTAGAAATACACAAAATCAAAGGCAATGTGAATGACCCGTCAGTGCTCGGAGACATCGCGTCAAATCTCAAGCCAGAAACACGAGCGCACGTGACATTGCGGAGAAGTTCATTCATAAAATGGATAATGGGCCAACTTGGGTATATGTAATACATGCACAAAGAGGTATGTATAGTAAGAAACAGGCAGTGGCGAATATTCAACAAGCTGCATAGCGGAGCGCAGACCATTCACATCAAGAGAGAGATACTAAAACTAATACTAGAGCAAGTCAGCAAAAGGGGCTGTCTCGGTCTCGGGGTCGGAGAATCAGGAGTAAGAGGAGGGCACTTGGCGCCTTGGGGAGATAATAGCTTGAAATTAACCGGGCGCATCTCTCGTAAAAACGAGCAATTCAGAAACCCGAGTCTCCGTTTTCGCCTGATGGGTGGCTCCTGATTCTCGTGCTCGCCTGCATTCTTTATCCGAATGATGAATCGCGATGCGGACCTTGACCGCGACTTTCAGTCTCATTGTAATGCTTTCAGACTTCTGAGTTGGAGCCCGTGATGTTGCATTGTTGTATAATATAACACGATAGTAGCTTTTTACGAGGGAGTAGTGCTGTAAAAGTATATGGTTGGAGTATAATGTACGAATGGGGCATCAGATTGAGAGAGAGAGATAAATCTCTACAGAATCTCGCGCTCTTGATATCCTCGGGGTGTACGTGTTGGCGCCTATAAAAATCCGTAATGGTACACCTGCATATCCCACCTGTATCGATTTGGGCCATCTCCTTTTTGTAGATATATCTCGCTAGGTTGCTGTAAGTAGTTGGCATTGTTCCACTGAACCAGTGCTTCTTCAGCTCATCCTATTATATCCTTTCACTGCTTCTCGAGTATAGTCGCGTGCCACAGGGAGCTTTGGCACGCGACCACCATCGCGAGGACCTTTGCCTCTTTTTTCCTGGATTTTTTTTCTGTTTGCATCAAAGGGATTCCTGTATCCTGCGGTAATTGGACACTGTTGTCTTGAAAGTTTACACTCTAACCAGATTTTGACATTCAACAAGGAGTTGAACCTTCTGATTTAATAGAACGGGTGCCTAGTTTGCAATGGAATATTACATCCACACCAGGGTTGCCATAAATATTGACAGATCCGATTCAGTATCGTATGAATCATTTTCAGACTCACAAAATGCCGTTTCGATAATCTAGAGGTTATACTACTAATCATTCACTACTATAAGAATTTTTCCTAACATGCAGGCGAACTTTCATCTTAGATAATAACGTTTGGACTTTTTTGAATAGGTGGTCATAGATGAAATCGATGGCTCAGAGTAAAAAGGAACTATCTAAAATCGTAAGACTGGAAAGGGACTATCTAAAAGTGTCTGTAGAAAGAACTATCTATAAATATTTGGCTGAAAGGAACTATCTAAAATCGTAAGAGTTGAAGGGAGCTATCTGGATTTGTCTGATTTAAAAGGAACTATCGGAAAATGTCTGTTTTAAAAAGGAACTATCTATAAATTTTTGGTTAAAAGGAACTATCTAGAATCGTAAGAGTTGAAAGGAATTATCTGAATTCGTCTGATTTAAGAGGAACTATCTGTAGATTTCTGGTTAAAAGGAACTATCTGAATTCGTCTGATTTAAAAGGAACTATCTGTGAATTTCTGGTCAAAAGAAACTATCTGAAAATTGTCAACCGAAAATTCACGAATAGTTCCTTTTAAACCAGACATTTTCAGATAGTTCCTTTTAAACCAAACAAATTCAGATAGTTCCTTTTAAATCAGACGAATTCAGATAGTTCCTTTTGAACTAGAAATACACAGATAGTTCCTTTCTGAAACAAAAATGTCCAGATAGTTCCTTTCAAATCAGACAAATCCAGATAGTTCCTTTCAGTCAAAAATGTATAGATAGTTCCTTTCTCAAAAAGACATTATCAGATAGTTTCTTTTGAACCAGACGAATTCAGATAGTTCCTTTCAAGTAAACAATTTCAGATAGTTCCTTTTACAGACATTTTTTGATAGTTCCTTTCAAGTCTTACGATTCCAGATAGGTCCTTTTTACTCTGAGCCATCGAAATACAGCCTCCAGGATACCTCAATGATGTTAGAATCTATGAAATTGACTTGCGCTGTTCCATTTTAGTATGGAGATTCCATGACATCTTGTTATTTTCAGGTTGCAGAAATTGGAATAACTGATGATAGTGCCAAAAGCTAATTTTCTGCAACTTTTTCAAAGTTGGATAATCATCATCGGGCACCAAAGAATGTTTTACTGGACGAGTTCGTGAAGGGATTGATCTGTGGGAAAGTACGAGATCTTGAGAACCATTTGATAAGACTTTCTCATGAATATGATACATTCATTATCACAAAATCAACAGCAAAGCTTGAAGAATTCTTCCATCAACTCATCACCAGATGTTGAAATGATTGAAAAATATGATATAAAATTCGTGATATGTAACACTAACATCCTTGTGGACAAGAATTCATTACAAAAACAGCGAAATAGAAAATTGATGTAGAAAAATCGAAAGAATTCGTTGTCAGGGTCAAGGTATCGAGTTTAAGAGACCCTCAAGGAAAACGTAAGATTGCATCCGCACCAGATTGTGAATGAAAAGAGTCATCCTGTCGGCGAATTGAAAAGGACGAAGAGATGCTCGAAGAGATGGGTAAAGTAAAAGCTCATCGTTCACTCGGTCGGGTTCACTAACTCGTTGAACCCGGCTTTCAGCTCGTGCAAATCTTCACATTCATGTGTGGGTGACTCGATATGACCCGCAGGAAACACATATCCAATCCAGTCTCTGGATAGGTTGCCTTTACATACATATACGTATACAGTTTGCCCTCCCGTACACTCGGGGTATTTGCTCCACTTTTCCGCGTCTGCGATCGTAATTCAAGGTCGTCGGCCTCGTTCGCAACCCGCATGCAGATCGTATAACTACACATATAGTCCCGTCCCAAGGGCTTATGCAGATGGACGCGTTCGAGTATCTCACTTGAATGAATCGCTGCATGCCTGTCTACATTTGCATCGAATGGAATCGCTTCGTCGCCACCGATGTGTGGTATGCGCTGAGGTTCATGTATGAATGAGAAATCACAGTTGGAACGTGTTGTGTTATCTGACTAATCGCGTCATGATCGATTAGTTTGTCTGCTATTATCTTGCACTCCTGATCGATTGATTGAAGTAATCTGTACACTGGTAACTTCGAGAATGAATAATTTGTACTCTGGATTTATCGATTTTCTGAACTAAGTGTGTCTTATTGATGCGTGGTCATCATATATCATTGAAATTGTCTAATATGTCAAAATCTTATACAATTACTTTACCCAGTTATCATTAATTAAAACGCCCAATATAGTAGCTATCTATCTCCAATACTGCCTTTGGATCAAGAAATTGAATTTACTTTACCAAGTGCTTTTGATACAGCAGATTCGTGCTACCCGAATCAAACCCATAGTAAGCTTTCGAGAGTTTATCAACACCTTCACTGCGATGGGCCCCAGCAGGGGGGCCCACACGTCCAACTCTGTGTGCGGTGGTGATAAAAATCCCATTGAATGGGCTCCACCAGTACGCCCGGTAAAACACAAACCCGTACACGATTTTTGCCGTCGCAGTGACCGTGTCGAATAAAAGAGATTCGACATATTTCATTGAATTTTTCATAATTAGCGGTGTCAAATTCGACAGCTGAACAGAGAAAAAGTGAAATTGATAGAAGGCACCCTTCAAGGTCAGAGTATCAAGAGAAGCGACAAGAAACTAATCCTCGCAAAAGATATAAACCTCTCATCCGTGCACTGACCTATTTTTTCGTAACGTAGAAAAGTTCAAAGAAAACAGTAGTGAATGACCCCCTCGCAACGGCCCTCAAGCAATTTCAAGATCTTGCAAGGCCATGCTTATCGTAGATTCTATATAGCAGGCTCAAGTTTACGGCTTTCCATGCAAGTACGCGAGCAGAATATACCCTTTGGACTCGTTCAGTCATCATCCCATTCATGTTATGGGATAGCGTACTTCCCATTCACTCTTATGAAATCGATCATATGTCTCCACTTTCTATTACGTCCCCTTTTCAGCTAACTTGTAACTACCACAAACCCATCAATGCTACATGTATATTCCAAAAGAATCCTTAGTAAGGCAAGAGATATGAAGAATTGATGACTAAGGGATTGAACACTTTATTGGAGGCCCCGGAGGGATAATACGATGTATTTTTTGCTACGGTTGTCAGATGTCTTCGTCTGCTTCGCAGGACCTCACTAAACTTTTTCAAAGTGAACAATCCCACGCTTATTTTCACATTCTAGTCTCAACAAGTGAGTGAGGTTATACATATTGATTGAATTGTAGCATTCATGGTATGCTAGCATTCTGGATGTATTATTTTGAATTTAGATAACGTTTCATTTCTACAGTCTAATTGCGATCCTAGCAGTAGATACTTGGAATCTTTTGAGCGTTGACAGAAAAAAAGCTTCCTGCTGTCGTTCTTAGGAAAACAGTTATCGAGAAAATGTTTTGTTTCTCCGAATCAATACTGAAGAAGATATTTTGAAGGTAAATTCACCATTAACTTGAGGATATACGTGGTTTGATTAGCATCAATTCGATGATGAGCCAAACAACATAATTAATGAATATTGTTTCATTTACTGAAGCCACTGCAATTTTTGGGCATTGGATGTACAACCTTCCGGTTTACCTCGGTCTCGGACTCTACAGACTTTCAAAAGGACCGTAAAACCCGAACTGTCTTAAAGAGATAATACGGAAGTTTGAGAAGAGGTATAAAGTAAACGACACTCTCAGTGGCAATTAAAGAAGCGCTGGTAAGGTGCGACTGGGTCAAGTTCAAACAATCTCCCCACGGATATAGTACGAAAAGCTATAGCCGCAGAAGAGAATGATGAAAAAGAGGTACTTACCAACAAAGCTCTGCTTGGCTCAAAGCCGATGAATGGACGTAAGCCTCAGCCAACTTTACACCCTTTAGGCAAATACCACTCATCCGCTTCAGTATTACCCTTCGATCGATAAATATCCATCACACGTTTGATCGAGCAACGTACAAACCAAGAAATTTTAAAGTGTGCAGACACACCGTACGACTGTGATCCAACAAGTTGCCTTCGTCAAGTTTCGACAAGGAAATATGGTCTCACGCTTTGACGGCCAGAAGCTCTCAGCTGATTCGGTCTCTGTGATGTGGATTTACTTACTCCTCTCACACAAATGCGCTGTAGAGATTTACTATCTGAAGCTCACGTGGGTGCAAATGTAGGTGAACTCTGTAGCGTGTAAACCGCAGAGAATTGGCCGAGTTGAGGTCGTTGCGCCCCCGACACTTTGCACGCCCTCCACAGTAGCTTGTGGTATGAGGCGCGTGACATCGTTCTCTCCGAGCTTTCTATTTTCATTTTTAAAGCTGTCGTGTCACAGTGTAACGCTCTTCATCCTGTTATTTCTTTTTTTTTTTCAGCTCTCATTGTGCGTCAGATTTAATTTACAACGCACGAGGTAAAGGTCGTTATCGCTTTGTGGCAAAGCTTGCGGTTTTGTCTGTGCGAGCTCGTTTTGGAATGCGCCAGTACTGCCCAGCACGCCATGATTCATATTTAACAACTTCTGTGATGCTTCAATTACATTTCAATGATTCCCTGTAACAGGATTGATGGAAACAATGAATGGTTAAGTAACTATCGGCTCAAGATATCTGAAAACAGCGTGCTATGGAGTTTAAGAACACGGTGAAGGAAATGGAATTAGAAAGAGTTTTTGTTATCTCATCAGCAATGTATTTAAATCCGAGGAATGATTTTTGACTCTTGCTTTAGGCTAAAAACTATAAAATACTGTGACGTATAATCTCTCAATTCCCAAAAACTTTATCGAAACAACAGGAAAGGAAAAAACTTGATTCAATCGTCACATTTAGCATAAAAGCAGGTGCATGTAAATAAATCTTGACCAACCGAGGATACCACACTCAACAGGTAAAAAAGAGTAACAAGAAAGACAATTACAGTTTGCGTCCTAAGACGCGGTAAGCGATGACGAGTAGCAATGCCCGCTATACATCTGTGACGCGGTCGAACTTGCAAACTGGGTCAAGTTCACGCTGGTATTATACAAACTGTGACAAGAAACATCTGAGAACCACCGTCTGCATGCGAATGAGACAAGTCAGAGTAAGTTGGGTCTACGTGTATTCTGTGTAGGCATACACACAGCAAGTTGCGGGTGCAGTTCGCGTCGTCGTCGTCGTCGTTGCTAATGAGACGTTCTTGCGATTCCCGATTGAGATACTCGTGCCACGTGTTAGAAGATACCTGCACTTGGAGTCAATGAGAAATCCAAGATCCGACTCTTACTTTTTACCTGTTGGTCACGGTGCATTCCGTTTCACTATTTTTCGCTCGCTCGGCATCAGTATACATAGGTACGCCTTTTTTAGATCGGCGTCCGGGGAATGCGGATGAGGCGCTAACTGGCTTAACACTGAGTGTATACATACATATGTAGCTTGCAGTGCAAAAGTGGAATACCCTCGAGATTCACACACCAACTTGAGACAAGGCGCCAGCAAACTATGTTTCTTTTTGTCTTTTTCGTCGTCTTCGCGATGATCAGACGTTGAGAGGAATACAGGACGCGTGAGTTATCGTGTGATAATTAGACCTGTCTATAACTGATTGGTCCTGCAGTTGTACAACAACTATATTAGCTTCTAAATAATACCGTTATCAGTTTTGTGACGTGGAGTAGATGATTGAATCAGTTTGCCAATGGAGATAGATACACCCTGCCATCTCAGTAATGAAAAAAAAAAAAAAACCAACGAAATTACCTTTTCTATCTCAAACAGACAGTCTTTGATAGGTATTTCCAAATTTTTCTTCCAATATGACACATCTGAACTTCCTTTGCCATTTATCTACTCATCGTATGTAAAACTAGAGTAAAGAGTGCCAGAGAAGTGAGGGGAATAAAAAAGCAAATGATCCGGTGAAACAGGAGGCAAGCATGTACAGAGTTGAGGCGACCAACCAGCCACTGATACCGATCAACACGATGTAAGATGCTACAGACAGAATCATTTGAAGAGGCGTCATATTAATAAACAGATGATCGAAGACCAGTAACGACTGCGAGATCTTCCAGAAGTTATGCCGTAAGGCACATGACAACAAAACTGTGGACTTGCTGGATCAAAAAGGACCCCCATTACAAATAATAAGAAGGATAACCACAGGACACTGTTCAGTCACCAGAGTCAAACTCAAATAGTATATTATATCATCCAGTGCGAAAGTGGCGACCCCTGAGAGGTCGCCGCACGTGATATATGTACTATTTTATATTACGAGAACTGGAAATTGCGCAACCAAGTTTTATTATTCAATCGATGATTGAGTCATTTTAGATGAACGGATTTTGTATTTCAAACATTGATCGCAAAACTAGTGATTGTGCCACAAAAGCACCAAAATATACGTTGAGAATGGCCTCTACGATTTTTTTTCCCCCAACTTAAGTCGCGTTACGCGCCATACTCGCCGCCACACACTGATGCGCGCGAATACTCATGGATATCGCTTGGATACCCGGCGAATATCTTGCGAGTATCGTTGTGAGCAACCAGGAGTATTGCGAGCACTCGAGCGATTGCCCTCGTCACGGACCCCACGACTTCGAATTTCAGATCGGATGCTTTCTTTCCTTCCTTTTTCTCCCTCTTTTTTTCGCCTCCTTTCTTCACCTCCATGGTGGAGATCTTGTCAAGATTGGGACGCGACACCTCTCCGGAACTCGAACAGTACCTCAACGGTATTAGCGCAGCAGTGCCGGTTCGCGACTGATGCGGGAGCTCCGCGACACTTTTCGGAACTTCAATGCCACTGCAAAAGTACTAGCGCAGCAGTGCCAATTTGAAACACACATAGCTGGTTCGTGAGACTGATACGGCGACAATAGTACTTTTGTGGTACCATTCAGGTCCCGGATATGTGTCGCGGAACCGTCGTATTGATATTGAATCGATACTCCTGCTCTTGTACTGTTGCGGTAATACCCCAAGTTCCGAAGAAGTGTCGCGGAGCTTTCGTATTGGTTTTGAATTGGTACTATGTGCTAGTCCGTCCACGATACCATTCAAGTTCCGAAAAAGTGTCGAGGAGCTCCCGTCACAGTCTCGAACTAGGGTTACCGCGGCGTCCGGCCACGGTACCTTCCAGGTTCCGAAAAAGTGTCGTGTATCTCTCGTATCAGTTTCAAACTGGTACTACCGCGCTAGTCCGGTCGCAGTACCATGCAAGTTCCGTAAGAATATCGTGAAGCTCCCGTCACTGTCTCGAACTGGTACTACTGCGCTAGCACTATTGTGGTACCATCCAAGTTCCGAAAGAGTGTCGTAAAGCTCCCGTATCAGTTTCGAACTAGTAGTACCGCGCTAGTCCGGTCGCGGTACCATCCAGGATCCGAAAACGTGTCGTGCAGCTCCTGTATCAGTCTCGGACTGCTAATACCGCACTAGTTATATTGTAGCGGTATTATTCAAGTCCCGAAAAAGAGTCGTGAAGCTTCCGTATCAGTCTCGAACCGGTACTGCTGCTTTAGTACTACGGTGGTACCATCCAAGTTCCGAAAAAGTGTCGTGAATCTCCCGTCTCAGTCTCGAACTGCTACTACCGCACTAGTTATACTATCGCGGTATTATTCAAGTCTCGAAAAAATGTCACGAAAGTTCCGTATCAGTCTTGAACTGCTACTGTTGCGCTAGTACTATTGTGGTACCATCGAAGTCCCGAAAAAGTGTCGTAAAGCTCCCGTCTCAGTCACGAATTAGTACCACTGTACTAGTCCGTCAGCGGTACTATCTAAGCTCCGGAAAAGTCTCTTGAAGCTCCCGTATCAGTTTCGAACTGGTATTACTGCGCTAGTGGTTGCGGTACCGTCCAAATTCCGGAGAAGTGTCGCGAAGGTGCCGTATCAGTCGCGAACTGGTGCTACGTGCTAGTACTGTGGCGGTACCATCCAAGTCCCGAAAAATTGTCGCGAAAGTTCTGGATCAGTCTCGAAATGCTACTGCTCTACTAGTACTATTGTGGTACCATCTAAGTTCCCAATAAGTGTCGTGAAGCTCCCGTATCAGTCTCGAACTGAAACTATATACTGTCAGGACACCACTCAAATCCGGTAGAATTGTTACGGAACTGCCGCGCGAGTCTTGGACTGGCATTGCATTAGTATTAGGTTTGTGATTCTCAATCGGGTTTTGGAGGAAATGTTCTTTATCGAAAAATTTCGACCTCAAAAAAATCCATCCACCATTCAGGAGTAGAGACAAAAAAAACCATCCAACCCGAAGTTCGAAGTACTTTCACCCCATGCAAGTGAATACACTGCTTTTGAAACGCCCCGTATGTTTTCAAAAGTCAGTAATACATCTTACAACCTTGGGAAATGAGATTTGGGGTCGGCACATTTTCGACCCTCAAATATAAAAGTTTTTGCGGAACTACTCATACATGAACTTGATGGAAATAACAAGAGCTTGCACTATGTTTTCCCACTCAAACGACCCGAAGGTGAAAGACCGGAAAATCAGCTTACATCGCGTAAAGTAAACATCAACAGTTGTTGTCCAGCAAAATCGCTGAACAAGAGCTTTACGAGAGAAAGCCCTCAATTTCATACGGAATAAATCCAACTCTCTCTCTTTCTCTCACTCTCTCTCTCTCTCAAGATAGGGAGAGCTTGCAACGAGGCTATGGGTCGTTCGCCCAAGCGTGCGTGATATGTACTATATAGAAACTTCTGACGTAGTTCAAGAGCCCAATACAATTTACACGGATAGATACACATACACATAGGACAAATACGTACTACGCAAAGCTCTCTACCCCTTCAAGAGCGTGACGCGAGCAAAACAGCTGTTATCGCGTTATAGCTCGAGCACGAGTTGCTCGTAACTTGACGGGACATCGTGGCTCGAAGCTGCGGGAGGCACGCGCCCGGTAAACGACCTGCATCCCTCTATCTCTCTCCCTCTCTCTTGTTACATAGTGATGGCAGTGAGCCGAGTTGCAGCAATAAAGAGCGGAACCTCGACGTGGCCCCCCCTGACTATATAGGTTTACTTACACGAAGCACTGGGTCAAGTTCGCCGCAAGCTCGAGATAACATTCCCTCTGATGTCTACATGCATACAATGCACGTGTAGATATATTCATGAGTCGAGAGTGGTTCAACGCAATTTGGTAGACGTCTTAGAGGATGGGTCGAGTTTGTCGACCTTCCAAGATAAAATTCAGTTTTAAACAAACAAGAGGAGGAAGATGTCCTGGCTCAATGGATAGCGTGCTAGAATGAGAAGCGAAATTGATCAAGGGATCATGGATTCGATTTCCAATCAAAATATTTGATGGCAAAGTTTCCCGTAACACTTCGACTGTCTCAAAATGATTGTATGAGCAATTTTCGTCCAGTGATATTCTGAATTCTTCGTTTCATAAGATCTGACTGATAAGCATTGGGCAGCTGGGAAACAGAGGGATGTTGGGTGTCATTGAAAGTTTTCAAGTCAATCGGATGTGCCTTTCTTAGTGTACCGTAGAATTGCAGAGAACGCTGACCTGGGAGTTCCGACTTAAAAAAAGTCCATGGCCCTGCAATTTCAGAACATTTTCTTTCTGGGAATGCTTACGGAACAGCTGGTCCGATGTCCCACTCACGAGGAACACCTAGAGGTTGTGGTACACGGATTTGACTGAAACTCTGGGGATAGTCCCCTTTTACCGCCAAAAGATGAAACCCAGAGCCGCAGTTGCAAATGCCCAACCATTATCAAGCTATAGCTCATAACATTAGCATTGCCCATATGGGCCCATTTCCAAAGAATATGTATATAGATATACCCGTAATGCTAATTTTATGAACTGAAGCTCGGAAACGGTTGGGCATTTGCAAGTGCGGCTCTGGGTTTCACTTTTTGGCGGTAAAAGGAGACTATCCCCAGAGTTTCAGCCAAATCCGTGACCCACAATGCCTGGGTGCTCCTTGTCAGTGATACTCACAGGAATGTCACTCTAACCGAAATCGGATCTAGACATTCTGTGGATGCAAATCATGGCGTTAGACTCGGCGTTAGATCACCTATCGGGAATGATGAAAACTGCAAGGATAGAAGGTGGGTATAAGACAGGGCATAATCTCTCTCACACAGCTGGTACATACATAGGCCCTTCGCGCTGTGACAGAACTTTCCTGTTCGCAACCATGGTATTCAAACGATAATGTGGTATATATCTTGTGGATAGTTGATAGTTTTGTTTCAACGATATCAATGGGGATTTTACACACTGCGTTTTCTGTCATTTCAAGTTTCAATTTAATCCATTCGACGCATCGAATGGGTCTTGTCAGATCCATGACGTATATTCCAATGTTGTAGACCTCGTGTCATAACCCAAACTAATCACTTTTAACGATAGGAGGGTACAACAAACCCCCTCCAACTAACTTCCCAATAAGAATATAATTGAACGCTTTTTTGAAATTTTGCAAGAGCGTAATCTCTTTCATTTTCTAAATGATTGATCGTAAGCAGGTAAACTTTGGCCACTAAAAACTATCCAGACCTAAAGTTCGAGCTTCCCTCAAAGGTGTCCCACGAGCACAATTCGCCTCCGCTCGCGATTTCAACAGGAGCTGATCCAGACTGATCTGCTGAAAGTACCTATGGGACCTGTAGGACCCAACCAGTTCTCAAGGGTTGCGAAAATTGGTAAATGAAAATTCGAAAAGAGATGATGGAAAGAGTTCTATGAATAATTAGAGCTCTGTCTAATGGTCTTCCCGACGAATATATTATATTCAAGAAACAGATGTGCTCCAGAGAGTGAGAGTGAGAGAAGGTAATGTTGACGTAATGTCAAGGAAATTGTTTCTTGTGGTCTAGTATCTGTAGCGTGTGGTATTGACACTGTTACTAGTATAGACTGAGTGTGAAAGTATTTAAATTTTATTTCGTCTTTTGAGTACCCTAAGAACCTTGTGGGTCTTGCAGGAGCCATCGTGAAAAATGGTGTTCTCGGGAATTCTAAGCAATTCTATGGTGGTTGCGCCTGGTCAAAGCCTTAACAAGAGTGAATTACCTCAAAAGAAAGAACATTTATTTGTTTAATATGGTTCCGGTTTGAATGGCTTAAGGGGGTTCAATAGCGACTCGCGAGTCAAGGTCGGAGGCCCCTCAATCGATAAATTGTATCAGTCCCAGCTTCCTGTCCGGAAGAATCAGTAAGTATCGAACCCCCTCAATTGGATGCAAGTGAGGTCCATCAGTTCCATAAGTACAATATGGAAGGTCAGAGAATATGTGACACGGACATTGATAAAACTGAAGCTGATACAATGAAGTAAATGTTGAAAACGCCTCGGGCGATTTCAGAGTCTGTGCAACAAGTGCGAAAAGAAGGATGCATTTACTGTGTTCGTATATACAAACGATGCATATGTGCCGCCAAACGGAAGCAAGGAACGCTTGAGGCAACGGGCTGACGCGATCAAGTGCTCGTGCGTGCTTTTTAAATTCAAGCCAAGCACCACGGTTGATTCGGCGAGTGAAATATGCATTTGAGAGCCATCAGCCTTGTGTTGTGCAGCATCAAAACTGGCGGCAAAAGTTTTGCGCTTTGCACTGTATGGATATAATGCATATATAGAGTTGGTACAGCGACGAGGATGCATGGGTAAAATGCGTATAAATCGCACGCCCGTCGAGAGTAAGAGTGAACACGTCGCGAGAGTTTTACCACAACTTGTTTACCCTATACACTTCCGTCGTCGTTCTCGTTGTATGACTCTCTCGTTCGCATTTTTATTTCCTCTTCTTTTTGCGCAATCTCTGCCTCTAGCGTTTCCGTTATATGGGTGCGCACGTCACAAGGCACTCGACCCGTATTTGAAGTACCATTGTGTGAAACCGCATTTTGCTCCAATTTTATAGTTTGGTACAATGATTCCTCGAATCGATCTGTCCATTTATTCGTGCGTGAAAAAACCGAATGAATGGAGGAAATTATTTTTTTCTGCGGAAGTGGTGAGAGTTACAGAATGCTGTTATCAGCGATGATGATGCATGAAAAAGAATTTCACAATTTATTCCTAAAAAACTCATGCATATGATCGCGGATTCTTTGTTAGGTTCGAATAGAATACAAGGATAGTTGCTTCCCGAATCTGATCGATGTCCCATGAAGAGGACCGAACCGAATTACGATGTAAACATGATTTCTACTTGTGTAATTTTGGTAGCAATTTCCAACTCCTTTGTGCATTTGTTAACGAAATTGGAAATTTTCGTTGGGTTTTTAGTGACCCAAGCGTTTTGCAAGTGTGAAGCAAGTGACGACGGGTGCACCGAGAACGTGTTTGAAAAAGGAAATCCGAGAACACAGTGATTTATCTTCGTGTGCACGAATTCAAGTGATAAATACCGCAACAAGTGTCACTAAAACGACTCAAACAACACCAGCTTCGTTTTTTTGCACGTCCATCCCAGACTTGACATCACTCTCAGTATAGCTGGACCATACATTTTGCGAAGGCATTCCAGGTGAAGAATGGGCGTTTAAAAGAGGCTCAAACAGAAGTTTTACGACTTAATCATATACTCTTGAGCATTTTTAATAACTATGTGACGAGCTATGTGAACATACACTGAGAAAATCTTTGGGAAATATTGCAACCAATTTTTTGCGGTTCTAACTACAACCACTGGCTGCATACCGAATTCAGCCTGAATATGACTTCCAAGCGGTAGCTGATGAATTTGGTAGTTAATCAACTAATTTTTTACAGTTTACGTATCGAAGCAATCTGCTTAGATTGACCGATCGCTCAAGCAAAGACAAATGTAATATTCAAAATCAAAGTGGACTTGGTCTTATAATTTTGAAATGTGCAAAATGTTAAACCAAGAATTCCCCAAGTTCTGGCGGATTTGAAGTTATCTTATGCCAAAGATCGTATCCTGTAACGTTCTTCCACTTGAGAAATAAATCCGAGATGGCTTCCATTCGTGGGCCGCATGATTGCGGGGACCGTCGAATGAGTGAGTCTTAAAAGTGGACTTGGCACATTTTGATTTGAACCGCATAAAAGGTGCTATTGAGGTATCTCACCAGTGCAATTTGGCACTTCTAGAGCCTGCATATTCAGATCGAGATCGTCGTTGACTTCTTGAAATCTGAGCCATCACAATATCCTCATCGTATTCGTTGCCATATTTCATTTTGAAACCAGAAATTATACCTAACTTTTGAATTGAGTTGCAACAGATGCAGCAAAGTATTCCAAACTGAGAGTACTTAACGTGTTGACGTACAACTCAGGAACCACGCACGGATCAACGAAAGTGTCAAGGACCCTGTGATATCTGAAATATTCTGGTTATACCTTATTTCACCCTAAAGTCTTGGATGCGACAACCACACAATCAACACTTATTCAATTGAGTATTCTATATGGTGCATGTCTGGAGTCAGGCGCTATCTGGCCTGAAGTCAACCGATACTCTCCTAGAAAATTAAAGAGATAAGAGTTGCGGTAATCCAATTTGGTTTGGAGAGGTAAATTCGATGAACTCTCGCGGAGAGGGAAGTCCTCCGACAGAATAATCAGTAATAGGATGGAAAAGGTATACTTTTCGTACCTTCAGGATTGAATCTGGTTCGGGAAGTCATTATCACAATCTCCAAGAGCCAAGAAATCCTCTCTAATGGATAAGAATTGCGAATGTTTCAGTCCAATCTTAGGTGGCCCCATGATGCAATTTGGCCCCACGTTGGGCGCCAACATACAGTTGTAACCTCCCAATTCTGCTGACACGACAATTGTCAACGTCAAAGAACTCTGTTCCGTCACTTCATGCGAGTACCAAACATTCATAATATCATCATCACCTATCTCAAGAAGAAAGTCGGTAACAAAAAGTGGAAAAGATGCAGTCAGCCATTTCTGTATATCAAGATTGCGAAGAGGCGCGAGAGGCACGTATTCAGGAGCTCGCAAAAAAGCTGTTTATTGCCAAAAAAAAGTCAAGCTGAATGGATACGTGATGCGAGCGGTAACGATTTGTTGTGACGGGGAAATGGAGGAATTAGAGAATGAGATGAATGACTGGATCATCAAGCTATGCTGTGATATAGTATGTCAAAGCTCGCTTAAGCGACTTGAATGCCAAGCCAAGTGACATAATCGTCTCCGTGAATGGGTATACCGTATTAAGAGATCCTATGCGCGTAAAACACGTGCGGGACGTGCGTCAGTCGTTCAAAACGACTGCATCATTACGGGCTTAGCTCGTTTTGTGGATCGTTTGTTGAATGGCTTGCTCTCACGACTCATCACTTCACACGAATGCAATTTTACTCGCACAGCTGATTGAGTCGTTGCCAATGGCTGACAGCTCGTTTCGGACTAGTGGTGCGGAGATTTTGCTAATAGCTTTTTTCCACCTGTTGGACTGTACATGAAAGATGAATCTTTATCATCTATATCTCTGATGTTTATCTTCTTGAGAATAGTAGTAGCAATCGAATATGACGCAGTATTCAATTGTCCGAGTAGTAAAAATGTTTCATTCGCCGTTTCTGATGAAGTTTAAGATCTGGTATTGTTGGATTGTGAATATCTAATGAATGTGTCTGAAATAAATCAATGGAATCCACTTTTGTACAGCATTATGTGATTTTCAAATACGAAATGATTGGTTGAACTGTTCCAGGAGTATGAGACAAAATGGGACGAGTTCGCTCAAACCTCTTAAACTGTTTGTATGACTAATAAGGAGAGCATCAGTTCTGCGGAACACGGATCTTGATGAAACTCTACGGATCTTCTTGTTTTGGTGAAAAATGACGGTATCTCCAAGGGTTAAGTTCAATGAGCCTCCTATCCCAAGATACAGCTGTGGAGATTAACATTGTCCTTATAGGCCCATGTTAAAAAGTCGGTATACAATCTGTTACAGAAGGTGTGTACATAGTGTAACCGGGGGGTTGCAAAAAATTGTAAATTTTATTCGTGCATTTCAAATTTTTTGTAAACCCTCGTGGTTTTTGTCACTCTTACGCAAAGTATGGCATTTCAGTGTAACGCTAGACGTGTAATGGTTAGTCACCTTCTACTGTACAGTTTCGCGTACGGGAGGCTGGACCTCGCGCGCGCGAGAATCCTTATCCGGCAGCGCGCTGATTCGCGCTGCCGGATAAAATTTGAAATGCACGAATAAAATTTACAATTTTTTTGCTACACCCCGGTTACAGTATGTACACACCTTCTGTAACAGATTGTATAGATGTGCTTACGATGCTGATCTCCATAGATGTATCTCGGAATAGAAGGCCCATGGGATGAAACCCTTGGAGACACCTTCATTTTTCACCAAAACAGGATGATTCCCAGAGTTTCGTCAAGATTCGTGTTCAGCAGACCTGATGCTCTCCTTATAAGCCTTACATGGAAATAACGACGACGAAAATTTCAAAGATTGAGAGAAAATTGTTTGAGTATCGTCGCTCTTTCAACAACTAGATATGTAAGTAAAAGTTTAAGAAGGTGAAAAATCAAGTACCAGACTGAATCCAACATTCAAAATCAATCCATTTGATTCGATATTCATTTAGGAACACGACGATCCATATTCCCTGCTATGGCATTGCTGAAAAAAAAGATCATGAAAATCTTAAATAATTAAGAAGCGTGTGGGGTACCGTGTTGATCATCACTGCGGCTTCCTGGCAGAAGCAACAAATGTATCAGAAGTAGACCCATAAAACTTTATCCACGAAATTCGTCTCGACCGATAACCGAACCAGACTCATATTTTATCTGATGCCAACTATTATTTGTTTTGACACAGTCAGTTATTAACCGCTTGAAGATTGTGAGATTTTGTTCGTATACACATATTGAGAAAGAAAGAGAAACATGAAAAGGCGAGAGTTGATATATCAAAAAAAAGAGATTTGATCGTTTTCTCATGTAATGCATGATGCTTGCACGAGACTGATCGAACGAGACAGTTTGGCGCCGAAAGGTTAATGGAGCGAGTCTCTCATCGATATGAGAGTTTATATAGGGAATTACATCGTAAAAAGAGATATATAACCGTATTTCAGCGGATAAAATCGACGTATATTTACGACAAGCCAAGTCATTCAACGCACGAGCGATGCCGTGAATGAGTAAACTCATTCAGAAATTATGAATGAGCGTGTATAATATAACCCGCGTGGCCGTCGCTTATGATAATTAAGATCAATAAGCCTATATCAACGAGGCACATCGACGAGAGTACTACACGAGAATGCGATTATGTCAAATTGAGTGAGAAAGAGAGAGAGAGGTATATAAGGCCGTAATCGACAAAATGACGCTTATTTTTAAACCGGCGCCTGTTACGTGGTACGCTCATTATTACACTGTTCAACGCAAAGTCAATTCGTTTTCATTTATGACCGTGGGAGAAACGATAAATCAAGATCAAAGTCGCGCACTCGAGCGGTAATCAAGAGCTTGTTGTTATTATATACTCTCGTTCCTCAAGTTTTTCTCTGTTTTTCTTGTAATACGCCCCGTATGCAGTCCATAGAAGTTTATCGTTCAATCATAGTATGCGTGAGTGTTTCATTATACTTTGAAGTACTTTTGAGTGCGCACTTGCTATCCTATGTACCGATAAAATGACAGTTTGATGTTAATGTCAGTATCTTGTTAAATTAATCATGTTTATAGCGGATAGTGGTGGTTGAAATAATTTTCACTCGGACACATTTTGTAAGTGAAGAAACAACAAACTAATTTATTGCCTATAGCTACATGCTAAATGGCGAGGTGATGCGGACGAGCGATGGACGGGAAATGGCGAGAGACGCGAAAGGCGACAAATGCGACGTCGAGAAGCTTGAGCACGACGCAAAATGGTGGTAGCGCGCCGAAATTCAAATAGTATAAGATAGATAGATGTGAAACTGAACAAATCATTATCCAAAGTTGAGCGATAAACTATAATAAATTGGAAAATAATTGTCTGCACAATGAACTCTTAAAAGTAGTAGTGCAAGAGTTGATCCTCAGTGAAAATGACAACGAGGATAATAATCAATGAGTATAGACAGAATAGTTGAGACGCTCGATGCGATCGGAAATCAAATACCAGAGTCAGATTCATATTGCACTCCGGATCGTGAACGACAATAACTAATATCAAGCACCGCATCAAAACCATTTGTCTGCTGTTATCTACTTGAGGGCCAAACAATCTTCCAAGAGACAGTCTCGATAATAGAATGTCAATTCGTCTCGGAGCTCGAGGTGAAATATCAAATCGATCTTACATTGGAGGCGAAGTTCACCTTCAAAAAAACTGTTTTCTCTATACCAATAGAGTCACAAAAATTCTCCAAGAGATTCGCAGTGTGATACAAAACTACACGGTTGTGGCCTTGATCCAAAAAACATAAACACTCGTGGTCCATCAAATATCAGACCGAACCAAATGTACCAATGCCACGCGACCACATCACAGACACACTAAATCCCATCGACAATTCTGATGACCCGAGATCGTGCGTACTCACCTGTTCATGAATCGGCCCATTCGTAGAGATCCGTTAAATCTGTAACACGCGATATGACACGCCTCGTGCTTCTATGATTCTGTTATATACCTACCACATCGTACCGTATATGGATGCACAACCGCACTATATACTAGGTTCACGGAATGTCACTCGCTTGCATTCATATGCATCGTAAAATGTGGTATATGACGCATACATAGGGTTTGGAATAATAAACGTTTCTACGCTATCTGATATACCCAGTAATTGTTGCGCGTTCAATGACCGATTACGCGAGCGGATATATAATGACTTACACTTGGTACGGCCTTGCCAAGTATGCGAGCAGGCATCTCTCGTTTAAAAGCTAAAACAGCTGGTGCATTGTTAATTGACGAGAAGTGCACACGAGTCAAGAATTTTATCAGTCAGTGCGATGACATGCTCGTGGTAATTGATCGGCTCAACGCCAAGACTATGGCTGGCGATGATTCGCGCAAACCAACTAACTTTGTTAATGTTTGAGGTGAATGATTTATTCTCTGAAGGTGGTTGCCTCAAGATTTATCAATGGTTGATATTATTTAGTGTCGATACAAAGAACAGTATAACTAAGAAATTGATCTTATCTTTACCTTTTGTTGTACTCATCCCTATTCAATTAATGGTAATGATATACTTCAGAAATCATTCCTGCTGATTACAGAACAAGAGTACAGATGCAATTCAATCTCATCAACTCCAAGAATGCAAGGTGTTTTATGCCCAAAATCAAAGCTCAGGCAAAGGATTGATCTTACCAAGAGTCCATCAATCAAGGATATCAAACTAATCAAGCCACCCCACTCGCTTCAATTTACGGCACATGAATGAGAGTTAACTAATTCTCTTTTCCTTCTTTCGCTTTTTCCCTCACACTACATCACTTTCTCTTTCTGTCATCAAATGAGCTAACCGCTATTAAGTGACACTTCTTCACCAACACATTGATAATGACCATCGCACGCTCTTCAATTTTCACGCGACGAAAGTGGTTTGCCGCACGAATCAGCATGATGCAGAGGCAACAGCAGAAAAAGCGGTGGCAATCCTCGATTATATAACTTCACTCTCCGACTTTATTAGTCATTTGTGGAAACGATTATCGGATATCATTATTCAATCATTCCCGCCTATTCACTTTGGCCGCATGCGTTTACTTTCCCTGACAGAAGTACACGGTCACGCTAATTCCGACTCGTCATGTGGCTCCTTACTTGGATACTACTAGCCCTCAATTCGAAGGGAAAGTTGTATTCCCTGAGAGAAGCCCTTGGATAGCCGTAAAATTGTAGGCTGATTCTGAAAGTTCCACCAGCTTGGCTGGCACCCCTTCAAGATTTTGCGATTCTCCATCAAAAATTTCTCGGCCGGGGGAAACTGGATACTAGTGATCCAGAACTCTTACACTGGTATTCATAGTCGTTATAAACCCAGAATTAAGAATTAATCCGCGGGTTAGGCGCTGTCATCGGCGTGGCAGAAGAATAAACCATAGACTGCTCATTTACCTCACGTTGTCCCAGTGCTACAGAACATCACAAAATTGAATTCAGTTTTTGCCCACGCCGATTACAGCGCCTAACCCACGGATGAATCCTTAACACTAGGACTATAACCACTATGAATACCAGTGTTAATGGTACTCGTGATCGAGTACTCGGGATGATCCTCGTGATCCAGTACCTGAGGTGATACTTTTATCCATTACTTGATGCGATACTCGTAATCCAGCACTTGAGATGATACTCGTGATCTAGAACTTCAAGTAACACATATTATGTAGTACTCGAGGTGATACTCGTGGTTCAGTATTTGAAGTGAAACTCGGGATCCAGTACTCAAGGTTCTACTCACAATCCAAAACTCGAGGTAATACTCGGGAATCAATGCTTGAACTGAAACTCGTGATCTGGAATTCAAGATTATATTTGCGACTCGGTACTCCGATTGATACCCGTAATCCAGTATTCAAGTGAAACTCGTGATTCAGAAACCAAGGTGATATCCGTGATCGAGTACACGAAGTGATCCTCTTGATCCAGTATCTGAGTTGATACCCGTGATCCAGCACTCGAGGTGATAGTCGTGGACCGGCACATGACGCGATACTCGTGATCCAGTTTTCGAGGTTATGCTTATGATCCAGAGCTCGATGTGATACTTATGATGGAGTATTCTAGGCGACTCGTGATCCAGTACTAGCAACGATAGTCATGATCATGCATTTGCGTTGACTTTCGTAAACCAGCACTCGAGGTGATACTCGCGATGAGATATTTGAGGTGTCACTCGTGATCCAGAAACCAAGGTGATACTCATATGATTCAGAACTCATCATGATACTCGTAATCGAGTACTCGAGGTAATCCTTATGACCCAGTATTAGAGGCAATACTCTCATCCTTTACTTGACGTGATACTTGTGATCCAGAACTTACCGCGGTATATTCCTTGTGAGACCTGCTCGAAACGCGGCCCAATAGGTTTTAGAAATCAGTAATAATAACACAGAGTTGTTATCCCAGTTCCATGTGGAAAAACTGAATGGTATACGCGTGAGAGTAAATACAATCGAGAGTTTGAGAACCGCGGTTCCGAGACAAGTCATCGTCTATTGAGTGATATTTGCGGCCCAGGCCGACGACGAATACCACATTCCAAAATCATTCCACAAGGTGCTCGGGAAGCGAGGGAATATCCATTCAAAAATGTCACCAAAATTGGCGTACGTAGTCATCTTCTACCACTCCATACGAGTAAAATCCCGTTGGGATTAGACCTGGAGCTGCTCACTTTCTGGAATGTGCTGGAAAAGGGTATTTTCAGATTGATCACCTGCGGATCGTTACCTAGCCGATTTGCACATCCGGAGCGTCCCCTTCAGATTCAGCATAACTTCTACGTTTTTCTGAGTATTTCTACGCAGCTCGGTTTATTTGAAAGTTGATGGCATAATGTACAAAGTAAGATGAAGAGGTTCTGATTTTATCCACCTCAAACCAAATACCAGTGAGAACAGTGTTACTACTAAAAATTTCAAGCAAATTTGTAGTTTTAACTGTACCGTCTGGGAGGCATCCGGTTCATAGATTCCTTGGTTCTTGGAGTTCGTCAACTCAACTCACAAGGGGAGGACCAGACCTCTGGATCACCAATCCTTCCCAAAATTTTTTTACAGTTTTGTGTCACCTACAAAATGAAGAATCCAGGGTAACTCCGTCAAATGGGCCTCCTGTTCAGAGCTAAAAGCAAAAATGTTAGCGATGCCAGTATATATATATCACTTTTTAACATGGGCCTATATGGGCAATGTTAATGTCATGGGCTGTAACTTTGAACAGGAGGCCTATTTGATGGACTTACTCTGGATTCTTCATATTCTAGGTGATACAAAACTGTAAAAAAATTTCAGAGGTCTGGTCCCCCCTTGTCAGTTTAGTTGAAAGATAACCCGCAAATCTACAATATCAAAAAGAGAATGTCTCATTTTGTCAATAGGGAACCGAAAGAACGCCTTTCGAACGCGTATCGGCGAAAACACCGATTTGCACGTAATTTTGATTGTATCACCATACTCTCGTCAGCATTCGGTTCCCTATTGACGGAAGGAGTTTTGAGTAACCTTTCGAATGAACCGAGCTGAGTTGAGGGACTCCGAGAACCAAAGAATCTATGGACTGGATGCCTCCCAGTTGATATAGGGGAGAATACCGATTCACTTGTAATTTTTAATGGTAAGTCTGTTCTCACTGGCATTCGCTATGAGGTGGATATAATCAGACCTCCTTGATTTTTTTCTTCTACATTTTGTCATTAACTTTCAAACAAACCGAGCTGCGTGGAAAAATTTGGATAGAAGTTATGCCAAATTTGAAAGAGATCCTCTGCATGTGCAAATCGGCTAAAAACGATTCGCAAGGTATTACACGAACAATACCATTTTTCACCGCATTTCAAAACCCGAGTAGCTGCAGGTCTGGTTCCAACGGGATTTTTACTAGTATGAGTTGGTAAAAAATGACTACAAGCGACGATTTCGGTGAAATTCTTGAATGGATATTCCCCCTCTTCCCGAGCACCGTGATCAGAATTATACCACATTTCACCGGCTATGAGTAGACTGTTCGTGAGATAGTGTGCTTTTATTCACACGAAAATAAATTGTGGATTCTAGATTCTTCGCCTAATTTGGACCTTGACAAAAGTAAGTTCCACGGGGAAATCAATACAGGACCACATTATACAATTCGTATCAACGATTTAGGCTGACCTCAATTTTCCTTCAAACACAAACGATTTGATTGTGGTGAAAACTTCGCGGATCTCATACAGAAAGTCCGTCATCTCAAAAAGGGACATTTCAATGGTATACTTTAACTCATTTCTCTCACGTGAAATCAGAGTAGCAAGATTATTCGCTCAAGTGCTGTTTACAGATTGTTTTTTCATCCTTCCTTCATATCATGCCTCTCTGCCGTGAAGTTCAATTCAAAATTCATTCAAACATCCCTAAGTTTCAGAGTTTCCAAATAAGCATGGCACGAACCCATGAAAAATGAAACAGTATTTGATGTTGTAAAGAAATATTTCTGGTCCAGACTCAAAGTTTATCCCAGCAAAAGCAAGGCAAGCCTGTTGATCGGCTTCTTCGGTGTATAATACGCGAGCTCGAAGCTATGCCGATCGTTGCGCATGTGACCGGCTTGAGTCAAGGAGAGGACCGGTTCCAAAGGATACGCTCTCTCTCTTTCTCACTCCCACTTTGCCTCCCATGAGGCTGACTCTGCGAGACTCTCCTGATGATGCTCTCTCGAATTCACTGCCGAGAATGTTACCGCCCAAGTTCATCTTTCTTATTTTGCCTCTTTTGCCGCTTCCTCCGCCTCGCCTTGATGCTCGCTCCAAGTCCGGAGATCTTGTCCTTCTCCCTCACCTTGCCTCACGTTATTTTTATCCTCTGGCTCGCCTCGCATCATATCCCGGTTCTCATCCCATACCCGTTTTCTCTATGGAATATTTTGCGTCTTCATTCGCCTATTTTGTACGCATCAACGATCGAGCGAGCAAGCGATCATCATTTTATCCTTCCAAGAATCCCCATCGTTTGGCTAATCGATTGCGCGATGCTCCAGGTGTAGTCAAGGTACTCTGGGTTAGAGAATCCCTTGGATCACTTCAAACATCTTTTTATGGGTGTTGGATTTTTTTCATTTTTTCTAATTCTTGGGCTATGATATCATCGATAGTTTATTTTTCAGTGTTGATGCGTACCATTGATTATTGTTAAAGTGTAAATTTGCCCGACAAATTTGTAATTAATTATTTCAATTTTAATCAAGATAAGACGAAAAATTGTATGCCAACAACCTCGGACCTCTTTAGCGCGCCGACGAAATGAAAATGTTGGTAGCTAACCGTCATGATCCAAATGATGCGGAATTTTGCATTTTCCCCCTTAAAGTTGATAAACGCATATGAATTCCGTACGATTGATAAAACTTTTATGATTTTTCATATTATTTTCGTATTTTTGATTCATTCTCAATTAAATCACCACGACCGAGGATAAGACGATGTTGCCTCATCATCGTGCACGCGCGCACACGTCACCCTATTCTGAAAAAAATTGATGACGAAAGGGAAATTCCCGGCTAGCAACTCGTGCTCACTCACCGCTACCGTCTCTTTCCACAATGTCTTATCTCAGCTTTCTGATTGCGTAGCGAGCCCGCCAAATATCTGTCATTGATGAAATATTTCAACTTGTAATAATTTTTTATTCGAACAGGAAAAAAAATGATTATTTGACCCCTGACTCTATGAGTAGAATTGCCTATTTTAAGATTTTTATTGTTATCTATTTTCTCATTTGATATAATTCACCGTCCAGTAAACCTTTCTACATCATATCTTGTACGCAACACAAAATAATTTTTGAGGTTCATGCGAGTTCAAAAAGGTTCCGGCGCAGTCTCTTTCAAATCTTTCTCATGGAATGTTTATAATTAACACTTCCAATAATAATGAAGTCCAATTAAAATCAATTTCCTGTATTGATTGTCTTTGTTTCAAATTCATGGTTCTTAAATGCAAAAATTCAAACATTTATATCAGGGACTAGATGCACAACATCCTAGCTATACCTCATTGTATATAATGTTGCACTACACTTTAGCATTACTGAACGTACGCGAACCGCATGAAACAAGTGATGCAAGCTCTAAGGTGCGCCTGCACGTTCTATCATGCGCTATGTTCGTACAAATCCACATCGGTGGCCTTTATATCGCCGCAAGATTAATGTGTTTGCCGTCTAATACAAGCCTCTCTTATGTACCGAGATGGAGACTTAGTCGAAGTTGTACAAATCCAATCTTACGATTACGCAATTTGGAGATTCACGATGACACACATGCGAATTGAGTATTTCTCGTATCAGTGAGCGATAAATGCGCGTATGTATTTTCTTTCAAGTTGATGGGAGATCTCGCGAAAGCAATTGGGATTACAAATCCAGTGAGGAGGAATGGTGCTCCTGGCCCACTGTCGCTCCCGGCCCACCGGCGTTCCTGGTCTACTGGCTGCGTCTACATGAGACTGATTCAGCGCGGATTCAGCGCCGATTCTTGTCCGTGCGGAAGGATATGCGATAAAACAGGACGCTTTTCGTGCTCTGTTTTATCGACTTTTCATCCGCACGGATGAGAATCGGCGCTGAATTCACGCTGATTCAGTCTCATGTAGACGCAGCCACTGTCGCTGCTGGCTGATCAACTTGCACTTCTGGACCCCCCATTTCATGGCGCTCCTGGCCCACCGGTACTCCTGGCTCGATGGTCCTTGATTGTGCTACGGCCTCGGAGAAGCTATGCTGGCACGGCCTCACCAGGAAGGCTTTGTCCCCCTCCCTCTACCCTCCCCTCTCACGGTGACACTGCCTCGAGGAGGATCATGGTGGCATAGCATCAAGAGAATCCCAGGGCCTCAAAATCTGTATCACGGCCTTGGTGAGCAATAACGCGATGGCTGTACACGCAACCGCTAGGCGGCTACTGGTTTACTCAGTCTCCAAATGAGTTGCAACTTTTATCTTACACACTTGGAGAAGAATAATTAGCCTATCCTCGGTGGCATTTGTGCGGTCTTCGAGCGGCATACATATGCCGTCTTTGTGTGGTCGTCATGCGGTCATGTGCGGTTTTCTTGCGGTCTCGTGCGGTCTTCGTGTGGTCTTGTACAATCTTAATGCAGTCCCGTGTGGCATAATACGATCTTCATGCAGTCTTTTGCGACATTTGTGCGGTCTTTTGAGGTCTTGTGCAGTCTTCGTGCGGCCTCTTGTGCAGTCTTCGTGCGGTCTTGTGCAACATTCGTGCGGTCTTCATGCAGACTTTGTGCGGTCTCCATTGCTGACCGCACGAGTGCCCCACAGAACCTCACGAAGACCGAACGTATGCCGCATGAGGACCGAACAAAGACCCCGTGTATGTCACATGAGACCCCATCAAGACCGCACAAAGCCCGCATGTATGCCACACGGAACTGTATAAAGACCGCACAAAGACCGTATAGTTGCCTCACGAGACCGCATGATGACCACACAAAGAATGCAAGTATGCCGCACGAAGACTGCATGAAAGTCGTACAAGACCGCACGAAGACCGCGTGAAGACTGCTCAAAGACTCAAGATGTATGCTGTCCGAGACCGCATAGTTGCCGGACGAGACCGTATGAAGACCGCATGTATGCCACACAAGACCGCGCCATTCTCAATTGAATTTACTGAAAAAATAGGATGAAGGATTTGGTATGAAAGATTAGGGATGTGTTCGGTCCCAGTTTCTCCTTCTGGGCTCTCCGGTAAAACGAATAGAGAACCGTCTAGGACACTATGGTTGATTTGAAGGAATATGTGACCGACAATGTAGTTGAAAAGACTATAATCATCAAGGCTATGGATGGGGAATCATCTAGAGGATCCGTCAAGAATAACAGCCATGTAGACAATTTCATGACATTGGACATAATTTTCCAATTCTCTTCGACATACTCTGTGGTTTTCGAGGAATTCTTCTTTTAAAAATATCAGAGTGACAAGAGTAATGTCGAACTATGTAAAATTAACGGGAGTGTTATTTCAATATATTAAGAAAAAAATGTTGAGAAAAAATATCGAGGAAAAAAAAGATAATAAGAACGAGGAAGTAAACATAAATTCTCCAGGCAATGTCAATGTATGCCATGAATACTGGAAACAAAATCGGACGGACATCGCACTGGCATCGGACTAAAAAGAAGTCCTGCTCGGTTAAAAGTGAAGCGTCGTCGGCGCCAAGGAGGCAATAATCCAAGAAAACTATATCTTCAGTATGATCGTCGCGACCGGCCCGAGCTAAGGCATTCAGCCATACCCTGACATTCATTCCTCGCAAACAGCCGAGCCGTAGTTCTGACTCGATGGGACCGCTTCTATAAGTACACCATTGCTGACGCCGAGGATGACGACGACGCGATGGCGTGGATATGACAATGAACGATACGATATCCTTATGCGTGTGCTCAAATGATGGTTTCACTTCCTTAGAAGCGTTCACGATTCGCATCTCTAGTCTATTCAGCTTTGCATTGCCCGCTGAAAATTTTACCTTGTATACCACCTTGTAAATCAACGTTGTAAACAAGCTTGTAAACAACCTTGTAAGTAACGTGGTTTACAAGGTTAATTATAAGGTTAATTATAAGGTCAATTATATACGCATGCGTGAAGATGCAACCGAATACTTATATACGCAGAACATTCATAATCGATTCTGGTTTTCAATCGATAAACGATAAGATGAGTGCATTGTAGAAAATTGTAGTGAAAAACTTCTATCAGGTGAATGAAGCTTTTATCCGACCACTAATTAAGTCTGCTGCTTGAGAAATCGACCAGTTGTTCACGGTGTGATACAAAAAATTTGGGATTTCATTAAATGCCAGTTCTGTCTCTTGGATTGGAATACAAAACTGCCAATCTTAAAGTTCCAAAGTCAAAACTGTCAAACCACATCTTCCAACAGTCAGAAGTTCCATGTCTCAAAATGTCACATGTCCAAAAGGTCCAACACGCAAAAGATCCGCGTATACAGAGATTCCAAAAATTGAGAGGGAAAGCAATTTTTCTGGGATCTTTGGACCCGAAATTACAACAGTCACGATTCAACCGTAACTGAATACTCTTTATATTATATCAAGTGTGAAAAAAGACGTCAGTCGCGGTATACGAGGAGAGAATAAGTATTTGAGTGAGAGAATGGGCAACAGCGAGAGCGCAAAACAGAACAACTGTATGAAAGCACTATATGTAACTTGCTCGGCAGTCAGCGGATAATTGATCTGCAATCGGGGGCTCTGGATGAAAAAGGACATGATAAGAGAGGCGCAAAAACAACCTTGAAGGTTCAGGAAATATATATGATTGTGATATCGAAACACTATGGGAAAAATTTGTCCTTCCATGCAGTGCATAGTAATAACTTGATAGCACTTTTCTCATTTTCTGACTTGAGTTCAGTTGTCTCATCATGCACTCCTTGAAGCCTTGCACTTGGTGCAATTCTGTTGGGACATGTGTCATTTGGAAATTACTCAGTGAGAGGTTCTTCAACACCTTCACTGCGATGTTTTAAACACGATTCTCGCCATCACAGTGAACATGTTAAGAAGATAATTGGATGTATTCATAATCCTGAAATTTCTTGCATGAGAGTGATGACAGACGACGCGCTACGACACGATTGTCACGTCGCAGGCAGATATAGCCAACCAAAGAAAGAGAAGAAGAAGAAAAAGATTGTCACACCTCGACCCATAACTTATTTCATCGAATTCAACCACTGATGGATTAAATTGATGTTTACAATACTATCATGGATTATGAAAATGAATCAAATCCATCGATGGATGGTTTAACCGGGATGAATTTGGTATCTTGTCAGGTAGTGTCGTGTCGTGAGATTCTTGTCGTAGCGCGTTATCTGGCATAACCCTAAGATATTAGATGAATGCTTAACACGTTTACTGCGACGGTGAAAATTGTATTTGAGTTTTCGATGGGGCCTATCGCAGTGAAGGTGTTAAAAAATACCTGCGAATCTTGAGAATATACAAATAGACATTTGAAAAATAAATAAGTGATGGGTGGCCAGCTGTTATAGCGCCCAGATGAACAACAACTAGATCAGTGGGCGGCCATTGTTGATCTTGCGAATTCTTTTGCAACTGCTCACCAATGATTATCTCTTCAATATAATGCCCCAAAAAACATACTACTGCATTTCTGGTCACTCAAAGCGGATATTAGTTTAGCTTACAAAGCCATAGAATCATACCTGACCCTACAATAAGATTATGAACATCAAACTTCCCTCAAGCACGCGATTTTAATGCCAATTCACCCAATTTAAATAAATATCTTCATGTTTGAGGCTTTTTGGATGAGGCACTTATTTACCGTGGTACTTTTGGGTGTGTGGCAGCTATTTACATTGGAAGTTTTGAACGGTGGTAGTTTTGGATTTAGTCTGGGAGCTGGATAGGCTCCCGTATGCACTGAGAGCGCCGATCATGAACCAAACGTTTTCTAACGTGATTTCTCTCGTAGAATTCGAATCCGTCGGTATTTTTACGATAGGAGGTGGAGATCGCCTTTATAAACACAATTTTTAACCTAAAAACTATTTTTTTGCGCGGGCAAAGGGACCAATCTCCCAAACTACTTGGATGACATCCGGAACATAGAAGTGTAAGTGAAAACACGCCATAACATCATATTCCAATATTTTGCATCCGATGTACAGGGTGTCGAAGCCCCTTCGGGGTTGTTTGGTGCAATCGATGGTCCGGGAACGGATGAATCGCTGAATAATTTAGCTATTGGATATTTATATAATCAGGTCATTGATGCAACGTACTTTCCCACTTCTCGGCCCTACCGACCCAATATACAGGGTGTCAAAGAGTTGCAATGCCGATCTCGATCGTATTTAAATTACTCCAACTCACGTAATAGAGTATTGGGCAGTGAAATTGATTAATCTCAATTCAATTTGATCCTCTGACTTGATATTCAAAGATCCTCCGTCGATTTGGAGCATGGAAATTCCGTAGAAGTCACTATTTTCAAATTATGAAGATATAATCACTATTTTCCATACCAAATTGTATAGATTTACAATGCGATCACGTCGAAAAACTGAAATTTACAATATGCATGTGGTATGCCATCTCTGTAAATTCACAAAATAATTATGCGATGCGCGGTCTCTGGTTTATTACTATCCAGAATACGGAATAACGTTTAGTGCTTGTATTAAAATTATCCATAATAACCGTTGAAAAATAATCCGTTCAAGACTCTCAAATTTCGAAACAAAGACAAAACTTCCGAACCAAGATCTATAGATCGAAGCATTCATTCAGTTTCTCAGAATGACTCAGAATCAATAAGCCTGCAATTTACCGTGGACATAGCGTGTTACCCAAAAAATCGTCGGCTAACAGGTGTCAAATTTGTTCTCACACATGTGTTTATATGTTTTGAGACGGTGTGAATTCTAATGACCCAACGGTCACGATTAGATGATATGAGGAGCTCCAGGTTTGAAGGCACATCAATAATGTTCATGAACTATACAGTTTTCAGAGTTACCAGAGTACAGGCGCAATGCATTACTCTGGATACTGATTAATTAATTGTACATTTCAGTTTTTCAACGTGGTCGCATTGTAAATCTATACAATTTAGTATGGAAAATAGTGACTCCCACGGAATTTCCATGCTCCAAACCGAGGATCCTTGAATGTCTAGTCAGAGGATCAAATTGGATTGAGATTTATCAATTTCACTGCCCAATACTCTATTACGTGAGTTGGAGTCATTTAAATACGATCGAGATCGGCATTGCAACTCTTTGACACCCTGTATATTGGGTCCGTAGGACCGAGAAATGGAAAAGTATGTTGCATCAATGACCTGATTATATAAATACCCTATAGCCAAATTATTCAGCGATTCATCCGTTTCCGGACCATCGATTGCACCAAACGACCCCGAAGGGGCTTCGACACCCTGTATATCGGATGCAAAATATTTGAATATGATGTTATGGCGTGTTTTCACTCACACTCCTATGTTCCGGATGTCATCCAAGTAGTTCGGGAGATTGGTCCCCTTGCCCGCGCAAACAACAGTTTTTAGGTTAAAAATTGCGTTTTTAAAGGTGATCTCCACCTCCTATCGTGAAAATACCGACGGATTCAAATTCTACGAGAAAAATTACGTTAGAAAACGTTTGGTTTATGATCGGCGCTCTCAGTGCATACGGGAGCCTATCTAGCTCCCGGACTAATTGGCCGTTTTGTCCCGGAACCGTCTTCCAGATACCCGTATTCGTAGTATCACTGATTTTAGATTATTTTCAGAAGAAGATGAGCAAGTAAAGCTCGAATCAAGGTTTATTCAAAAAGGGCAGGTAAGTTCAAAAATTTTGATTATAGTGACAAGTACTGCGTAGCCGTTACAGCCCATGATATCAAAAATCCCCACAATCTCATTCACAGAAATCTTGACTAGATTTGACTCATCTTTTGCACAAAAACAGTACTCGACATCAGCGATTCAAAGTCAGATAGAGTTTGTATACGTTTTCAATATTGCAGATGAAAATGGTGTCAGTTTAAGGCAGATCAGGGCATAAATATTTCTGTAAAACCAAGCCAATAAAAGGTCGAAATTGAAGTAGATACAACTATTGGTGCACTGTTGGTGATCCCATCTCTCTTACATTGACCGGCTTCCTTCGCTCGAAATAGAGTGTGTTTAAATATATCTTATCAAATTGAATAACGATTACCCAAAATCTTACCTGCATAAATTTCTCGTTCTACGAACTATTTCAACGCTCTAATTTATCATCCCCAATGAAAAAGTTTTGAGGCAGCCACCTTCACACCTCGATCATCAAACATTAAATCCCCCCCAAAAAAACAATGAAAAAAACCCTCCAATCGACAGGAATATCTCCTTAAATTACCAAACGAGACATTTTTTGCTATGCGAGCAGCTTCAAAGTTCAGCAATAGCCCTCATAATATTAAATTAGTTGCGAGAGAGCGCAGGAGGGCTCTCTTTATGCGCGATGGAGCTCATATAGCCCAGGACAGGCAAAAGAGAGCAACATAGAGAGAAAGATATATAGGATGTATACGGCTTTGGTGAAACGGGACGAGCTCAAAATTGCACTAGGTATGTGTTCGTTGCTGCTGCTGCTGCTGCAGCTGATGGAGAGAAAATTGTGGGAGGGAAAGAGGGCGAAAATACAGCGGGAATTGGTCGAATATATAGATGTACACACAGTTTCTAGGCAAGAGCGAGGATGGTGAAGGGGGTTGGTTTGAGAGAACGAGCAATCTAGTAACGTCGATGCGCGCATGCGCAAAGCTCAAAAAAAATCAAGCGGGTGGTGGGTGGCTCATATCGATCCTGAGCTTCAGGCATAGATATATAGTAGTTGGTATAGCCAGGGTGGGTTGGTTGATGGGTGGTTAAATATAGATATATGTATGTATGAAAGCGTCCCAGAACATCAGAGTATAGAGAGGGTGGGTGGGTTCAGGGTAGAACGTACAGCTCCGCATAACTACCATCCGGCTGCCGAGGCTTCGATCGGGTAGCTCCGAGAGTCAAAATATAGGCATACATAGATACGAGATATTCCTCCCTCTTGTACCCTCCTCTAGTGCACCCTTTGCTGGCTTGCTCTCGCTCGTATTTTAGCCAACAACTTTCCCGACGCTCTAGAGCCAAAACTCTCCGAGTGTATACATATACGGCATATTGGTGTGATAAATATGCCCGACGATTCAAAGCGATCGTTCCCCTCTTGATGCACCAATTTTTGTATTTATTTCGAATGCCCGAAACCTTTCTTTTTGCTCTTGAATGAAAGAATCGTGATTGTTGGGTGTTTTTTTATGGTACTTCCATCGAAATTTGTTTTGAACTTTTTTTGCGATTTTTGTGCGTTAATTGATCAGCTTTTCGTTGTCTCTTCGAAGTCTTGTTTTTTTTTTTTAAAACATTTGATTGTCACATGCGTACTACAAGTGATCGAAATCACAGGATATATTGCTTTTTTGGATTGCCGATTCGAGTACCATGGGATCTGGCACTCGGTTTAACATTTGCAAAGTTTGACAGAATCAGGCATGAATACATTATGCTCTTGATTTATTTGTCCACTATGTATGGCAAACAACTTCTCAAAATACTCCAAAAAGTCGAAAATTTCAAAAAATGAATGATACCGGTTCAGTCTCGAGTCATTTTCCCGAAAAAAATTTTCTCGAATCAATAAGCTCATTTTTGTCAATTTCTGAATCTTAAATTCAGCATGAACATGAATTGAGATGGAAATTGCCCGACGTTTATAATCCTATGTTTTCACTTTGTAGAAAAATTGATTCTATAAATGCATATTCCATCTTCTGTGAGGAAATGTGACTTTTCCGCGCGGTCTTTTGATCTTCATTCCCACGCAGCAGATGGAAAAATAGTATTCGACACTCGGACAGGGTGGTTTCCGCATTCTCGTGATAATTCCGATCCTCGCCTTCGGCTCTGGTCGGAAAATATCACTCTTTGTGCGGAAACTAACACTTCCGCCCCCTTACCAAAATCTGTTAGTTCCGTACCACGCAGCCCATTATTGTTCGTATCCATCCATCTCTTCAAGAACAAAGCTGATTTTTCGTGCATGGATCGGAGATAAGAGTCCGCAGAATTTGCCAGAAAAAATCATAATAATTACGGTAAGCTCGAACCATATCAAGATTCCATGGTCAGCAAATACGATGGATGAAGTTCAATTATTTCAAATTTTACTCGTAATGAGGTTTATTTAACAAGAATATGGATTTATTCAGCATCATGAGGATTATCCTACTATCGGTCGATGCATAAAGTACAATTTCTGTATGTCTTCCATACATGGAAGGCTTCTCATTGAAACTTGCTTTTGATTCTGATAATTATGTGTATCAACTAGCCTTGGGGACTTAAAACCTACGAGCCAACCAAGTAAACGCCATGACTCCGAAATTCACTTTTTTAGCAAAGATAAAGTTCAACTCCGTCAAGATATTATCACGAAGCACTGCGCAATAATTCAACCTGACATGCCCTTGTCAATGATGAAAAGGTCTACCAAAAACAGAAAAGGGAATAAGCGTCAGACTGACCCTAGGAAATAAATATGACGTATCGTAGAGGAATCGATAACAATTGACGAATGGGAATATCATTGTCTCGGGTCTGTAACCATCTCGGGACAAGATCAAAGAGAGAGTGCGAATCGATTCTACAAAAGCTCGCCGCAGAAAAAGAAAAAAGAAGAGAAGTGGAGCATCAGAGCGCACAAGAGTTGATGCTCTCGAAAAGCTCCAAGAGCCATCGAATGTACGAATCACCCTAGGTCACAGAGTATAGTTGCAGGGGTGGACTTTTTTATATGTATAGGCAACTCGAGGGTTGTACTACGACTGCATGCACCAAACTCGTTTTCAAGCCAGCCTATAGTACCCTTATCCCATATATTGGTGGAGTCCTTTCACTTTTTCTCCCTTGCCAGTCGATACGAGTTACAATGACAACAGACCACCCCCTTGTGTATTTCTTTGTCACTCGAGCTTATATTCGCAATTCGGTAACGTATAGTACTCGCAAATTTATCAACAAGATGATATGCTTACGCATCCTCGATTACTATATTATATTCAACTGTACAAATGTAACGAGCGTGTAATTGATAGAATTGACTTGTGGCTTGACACACTCATGCGATTATTTTGTTTCTCTAGACATTGAACTGTCGATCAATTGACACTGTCTGGCAAAGCCAATTGATTGGCAAAAAATTATTTATCCAGTTGGCACGTCAACTTTCTATGCACCTGTAGCTCTCTGTGAGAAAACAAAACAAAAACTTTTGTCTACTGGTTATTTATCAGAATTTACTTTCTTTTACTTGAATTTGCTTCTCATTTTTATCGCTTTATTTATCATCATTTCTTATTAAATTTAATCAATCAAGAGTGGCTATTGAAGCTTAGTTGTTCGGGTCTTGAAACAATTTCAACTTGGAACTTGAAATCATAACCGGATGGTAAGATACGTACACATAACAATCACGTACAAAAAGAGCTTTAATGAAATTTTTTTATTCTTATGACAAACTTTTACGAAAAAATATCTCTGCATGTCTGATTGCGTGTCACAATCAAATAATTACTATGAATATAATTTCAAGAGGGACGGGTAATGGTGAAGATTTAATGCCTTTGTTTGAACGTTTGCAATGTACTTATCTTCTGATCCAATGAACTAAAAGCGATTCTAATCGAAATTCATCAAATGTGAATCAAGTGAAGTTCACACGCTTTACAATATCTCTGAAAAGTGATATCAAATCAAGAGTAACCAAAACTTAAAAATCCTCACGAAACACTTGCAGTTCTACTATATTATATGGGCGGTTCCGGATCAGAACGGTATAAGTCCATTTTGGTGAAAATTGAGTTTTTGACGGGAAACGATAGAAAATACATGTGAAAACATGTATGCACAACTCCGGAAGTAGAAATGCATTTTGAGGCATCACAAGCGACACGACCGTTTTTGTCCCGAAAAAAGTTTCGACTTTTTTTCCGGATCAGAACGGTATAAGTCCATGTTCTCGCTCAATAATATCGCTTTTGGGTCTTCCACGTTAATTTTTCGTGCTTTTATGCATAGTTAGAAGTCATAGCTACTCTCAGAAACTACAAGTAGGGTTTGTTATGTTGTCCAAATGATTGCATCCCGTGGTTTCAAAAAAGGTGGGCCGAAAACCGCTCACTTCTCTTTCACGCGTTTGGACACAGGGGAGTCCTATGAAGATAAACAACCTCGGGTCAGTACTCCCATGGGCCTGGGATCTTTCTCTAGAAGCCCTGAAGTCTCATTTTCTTATCTCTAATCGTCATTGAAAGAGCCGAATTTCTTAGTGATGGTTCCAAAAGCGTAGTTGTGAGAGCGATCGGCACTGAGCTTCCAAAGAAATTTGATTTTGCTCCATGTTTTCAGGCATCTTCTCTGAAGAAAAATCAACTACGTCCATGATACGCCGAACTCAACTAAGCTATGCACTTCCTCCTTAGGAACAATGCCAATGGTAGAGAAAGACTATAGCTTCATTACAGAATTTTGGTTACAATTTCACTATGAATGGTTGTGATCCATCAACTGGGGTTCTTTTCATTAACAGTCATCCGGCCTTCGGTTCGATCTCCCCGCCACTCGGTACAAGTGAACGTCATTTGGGCAAATCTCGTAGATTAAGATAGCCTTCCACAATTGAGATATCTGCAACTAATCTTAACCTCATTCTACGGTTGATCAACAATTCTGTTTGTTGAGTGGGGATCAGTCCCAATTCATCGTTTGGATTCTCTGGTCGATTAAAGTCTCTGCATTGCGATTTTTCCTATACAACCTTAAATTGCCTCTGAATACATGACGTAAAGCTGCGTGCTATGTGATCCCCAAAAATTATACTTCGCACCGTGCCGCTTGAGTAAACTCTCCTTGACTGGATTTCCAAATAGACGCTTGTTGACCTCAATGTTGGGAATATATCCTTAGTCACGATATCCTGAATGAGATCTTTCTGAGAAGAACAGTCTCGGCTGTCAATGAGATTTTATAAAAGTCATCCTAAATTAGAGAGGAATTTTGTTTACTGCGAGAAAAAGTCGAGGACAGTCATTAAAAATCCAAAGAATTCTCAATTTATACCGTTGTGATCTGGAAAATTTTTTCCACCTTTTTTCTCGCTCAAATCGGCATAAGTCCGTGGTTTTTTTAACATTTCTTGATCTCAAGGGTGGAAACTCATAGTTTCTCGACATTTTCCTACTTCAAACGGTGAAAATTCATCATATTAACTACTTCTCCCGATCTAAAATATTAAATGTGAATTTTTTTCCAGAAATGGTGGACTTATACCGTTCTGATCCGGAAAAAAAGTTGAGAAATTTTCCGGATCAGAACGGTATAAGTCCATTTTTCATTGTAAAATGAGATGTAAAAAGTGTAAAAAATTGAAAATCAATACGCCCCACGCGAAAAATGGCATGAAAACACACTCACTACACGGTAGAATAAGAATATTTACTTCAGATGATAACTCGAATTTTCCATATCACAAAAACTTTGAGGCGCATTTTCCAGAAATGGAAAAAATGGACTTATACCGTTCTGATCCGGAGCCGCCCATATATAAATACAAATATCTATAGTTTTGGCATATAAATACACAAATGGGACTCGAGAGAATCACGAAGATAAGGAAAACTCCGAATAACTACGGTTCAAAATCTTCCCGTCAATTCCATGATCTCTCGAGCTGTTAGCCACGCGTCACCCGTGGCTCACTCCTTGTTTTCTGTAAACTTACAAAAAGTGACCTTCGTAACCATAACCTTCGTCTTGGATCACTTTTTGCACTCACTTTCTTAATGTACCCTATCGGTTTTAGCCTCGAGCCACAAATCGACGGCTTTCGTTATATGTATAGGCCGTGTGACCGAGGGTTGCGTTTGTAAAGGGTAGGCGTTCACACCATACCGGCAAAGGGCGAATATGCTGCGGTGAATATTTTCCGCTACGCATCAAGCCTTTCATTGTGTCACATTGAATTTCAAGCGAAGATCAAATTAAATGTCCTCTGTGTAATATTTGCACGCTAAGTGCTGACAAATATGAAGTTGTTATTCCTTCATTGTTAAGCTCACCTGGATTCTTCGAATTCCCTTGGTGACTTTTTGAGCCATGAAATTTTGCACGTGATTATGAATTCGTAGTAATACTGGCAATAAGAATTCATCAGTGACATTCCTATTGTCACATGATGGAATTTAAATACTCAGGAACCACGGTCGTACCGCATCATGTCACGGTGCTTTCAAAGTAGGCTGCTACGAAAAAAATGCAAAAATAAGATTTTTCTCTATGTAATTCTCTATCTAATCTATTACATTTTGGTGATCTGCTGTAAAGAATTCGAAAGGGTCCTTCCATCGTCACCTATTGCCTCATGCCTCACGCGGGAGTCACGCCCCAGGGCTTATTCACCTCGTTTTTTTTTTTTTTTTTTTTTTTTTTTGAAAATTTTGGTGAGACGATAGAGGCATCTTGTCATGATTTAATTTGGTGCGAATGAGCTTCTTCTGCCCCAGTATACTGTCACAATACTGGGGCATAATAGTAATGCTGCAATGCTGCAGTGCTAAAGTATACGATCATATCATAACAGCTATTCTACAAAATTTACTGCAATATTACTGGGACTATTTTTCCACAGAAAAACAAGAGTTTGCAGTTTCATTCTTCGATATCACTGCCAATGCCCATCAGATTTTCAATACGCCAATGACATCCAAAATGAATTAGATCGCGATGTACTTATATTTCATACTCTTCTGGGGTGTGTCCCTCCGGTCCCAGTTAGCGGGACACCGCACCTGAGCTTTGGAGTACAGTGGCGAAAGCCGGGCACAAGGGATATAAAACATGAATTCGATTAATTATTCGTAATCCATCTAAATTCTATTTCATTGGGCTTGAAGTTTTTTTATAGACCTGCAATTTAACCTTATTCGCTTTCATTTCTCGGCTATAGAGCTACCAGCGAGTGGAAGGACTCGATTATCAAAATACCTCAGATTGAGATTTAGTGAACATTTGTTACCTTCGCTCTTCACAGTTTTCCAAAATCGCTTGAAATCCAAGTTTGCTTAGCGGGATCTTCGGCCCGCCAGTTAATCACTACTATTTGTCATTAAAAATTGTATCACAATAAGATATACCAAGTGCCAGATAATATCGGGGGAAGGAATAATACAATTCATGGGCATCATTCTCAGCTTCTCATCATACTCAACAGAATTGAGTCCCCAATGACTCTTTACTACCCAAAAATCAAAATTTTGACAAAGAATGTTTGTCAAGCCAAAATACTATGGCCCACCTAAATGATAACTCACGCAGAAAATCATAACCCAAGAAAGCTCTTTCAAAAGTCTGCATACCCCAACTCACCCCATCACTTTTAACCCAACATTCACGCCTCTAAAAACACAATAGTAGTCTACTTATTCAAACATAGGCACACAGTGCTGATTGATCCATACCAAAGATTGCTTTGGAGAACGCACGTGGACACGCGAGGTCGGTCGTTGTCAATCAACGCCCCAATACACACACACATACACTTGCCATCACCAGTCCATCATATCAGAGAATGGGTGGGTGGCCTCACATAGGAACTTGCGCGTGTCTGATCGTCACACAGTCTCCGAACATAAGAAACTGCGCGGGCGTATACCTATGTATGTGTGCGCGTGTATACGTAGGGGAGAGCACCCCTAAATATAACGTTGTGAGCGATCGATGCCCACCCCATCACCCACACCTATATATATATATAAAATTCCTTTTTCCCTTATTCGCCCTGTCAAGTTATATATAAATATATACGTGGGGAGCGTTGGTGAAGGTTCTATATGCCCGGGGCAATGTCCCTGTAGTCGGCGACCCTAGGATAAGCCCTTCCAGAAGCTGCCATATAGATCTTGACACGCGCCCGTCTTCTGTACAGCGAGCGCAACGCACTATACACCCTTGGTGACACGAGGCTTTTTGACGTGCCACGCGGTTCTATGTACATTGTATAGCTGAACAACCCTGACGATGATCCAAGACAGCTGCGAGAGCTTGAAGATGACAAAACGAGGGTGGTGGGCTTTTTATTTTCAATGTGGTGGATTTTTGGTCTCTGGAGCATTATGGCCTCGAATTTTGTGCATGCAAGCATTCATTGGCTCATGGACAGCGATTTTGCTCGCGACAGGTTCTCCAAACTGTTGTGCACATCGCTATTGAGACTCTGATTCTGTGGGGTTGAGTCGTTCGATCTTTTTTTTTCTTGCATTTATGATTATGATCTGGAATTGATTGATTAATTCAACATGCGAAATCACAAGTAGAACGAGTAAGTTCTATGCTTGGGTCGTATATAACCAATCATAACGATAATTTGTTTTGAGATGATACCTATTGTGCTTGATCGGTTGATTGAAAGGGAGAATCATGGTGACTGCGGGAATAGATCAAACGCTTGACCGACCCACGAGAAAAAAAAGTCAAATTCCAACCCACTTCCCGAAAGTAGCTCAGTGAATTTCCGTGTAATTTTGTAAATAAAACGTAGTAGACTGGGCGATCATTTTACATATGTGAATCCTAGTTCAGCTTAAGGTAGTATTAGCGGTACTCGAATCGACGCTCAGAAAATCACGAAAGTCGGCACAGTTGTAGATTAGGGTCTCAAAGTGCTTCAGTTAGAATTTCAGAAGCTTTCAAAGTCGGGGAAAAAAGTTATGAGCGTTTTTGTAAAAGTCGTTTAACACGGCGTCTTATGGAAAATCACCAGTTGAGTGATACCTGACGCACAGATTTTCATGGCAGTGAATACACAGATATAAGAATGCACAAAAAACACTCAGGAGCGATCAGATTGACGATACAGAGCCTAAAAAAGAAGATCTGATCCCAAAAGTCACTCATTTCTGCGGTTTCGGCGTTAGGTTGTCGTCTGCTGCGTGCACTCACTATACCTATATCGCGGGCGGAAGGGAATCAAGTGCGGGTATGTTCGGCACTTGACACATCCAGTACCGCTAATACTACCTTAACTGAACCTCTCGTGGCTCTCGTAGCAACAAGTACCACGACTACCACTTACAACTTGACCGTAACTGCTGATAGTAACTTCTGCAACCACTGCGATAATCTTGAAAGTTACAACGCCGACCAACATCATTACGAGTATTTCAAATACCACAAGGAGTACCTAGTCGAGCGCTGCAGCCGTACAAGCACTATGTGGCTTCTGTTATCCCTTGAATGACACTTGGGGTCACAATGACCCCAATCAATTTTTATAATTTTCTAACGTTTTGCGAAATCTTCGAATGTCGACTGCCGAATGCCGTTTAACTTCGGCTTGAGTCCCTAACTGTAGGTTGAGATTGGAGTAATGACCGCGGCACCACTAATTTCTTGTCCGTAGCAGCTATCCAGAACAGTTTAAAATTGATAGCTGGTTAGTTGTTCCTTATAAAACCGAAGATGCCTACTGTAACAATGTCAAAGTTGAGGACTCGACGGCTACACTGTTGAATTCCACAGAGCTCACCGCTTCAACAGTTAAAAATTGGTCACTTGTGAGATGTTCTTTGCCAACTCAGTAATTTCAACTAGTCATCATCATTGCCGAAGACTCAACGATCACATTTTTTAGTTCGGAAATGCTCACTGATTCAACGGCTGGAGTCAACAGTTAAAATTGATCGTTGGTGAGTTGTTCCTTGTCGAAGCAGTGATCCCAATTGAAACACCATCAATATCGAGAAGACAACGATGACATTGTTGAATTCAGTGATGCTATCACTTATTCGAGAGTTGAAAATTGTTCGCTGGTGAGTTGTTCCTTGTCGGAGCAGTGGTGCCAAATGAAACACTATCATTGTTGAGGACAAAACGATGACATTGTTGAATTCAGTGGTGCTCAATGATTCTACAGTTGAAAATTGATCGCTGGTAAGTTATTCGTGATTCTCACGACTAACATGTCACCACAACCACTGCAAGTATGTATCCGTAAGAACCACGAGCACCACGCCATACACTACAAATAGTGGAATGGATCCAATCCCATTTGCGGTACACTGAGGGTACGATGCTCCAGAGGTTTCAACAATCACTCCAACCACTGTTACTTTTCTTTATCGAGATCTTTGACCACCATTACATCTAACAACATAAATTTTGCAACCATCCGTATTAGATGTGCATGTAGCTATATCCAAATGATACGATTCAAGCATCTACTACCAACACTAGTAGTCCTAAACAACTCCTGTGTTCACTACGAGTACTTGTTATTCGAGAGAGCTCCAGAAATTTCTCCTAATCTATTGAGTTTGAATCCAAGACTAACATTCACACATACACAGATATTGACGTTGCAAGAATGTCCTTCCGGCGTACTATGGGTTTCTTTCTCTTAGCCCTGAAAGGATTAGAAAAGTGTGTCCAGAATCTGATGCAGCCACCGTATCAGCTTATCGCGAATCGCTTCTTCTTATTCATCATGGTGACCAAAAAAAGGTCAGCGAAAACAACGTTTGGGGTATAAAACGGCGCGGTACGGTAAGACCACACAGCCGAAAGAGAGATCATTTTGATAGTGTGCAAAATGAGTCAGAGTCAATTTACGTCACGTATACTGCATCACGCTATATAATAGCCGAGGTTCTGATGCCACTACTTATAGATCAACACACGTGTGTAAAAAAAAGGTATAGGGCTGAGGTAAACCGAACAAAAAAGAATTCTCGCGCATCATGACGTTATAGAGTGTAGCTATATAGAGAGAGCACAAAAATGGGTCGAGCTTTTAATTGTGACGTTGTCGTGCACCCGTTGACTATTGCCTCAGGCTATACTGTTGCTGCTGCTGCTGCAAAATGATAAGAGAGAGAAAGAGAGAGAAGGCTCAGGGGGATGAAAATGAAAGTGATACGTTGCAGTGGTGGCATGGGACGTGTAACCACCTGTACGTATATACATATATAAAAGCAGCAAGTGCATATAACACAAAAGCCCTTTAAATGCGTGAAGATTCTGGAGTATATCTTGGTATAGGACGACGATGCATTTGTACTGTATAGTAAATCCTCGTTACCGTCACTTTCTACTCCCCATCGTGTGATGTAAAATACACCGTTCTGTGAATATTGGGGTGTACGGATGCGATAAATCGAGTGAATCTAAACAAAGAAAGAGAGAGTTTGAGGATAGGAGAAGGGAAGTTCGAATTTATGCTAGCGACGATTTTCAAGGGAAACACTCGCGATATCGTCAGACCAAAGTGTATACAGACATTTTTACACCTATATGCAAAAGTTCTGTGGAAACTTTGAAATAATGTGTGCCTGCTTGTACGAAGCCTTGAAACGCTTGAGGATAAAATCTCAAAGGTCATTTTCGATGTATTTTTTTGTGCTCTTTCTGACGCAGTCGTTAGTTTCTCAATCCAGTGTAGCTCAAGAAAATCATCATCAAAAATGGGATCAAAATATCAGGTCCGTGTGATGTGGTTTTTCCATTTTTCGGTTTTTGTTAGTGTGTAGCACCACCAAGAAGCTCGCTAGAAATTCGGGCGGGCAAACTTATCAAATATCATAGTATCAAGCACCAAATCCCATTACTATGAGAGCCCAAAGACTCTTTGTGTGTGCGCTGAGCACATACATTTTGTGGCGTAATTTCACTTAAAATTTTACTCCCTCAGTTTCCCTCGATAAAAGTGAATTTATCTCGTTCCAGGCTCTTCCGCACCAATCCATTCTTAAAGTGAATCGTCAGGTGCAACTTTTTCGTACCTCAAAGTATCGAGAAAAATTGATTTTCATGCTTTACGGAACTCTTTCCCGCGAAAATCTGGTTTTGCTGAATTTTTATGTCAGGTCCGTGTAGTACTAGTGCGACCTTAATCGCGAGACTACAGAGGTCCTAATCACTTTTTTTCAAGGTATATGATAGTCAAATCAAAATTCCAAAAACCCGAAGCTATAGCTCAAACCGTTTCCCGTGAGATCAATTTTAGTGGCGAAGGTCCGTGTGTTGCTTCAAAATGTCGTTCCGCGTGTGACGCTACCGCGTCTCTCCGTGTTATCCTTATGGTACTGATGAGAGTGGAAATTTACATCCGTGCGCGATACTTAATATGTTTCAAAATGTCGAAAAATACACCTTAGAAGCTTCGGGAGTGAGATTCGGGGTTGGCACATTTTTGACCCCCAAATATCAAAGTTTCCGCGGAACTACCGATATATGTAAAATTTGCACCTCGCACTTGGTTTATAGAGGAGATGCTTTAGTAGGTACGCGTGAAGCCAGTCAGTCACGCTTGAAAATCCTCCTATACTTCCGGAGGGAGGCAAGCGATTTCCACGTGCATCGGGGGGAGAGAGTGTGTGTGTGTGTGGGGGGGGGGTGTCTGTGTGTGACGTGTACGGTTTACATCAAGTCTATCTTATAGGGATGCTCTTTCCTTTTCATCACTTTATTGCCTCCTCTATTCCATTCACGATCGTGAATCGTATCCCATTCAATGTCATTCAATAACAGGGCTCATCCATCCCGGGCTATACTACACTTCGATTTGTTCAGTGTGGGTAAATCATATACCCGAGGCTGGATACACCTGTAAAATAAAGTTGAATGTCTCTATTTGCGAATTCATTTTTTGATGATTTCACATTGAATCGTATCAGTCAGTTTTTGTTATCAAGATTTCTATACCACGTAATTTCGCACGCAATACCTCATCTGGCGTACGTTTTAATAATAACATCACAGAATTCATCCATATGGTATTTGGTGTTACGCAAAAAGCATAATAAATTTTACAATCAAATAATGGAGTATAATAGTACATAGTTGCCCTGATGAGCGCGTAAATTTAGTTCAGACGCTAGGGCAGTTTATTTTCCGACCGAGGTGAGAAATGAGACTGCGAGCACAGAGCAACTATGATTATCTATCATGAGAAACGTGAAACTGCGTTTGAAAGTGACATTTTTAGGTTAGAATGATCAAAATTAATTTTAGAGATGAGTAAAAATGCCTACGTTTGGATATAATTTTTTTTAACGTGTTCACTGCAATGCTTCATACCAATGGATCTTACTTATTTCACTCTATTGTGGTGTGGATCAAAATCCCGTTAAATAGGGCTTGCCCCGTTATTAGGGTTAATTGCACGTCGGTTACAGAACTTGGGTTTTCCCCACCGCTATTAGTGAACGGTCAGATGACAACTTTGTAGAACAATTAAAGTTGGATACCCTCCATTGTTTTAGAATTATAATAATTATGAAAATTTTGAGAGCAATAATTTGTAACTTGAAAAGGTTGCCCATGTAGAGTAAAAAAACCCTGGCATACCCTTATCAACGTGATAATTGTACTCTTTCTGATTGAGTGCCTTAGTATGATTGAGACGGATTGAATAATACGAAAAATTACCGAATAATTTCTTTTGGAATTTTCTGAACATACTTGAAATATTTCTATGTTAAGGCGATGCGGTCACCATGCAAGCTGAAAATCATTCCCATCTTTCTCCGATTCGGTTGCGATTTGAACTAAATGACGAGCGCACAAATATTTGTAATCATCTAACTTAGACTCGTCCACTCATCGTTAAGCCCAAATTGCAATAGAATCGGAGGAAGTTGGGAATGAAAATGTGCGTATATTATATGTTAGGAGGTTCCCGCGGCCGAGTTATTCCCACTTTTCTCCGATTCTCTTGTGATTTGGGCTAAGCGACGGATTGAGGAATACAAGTTGGACAATAACAAGTATTCGACAACTCGTTTCACACCTTGAATCATCAAACTTTTCATGTAAGGTGTATTTTCGAGGTCCATGTTCACGGTGCACGGTGACCGCATCGCCTTAAACCTTTTCTGTCACACGACCACATGCAGACATGTATTGAATCATGTTCATGTTAGCAGAGTACTCAGATGAAAATCCGATATATTTCAATGCAAAAAACCAAACAATAGTGGCCATGGGCGATAAAACACATCGCGAGTATCAAATAATGTAAGCATAAGGGCATCCTAAATATGTATGCTTACGTTACGCAAGGTGAGATCGAAAGTAAAGCTCAAGGCAAATATATTCCAGGTGCGTGTAGGCATCCAAAATTCATCCTTATATGTGTGTATATCCTGTATATGGTAACGATATCTCGGCTCTCCTTTGCTTCACTCGCTTTGCTTCCTTCCTTTTCGCATATTTTTACCTCTCAAATTCCCGCCCGGATCATTTATAGTCGAACGACGGCAAACCCACTTGCTTTGAACCCTCGATACAGCTTTGACCCAATATTTGGCACACTCGAGAATTCGAGAATCCTTCGGCTCTCAATCTTTCCTTCACTCTATATCTATGTCTTGTTCACTTTACCGACCTTTACGCGTCTCATGGGCAAGGCTCTCAACTTCGATTAGGGTCAATGTCCTCGTATTTCCCCCATTCATGTCTACCATTCATCGTTTTACCTCATACATACCCTTACAGCTATTTGCATATACTGAAAATTTTATGGGAACATATATCCGGATAAGTGTTGAATACTGTGATATAGAGCTAAGGATTTGGGACAAACACTGGGTCATGAAATTTTCGTATTGCTGCGTGGATATTTCTGGTTTGATATTACCAGGACTTTTCTGCGTGTATTTTCGTGCTGCTATTTGTAAGATTCTTTTTTATTAGTAAAACTCATCACTTACCTTTTTTTGGGTTCAAATTGTCCATGGGATTGTCAAAGTATCACTCGAGCTCATCATAAGCAGTTCTGACGTTTGAAATGAAAATTACAAAACTTAACTTCGGAAAGCTTCATTATCATATACTACAAAATTTATGCAATACCATCTGAAGCATTTTTTCAGCTTAAAGGAGGGAATACCCGAAATTGATTTGCAAATCTCGTTTAGTCTTGTAATCTGAGATTTTCACTTGGATTTACCACAGGATTCTATCGTAACTGCACGGCTTCCAATAAAATTGATGAATCTGATAATTTGAGATGAAAAACGTGTAAAAACTCCTAATGCGATCTATTTAAAACAATATGCAACAAGATACGAGAATTGATTTTGTCTTCACTCCTGGTTTGAAGATGAAGTTTTGAGCAGAATGTTCACTACGCTTGCGACTACGAGAATAATTTCTATTCGTAAAATTCTTCGGACACAGGATACATATCTATTTTCATAATCCAATGACAATCTTGCCATGTTTGTCTCTTTGCATGTTTGGTTCCTATAATTTGTATTTTGAATGGCTATATTCAGAATTGTGATTATCAAAATCAAGTTTGTCATTTACTTCATATCTAAGGTAACGGTTCGTCTCATATTTCCCACTGTAATTCCATCGGTGGTGCCTCGACAATTGAAAAAAAAAACTACCCAATATACTATTTGGATGAATCCACATTCTCCTCAATTGTTTTACGTTGACCCCCACAAGATGGCTTATAGACAATTTAAACAGGCACTCATCATGCGAAATCCATGAGAGTTTACAATTTACGAAATGTATGATATCAAAAAATTTTTAAAAATTCCGAATGGTGTCGATCTATTGTTTTGCTATACAGATTGAACGTTTCGCAAGTGAAACAGCTCAAAGTCTGCGCGCACTCAACACCAGCTGAGATTCCAATACTTGAATATGCTGTATATACTGAGATTGAGCAAGAAACAAAGGCCGAAGCAAGTTGTGCACTGATAACAAGAGCCAAGTTTGTAGCGCGAGACAGATAAGAAAACTGCGCGGTCTATTAAAGTATGTTTTACTCATGAGAAACCGAAGTACGCTTACGCAAGGCCACGGCATGCTAGCTTTGTATATCGAAAATGAGACAACGCCGCAACGAAGTAAATCATATTGTACTTATCGTGGATTCGTATATGGGTCAACGAACAGGTGAGTCAGGTGAGCAAAGGCCTTTGGTTTCAGAACGACAAGCTGTCTGATATGATGGCGTGAGTTTTATCAATGATGATCAGCCGAATATAGAAATGACAAAAGATGCAATGGTGATAGTTATCTGCGGGGAGATTTGTTTCATAAGTATGCGAAGAGGCAACAATTTTCTGATGAATTTGAGACTTATTTCAATGCATAGCTGGGTCGAAAGTGTTATTATTGGATGTATTCGTTTAGTTTTTGTGACCCTCATTTTTTTTAGTTATCTGTGAATTTGAGGGAAAATACGGGACAGAGTTGACTGATCTATTCTGGTTTGCATGAAAATTATACATCGTATCCAACTCAAATTAATAAAGACTAAGACTGTAAGTCGAACATTTCGTGAATTTTTGTATTTCTACCGGTATTCAATTTATTTTTCACTACATAGCTTGCAGAAGTATCGAATGATTTGAAGCTAATAAACCTTGGATTTTCTCATCACCTTCAATGCAGAAAGCTTAATTGACACGAATTTAGATTATTACAAGTACCTTTATTCAGCCTGAAAGGAGATTGATTATTCGTAAATAAAAAGGAGAATACAGACTCAATAACGAACACGAGTCCACCCACAACAAATAAAAAGATTCTTTGATCAGCAAATCGTGGAAAGTAGCTGAAACTGTTCGAAAGAGCGCGTGTTCTAAACAGCTTGAATGAGCTTTCGACGGGTGAGCTTTTGCGTATTTCCATACACTCAACACATGCCCAAATTACGGGCATACGATCTGTCAGTGTTCTGTACCCGCAACCCATAGACAGGTAAATAAAGCCCAGGGTAGCTCTTAAGCCTCAGGCTCTGCCAATTGCACGCTCCCATCATCTGAATGGTTATTTTGTACGATCTACTCTCGCCCTGCCTGTTATACACTCGCATAATATATAGTCTGTCCGCAGAGGACGTAATGAGAGCCCATTCCAATTGGCGCATGTCCGCGATCATATTTGAAACTGCTCTGTATGTAGGCACATACGTGAAGAACAACAACAACAACAACAACAACCACGTGGCAGCTTTCCTATTTTATCAATGCCCTGAAGGCTTTACAAGGGATCGTACGATTGTGTATATATACGGGTTCATATACACGTGACATGTGTGCATATCGATATACATACTCGCTTATGGGAATTTACATGTATTAGAGAACTGTTTAGAAGCATTGACGTGCAGTAGTTGCCCGCCCCGTTGCAAAATCATTCACGACATTGATTTCGGGAACAAGTAGTATCGATTGAACAGTTTGATAGTGCCTGATGGAGTCCTTGAAAACCAATATTACTATACTAGTAGTATATTTTACTATATTAGTTGGCAGGGAAGGAATATTGCTTTTCATTCAAAACCGGGTTCCTGCCTTTCGGCTGAACCCCGGTTGCCCCCATAGGCGCGGGGCAGGGATACGCCCTGCCAGCGCGTCGGTTTGGGGGGCGGCCACCACCAAACCACAAGTGATTCAGCAATGACCCACTTCTCCTTCCCAACTACCGAGTTCCGGGCTCGGCCCCCAGCACAAGGCCGATGCCCACCCCTGGAGGGGGTGGGGGCTCTGCTAGGCTTCCTTGGAGCTCAGGGAGCCCCTCGGGTTGATGGATAAGTCTTCCAGACTCTCATTGTTATCGCCCGGACGCGATTCCAATGCGAGTCCCTAGACTCACCCATTTCCGGGGTGCCAGATGGAGATGTGCGGTCTCCACGCTCCGGCGGGCTCTAGCTGGGTCCGGGAGCTCGTCAGATTCCATGGACCTTGGTGCCCCAATCTCCCTTGCGGATATAGGGAGGAGCCAAAGCACCGAGCACCAGTCTCGGGCCAGGTTCTTCCCTACCGGCTTCGGGCTGAACCCCAGGTACGGTGTCCCGACAATTGGGGCCGGAGGGTCGTCACATCCCGGGATTTAGAATCCCTCTTGCGGTCTTACTAGGCAGAGAAGTTGGATTTCCGTGCCCGTGAGATGACAATGGCGAGGGGAAGCCGGGGAATTGGTATCACACAAATACGGGCTCCCAACTTCACTGCCGTGCGCCGTACACTATTTTTCCTCCTCGCGTCTCGAAAATACGTCTGAAAATGATCAATTAATGCAAAAATACGCGTTCAACCTCACTTTTGGAGCTGTTCACGATTCCGGAGGGATGTATATATAGCAGACCACCTCGCAGCTCTGTTACTTTCTTTTGTTACGTTTCATACATGTGATGGTAATGTAATCGTCCACCCCACTTTTGCAAAAGCGAGGCGTCATCTGAACTTTTGCTGGTCGGGGCGGATGTAAGCGAAAAAATAATATTGAAACGTGTTGTGTGTGAATGTCAAATTATGCTATACCATTCCATGATTCATCTTTGTTCCAGTTGTGTTTGCATGGTCATCATGGCCCTAAGCTTTCGTCACTGACTTTCTAAATCCCTTCGACTGGAAATTCAGTCGATTTCGACTGATAATAATCCAGTCGAAACCTAGACTGAGCTTCCATCCACTCCGTGTCGACTGACTCTTCTGTCGAGCTTCGACTGACTTTTGGCTCAAGTATTGAAATTTCAAAAAATTTACCGACTTTTTGAGCGATAGTTTATAATCTATTCGACTTTAGAGAAACAAACGAATGAGAACAAATCAGAAAAAATTAGTTTCATTTTACCGTGGCCGGTCATCAAACCCCGGATCACCGGGTTAGAAGGCTGGCGTCTTGTGCACGCACGCCCTGAGCTGATTGGTCTACACAACTCAAATAGGGCCCATCAAGTTCCCCAAAAGACGAATTAGGTTTCAGGACTAAAAAGCCCTTTAACGGTAACAATGAGAACTATCTGCGTGAAAATATTCACAAACTAATTTGTAAAGTGTCAGCACTCCCTCCTAGTTCAATGCAAAACCCGTCATCACGTTGCGCGGGAGGTGATGCGTGAATTATCGATGGAGATATGCTAGAATTAGTCGAGTTCGATAGAAACTCCCCCCCCCCCCTCCCCCCACACACACACAATTCAGTCGAACTAGAGTTACTCGACTTGTCAGTCGAAGCTTCGACAGGAAAAGTCAGTCGAACATTTTCCAAAATTGATGAGCTACCAACTTTAAAATTAGTTCATGAGAAAGATCAGATTTTTTATAATCGTTCAAGTCCAATCAGTTAACCATTCAGCCCTAATTTGATGAGACTGGTGAAAAAATAAACTTTGTTACTAGTAGCCCAGTGCTAATATATGGTAAACAGTACCATGTTGCAACGTTCTCTACGCGGTGAGTATGGTTTTCCCAGTTTTTCTAAGGTATTCATATTGTAGAAAAAGGTCTAGCGCAGATGCTAGGACCAAATTTTATCGAGTAAAATTGAAAATTTCCAAAATTACTTACGATGAAAACATTGAATTGTGCTCGCCCGAGCAGACGCTTGTCAGGCGCACATGATTGACGTCCCGTAAGATGATACGCCTTGGCAAAGATGTGGCAGGTCCCTGATGAAATACTGCACCCACTGACACATCCGGATCATAAACACACAACACCGGGGTGGGGGGGGGGGCGGATGATAAGTTGGGGCTTGCCGCGGATATTCTTGTAGAAAACAGATTTAGGGTCCGGCTCACCTCGTGCACTCGACGGTTGACCCCGAAAAAACACGCTCTGTCACAAAAAAAGCTGCCAGGACTGTGCAAGTTGATGCTATCAGGCCATCGCGGAAAAAAAGCATTCGTTTACCCCATAATGCAGACTTATGCAAACAAACGTGACATTGCAATAATAGATCACGCCGTCAGCAGACATCCCCGCGGCAGACGACGGGTTGAATACAAAAGTCGGAACTATCTACAGAAGCGCCACCTACTGGATGGACATCCGCTTCAATCTACCTCGCGCGATTTCGTGTCTGCAGCTGTTCGTTTACAAATTTGCAGTTTTGGTACCGAAATCGTAGATTTCAAATAACTTTTTGATTTGAGAATCGATTACGTGCAGGGAAAATTCATTCGATGCGTAGAATCGGTGAGAATGGTGCTCTGGTCCAATTGTTATGATTCAACTAGCGGGAACCTGAATATTTGGATAGAATAGCCACCTAACCTCTTTGAGTTTTGCCTTTCCGCAAGATTTTTGACTCGGGGCGATGAAGTAGCGTACGGATTGGACCAGAGCACCATTCTCACGGATATTTTCTACCTCCTGCGAAAATTTCAGATCGATTGGGTGGAAATTGAGAGCGTAAGTTGAAATATACGAAAAAGTTGGTATCCTAGCAGAAGTCATCGGGCCGATCTCCGACATCCTCTTAAAGAGGAGTATTTTGCACTTTTAATCTATGTCATGCACTAGAAATCCTGCTCTATGATCGGCTGATGACAGACTTCTGTTTGTACAGCGGGATATGCGAAAAAGTACTGCCTGTCGGGTATATAGTATACGACATAAATGAACATTGATAAAGATAACCTTGCTAGGTTATGTCTCTTGTGTATGTTATGAATGCGTTCCCCTTATATTGCACGCAGGTGGAAAGCAGCGATAGCGACATCAGGGGCTTCAAGAATCGACAACCAATCAGATTGCGAGTTTGCTCACGCCGGCAGCAAATGTCGAGCTTTCGTGACTGAAACAAGGCACGAAAGGACATGCTTTCATCCCGGGAGGTGAAAAAATAAAATCCCGATCGGAGAGAAATCTGAAGAAGAAAAGGGATGCGGAAAGAAATGAAGAGTGTTGCAACTTTTTCTATCTGATCCCTACGAGAATTTGATGATGGAGATTTTTATTGTCCTCAGATTACACAGTCGATATGACAGAGTGATGAATAAGTCAGACACACGTTACAACTACAATACAATAAAATGACAAAGAGAGTGTAATAGAAAAATGTGCTCGTTGCAATGGGCTTGAGAGTCGCAAGCTGACTGACTGACAAGTAGGGTACAGAGAGTACGGGTCGCGGATTGGGCTTAAACCTTGGGAATAGTCTCCTTTTAACCCCCAAAGATGATACCCAAAGCTGAAGAGTCTAACGCTCAAGCGTTTTTGAGATACACGCTACAATCCATCATTTCTGTATACATTCTTCCATCGATTTTTAACATGGGCCTATATATGGTTAATAGTCATGTCGTGAGCTGTAGCTTGGAAACGCTTGAACGTTAGACTCTTTAGCTTTGGGTATCATCTTTGGGGGCTAAAAGGAGACTATTCCCAGGGTTTAGCCAAATCCGTGACCGGCACTCCCTGGACTTTCCTTGTGAGTTAGATATGCTACTATATTGGCATTGGTGGTGGTCCTCGGGTCCCCTCTTGACCTGCAAATGCCAGGAAGGTCCGGCCCTCTGCTGGGAAGGGGGGGGGGGAGACAACACAACACACATAATGCTGGAGCCAAAGAATCGGCGTATTCCAACAACTCTATGTAGGTACCCGGAAACCACTTGATGGCTCAAAATGAAGAATTAATGACGAACTCAAGATTGATAAAATAATTGAATTCATCAATCTAATTTGATCAAACATCTCTAACTGAATTTTCGGATAATTTATCCAGCAGTCACCATGTGCATTTATAGTTCCAAAAGATGAAGTCGTGAGTGCTTTGACGGGAGCTCTGCAAAAAATGAGCAGGTAGGAACCATCAGATGGAGGCGTGTTGATGGGCATGACAGATTATAATTTGATACGCGAAAGAGAGTTAAGCTCCATAGCTCCTTCTTCAATATGAACACCCAGCTCAAAGTGGCGGATAATGATATGGCTCGAGAAATTCAGGTAATAGCATGGCATTGCTATACTGCTACTGCTACTGCAACCTGGTGATGCCTAAGTCGATGCTTGTGAGCATCTTGTCAGTCAAAGGAGCTGATGTCATGTACAGACTCAATGTCAGCTACTCAGGCAATATTATTTAGGAGCGACGTCGTATGGCCTCGTTCAGTCAATATACACGGCGTTCTTATGCATCGAGTAATTAGTTGCAGGCATCAATATGACGTTTCGATACAATGATAATGATGAATATCACTACGTAATCTCACAAAAAATTGGGAACCGTGCACTTGCTGTGGATTTTTTGCAGTCCGACAATGACATATCAAGGTGAGTACCGAGTTATTGAATTTCTCAAGTCAATGTATTGATGAACTCTGGTTTGGTTTTGATTAAAAGTAATTTGAATGATGTTAGTCATGATTCGAATGGAAATAATGCTCTAATGCAACGCGTGTCACAACTCGGAAATCATGACAAATTGACTGCGGTTGTGGAACATGACGCATATTTTATCCATTTTCATTTCCCTTTGGAGTCACAAAACGTGTAAAATACTCCTTTTCACATCGACTTCATGCGGTTGCTATTTGCTTCAAAGTGAGAAACGGCATGAATGAGCCGTGAAAAGTTCTTTGTACAAAATCACTTTTTCGCCTACAGAATTGTTAATTCTATGATATTCTTCCCTAAACAATGTTTTTTTTCAGATGTGTCTTATTTTTAGTGAAATATCCCCCCCCCCCCATCGATCGAACACGCCTCAACAAAAGAATTATCATAACTACATTTGAATTTCCTAAAATTTTTCATCAAATTTCTTTCCTTGGATGATTTTTCATTTTCCACTAACGTAAAAACAGTTTGATCGTGCGAAAGAAACTACCTCACAGCAGTGCCAGATCCATCTGGAACACTCCACTCACAAAGACTGTATAATATCGGGCAGCTAGAGTACACCAACGCAACTTACACTCTCGTAGTGTTAGTATTTCACGCACACACAATCTCACACAGTTTGCACATCAAATCCAACTCGACCTCCCACTCACCCCCGCAGTTCGTCGATCCTATCCTTTCTCTACCCTCCTCCCACACCTACCCCTCTTCTGCAGCCTCCGTATTATATAAAGTACAACCCCCTCTCTACCTCCAGCTGCGCATGTTCCATGCAACCCCCTCCCCCTCTTCATATTTGAGTACGGTACGAGAGGACGTTACCCCGTCCTGCAGCTCGACCGCGAATTTCAATTTGTTATTTTTGCATTATTTCAACTCCCCCCTTCCCCTCCCCTCACCAACCCCGTCACTCCAAACTCTCTCTGTTTCCACCCCCCCCTCCCTTCGTTCGGCTCAATTCAAACTGCAGCTTTTCCCGCCCTCTTTCCCCGATCCCCGCAAGCTCCCACCAAAAGCTTCAACGAATGTATAGTCAAGCCGGCTCTGTATGTACGCAAAACGAGGCTATATATAGTAGTATTAGTAGTAGTGTAGTATTACGAGCAAAAACCTCTACCAAGCCCGCCACCGAACCCCTCTAGCCCCACTAAACTTTCTTGCTCATCGCTCATCCGACAGAGCTTGGCAAAATTTCTCTGTTTATGTGCGCTGACTTTCCGAATTTCATTTTACTGTATACCATGCCTGTTTCAGTGAGAGAGAGCTTTTCAGTTCTCGATTCTTGGAAATTTTGGATCTCGAATTTGCGAAGCGAGTTTCACTTTGGGTATGCCAACCTCGTTCGTTTGGCATTTCCATTCCATTTAGTATGAGCTGCAAAATTTTCGTTGAAATGTGTCCTGAGCTGGGGATGATGAAAATTTGCACTTGAATCGGGTCGTGAAAATTTTAAAGCTATCTGTACCAAGTTATAACAGTCTCATTGAGAGATTCTGGATAATCAAAAATTTGACCTAAATTTTCGTTTCTTGGCAAGCATTTTCAAATATTTTGATCTACATTTTCATAGATACATCTTTTGGTGCATAAAATGGAGCTTATACTCATTGCCATTCGTTAATAAATCGCAAAGTATACTCATACTAATAACTGAGTTTACCCCTCATAAATAATTCTGCAACAGAGAATAATATGCTTACACATAGATAATCTTACACAATGTACATTTGGAGATGAAATTGCTTGAGCTGTTCTGGTTAGTTATTATTATCGAACAAGGAGTCACCGTCAGTTGCACGATCTTAAGGACAAAGAGGATTGGAAAAAACACTCACAAAAGTCATGCTCAGATACTATTGTTTCTAATCTGTGTCATAATCATTTTGAGGATTCAAACTTTGGAATGGTTTGGCCCAAACTTAATTATAGCTCGCTCGTGGTCGATTCTCGATAAACTCAAGCCTATAGTTGGGATTCAATCTTTTTGTTTCTAACAATACCCCGGAATAATGAAAACGATGTATCTGTTCTCATAAGCGCCATCAATTATATCCTGTTCTCTATAAGATAAATACATTACAACATTTTCAAACATCTAGATAATGTCCTTCACCAAGTCGAGAGTCAAGTAAGAAATGGGAAGAGAGGGGGACTTGTCTTGTTCAATTACTGTAGAGGGGTCTTGAGGTTTCTGCTACAGAATATTACACTCAAAAGTCGCAACTTACGAGAATTGTGGATTCGTCAGTGTACTTTTTGTGGTGCATTCTACGTCTACTCTTTGGTTAATCTCAACTCTTCTGGGATTTCTTTGAACATGTTCGTATCTGCCTTCAAAAGGCGTAGATTATCTCAGAAAGTCATCATCATTTTTTGAAATGTAGAACAATTTCTGTAAAAAAAGAAGACGATGCAAAGATTTTCGTCAACTTCGAGAAGCCATTCACGGCAACTTGTCCGACTAGAGCCTGGATGTTTCTACTGAGGCTGCGTATAGTGTGTTATGTCCGACCAAAGCGCGTCTGATTCTACTTCAAAGAGGTAAATTTCTTCTCTCGTTGTTTTTGATACCTCTCAATCAATTGAGATGTAGAAGGTTATCCGATTTTATGCCCTCGATTTTGAAGACTCGTATTTTTGAAAGATACAGGCATCCCTCGTTCAACGCGGTTTTGCTCAACGCGGTTTTGGTTATATGCGGTTTTAGAAACCCCACCTTAATTTTGTTCAACGCGGTATGGGACTTGTTCAACGCGGTTTTGAATATCCAATTTTCGAAAAAAACTTTGTGCCACACTACAAAAAAGACGTGGACCCGCAAATATGATGAACGATTCGCATTGGAGCGAGTCCACAAAAACATCAACCGAACTCTGACAAACTCAAATTTGATCCTTGAGAAATGAATGTGAGGACTCAGGTTGTAGAACTTGCCGAACTCGCACGCATCCCTAGGAGATAGTACGGGCTTGATGTAAAATTCTATATTCCTGGTTTCAATATGACAAATTCTCGAGATATCAACAACAAATGGCAATTCGTGCGCGTGACACTCGTTACGCTCTTTTGTTGCGAATTTAGCAATTGCGCAGTTGGAAACTGGAATGCTCCAGGCCAGGACATTACTGTTACAGATCATGGATTCATTTTATCCCGTTGAGGTCGTATCGTATCCATCACTTGTTTTATTGATCTCAAAATATGTAACGGGTGTTACACCCCCCTTGCTCTGCATTCATTCACAAGTTTACATCGGTTATCCTCAGATCGACGATGATTTTATGATTACAAAGACTCCTATCAAAGACTAAATCAATGAAAAGTTTTGTTTTGGTTGGTGGGTCAGAGTCTTGGTACGCACCCCCGACTTTCCCATAACAATGCTTTTCTCAGCGCGTGTTCAACGCGATAGTTTCGCGGAACGTAACCCCCGCGTTGAACGAGGCACGCCTGTATTTACCAAAATCAAATTTCTTAACCATTTTAACACCTTCGCTGCGACGCCATTTTTTCATGATTTTATTTCGATCATGAACTAAACCATCGCGATTGGGTAGCACGCCCATATAGAGCTAGACTAGTTGGCTCATTGTTTACGTTCTTGGCAAAGTGAACTTCCTTGATAGATATTTTGGGAAAATTTTCCGAGCAAGTCCAAGTCGGCAAAGATCAAAAGATGAAAAATCGCAGGTCCCACCGGTGGAACCCGTCGCAGCGAACGTGTTGATAATAAAATACGACTCTGATCAGAGCAACCTCACTTCGCAATTTTTCCCAACCTATACTATATGATATTGTTGATACAATCCTTCCAAACAAAAATGCTGTGATGAAACTGCAATATGGTGTGGATCGAGTGAATTTTTTGATTCTATATGAATCATTGCACGACCATTAAACTCGCAAAAATGTTTCTATAGGTTATCCAAACACGCGGTGATAGCTTGAACAAGAAAATTACATATCCGGAACTTCTGTCTACAATGCCTCATCAAAAGTTTTATGGTAGATGCCTCAAAAACAAAAGTTGATACATATGTATCTCAATGAATTTCCATTCGAAAGGCTTTTTGATGATTCTTCACGTCTAACTTCACGCTCAGCCAATTTGATAATCAAACTCTATCGTTCAAGAGATATTCAAAACCCGCTCAAAGAAAAAAGAAAAACAGAAAAAAGCAAACTTCTAAGCTTTCTGTATACCTGTAGTATGACACATTTGACGAAGCTCGCAAGCTGTATCAAAAAGAGAAAGAGGAAGAAGACGACTAAGAGAGGAAAGAGAAATTAAGCGTGGGTGGAGATGCAGAACCGAGAGCTTGCACGCCGCGCCGCAGGCATATCGAATGGAGAACCCAAAAGAGGATGAGAAATAGCAGAGTATAGGATCCATAGCCCACTCGTGGATGAAGGTATATAACTAATGAGCAAGAGGTGGAAGAGGGGGGAGGGAGGGAGGGATTATTGAGAAACTGGGTGTCGTACCTCTCAGAGTTTCAAGGGAAATGAACGAAAGCTCCCTGGCAAAGACTCATTCAGCGATGACACGACAGCACTCTGTGTCTCTTTCTTCTTCAATCCTCAATTCTCTGAAAATCTGATTATTGCGTTATGCCTTTGGATGTCATTCTCTATTTGTTTGGTCTGCAATTCATGCCTGCAGATGAATGAAGTGAAGCTTGCACGAGTCCAGTGGAATTTGAATCGGCTGATCAAATTCGAGTGGACGAGTACGCTTGATGTCTGTCTATAGAGTCTCAAATCTCAATGTATAGTGACGAAAATATATATAGATCGTCTTCATTCACGTGAGTGCAAATTTGACGTTCTCTAATTTCTCTCGGTACTTTAGGTTCAGGTCAACACGTACTTGAGCTTGCGTCTACTTGAAAATACTCTACTTTATACTCAAATTGTTTTTATCATGTTAATTTTTTTAATAACGAAATTTTAGATAAATATTGAAGTCGTGAAAGATGGGATCGCACTGATTCTGTTCTGCTTACATTTTTTAATCAATTTTGTGCCTACAAAAAGATCTTCTGTGTTCGTACTCACAATATCCTATTTTGAAATTTTTTCGTGACTTTAGTTTTTCTGAGTTATGAAGATGAGCGTAAAATTAATAAGATAATTTTCCTGAATATTCGGGTCAAAACACTGTGCGTGGGAGGACCAAATCTTGAGTTTTCTCAAATTCGGCGATATTGTCGGTAATTTTCACGGAAATTTAGGTAAAAATCGCCAATGGTACATTTTTTTTATTGTACTCGACTCTCTGTGGCTCTACCAGAATGTCTCGAAACGATATTTACATACGAATCGTGAGGAAGATAACTATACAAAATCGTATATCAAAATATTGATTGAAACCATTTTGAAAGGCAGGGGATTACTGAAAAATCTCGAGATTTGTTACGAGCGACAGCACAGCTTTTATTCAGATACCAAATTTCAAATTTTCAACAGATCCTCTCAGAAACTACAATTTAACATTACCCACAATAGACTATGTCCTCATTTAAATAGCTAATCCTATAAAATACAAGATATGGGCTACACGATATTGAATGAAGCACGCACCTCTTATGTCAAAAACACGCATACGCCCATACATACTGCACAAAATCGTCTATCCTTTTCAGCTCTGTTCACTCTCGGACATCATGCTGATGGCACAGAAAAGCTCGTTGCAAGCTCCCATATACATATATTGTATATGAACCGAGAGAGAGAGACGGTCTCTTTTACGGACCCTTTGTCCATTTTCGCAGCCTTTGAGACGCCGCTGCTGGTCCGCATCCTTTGTACCATTACTCGCGATGTGCCGTACATCCCTTGGGACGGCTCTCCCATACACTTTACCAAACGCTCGGTCGCGCGCAGCCTTATTTGGAGCTCCTGTATAGGTATACCCTCTACCTTTTACGCTCACGTACTCAAGCTTCTATCTATATAACACTTTTTCGTCCTTTTCAAAGTGCACAGTCTTTCTCAAGCTCTCTAGGGATACCGATTTGGGCTTTCGATCGTTTTTTCAATGCTCAACACCCTATTTCTGTGCAAAAATAAATAGTAAGGGCGATAAGAGGGAATCGGTGACCCCCTTGATGTTTACCCTTCTATAGAAACGACCTTGAAAGAAGAGAGTAGTGAGCTATGTTTGTACATTTACCGGACATGGATATTGTCTGAGTCGTCTAGAAATTTTCCCTTCTTAGTTTAGCACTCTATCTCAAATTTTCTGAATTCATTTTAAGTTGTTGATTGTATCATTTAATGATACACAAAATCGGTGAATAATTTCCATGAATTCTGGTATTCAGATCTACTGAGCGCCAACCCGAAATAAAAAAAATCCCTGGACCGCTCGGACAGAATTCAAGGCTGTCAAATGTATTTTTGAGACATTTGACTCAATCGAACGTTTTTCAATTTTGAATCTGTAATATAACGCAGTCATTTTTCATGTAACTTCCGATCCAGAAGTATGAATAAAGACCAACTTGATGAATCAAAAATTCAAAAATGGTTAGTCGGTTCGAGTATCCGAATATTATACCTTACAACTTAGAATCCCCACATTAATGGAGGACTTCTCGGAGCTCTGAAAGCTCGCTCTCACGAGACTGAGCGAAAGGACAGTGAGCTTTTGATGAGACCCCTCGCGGCAATTTATAATAGTCTCTGATGCAAAGCTCCACATCTATATGATTATGAATTCATTCACACATGTGTATAGGGAAAGCTTGCGTGCGCGCGCGCCTCGTCCCTGAAACGTATTTGGCGTTTGTCAGAGTCACAGAGAGAGCTTCGATGCTTTCCACTGCAGCAAAGCTCTCTCTCTCTCTCATTCTCTCTTTCCTAGCCGCTTGTGAAATAATTCACGCAGCCGAGTCAGCCTCTCTCTCACTCTGCACTCGTCCAATTATCGAAATCCTCTATTTTGCGAAAGTTGGCTGTACAGAGTGAGCGAGCAACCGAAGGAGGGTAAAAAAAGCTCGGGGAAAGCTTTGGTAAAGAGGGGATAGCAAAAACGACCTAAAAGCTCGGAGGGGTATTCGCAAGCTCGGACGTTCTCGGATTGGTTGAAGCTTCGGGCCAATCGCTGCGGTCCGCTACCGGCCGGGGGCGCTTCTAACACGTGGTCAGAGCTTGCAAGCTCTCTGTATATAGTCCTGATGCGCATAGAATTGAGCAAAAACATTGAAAAGCTTGGTAGAGAGAGCTTGTGGCTATTTTCTCTATACTACTGAAGTTTTTGACTCGTGACTCAAACTTGCAATGCTGATAGAAGTTTGAAAAAGCTTGGATAGATGGAGCTTGCGGGAACACGTGGTTTTGGCATCTATGTCACGCTTGTATGGAAGAGAAAGATAGTGGTGAGACTTTACGGGAAGTAACGACTTTTTTTTACGCGATCAACCGGCATGTAGAGGGTTTTTGTAGTACTCGTGCGACCACTCTTACTTAGCGCACGTGCTCCGGAGGTTTTCATACTGTATATTTGTACGGATATACTTACGTCACTTTCTCTAGTGATTTTTTTAAAACTATGTACTTTTAGACATAGCGATAGATTTTAGACATTTAAAACTCTTGCAATACGCATAGTTCTTGTAATTTTCGGTGGAAAGAATAATATTATCTATTACTTGCAGCATCGTCAGCTACTTGTTCATTTGAGTTTATATTTTATATACGAGAAATGAATCTGATAACAAAAATAGCGTGTATTTTTAGCTGCGGCGTGATGTAGGTCAATTTTGAACCGTATTACATCTCCGAGCGAAGTGAAGTTTACAGGCTCGAAATGAGTACACGAGTCTGGTCTGTTATATTTTCATCTCGAGGGTCCCACATTGCCTTTTGAAATATCTGCGATAACCAATGATGATGAAAAATTGTGTCATAGTCTCCAAAATAGGACACATATCAAATCCCAGCAATCAAACTGTCTAATTGTGTAACGAGTGCTGGCCAAAAACGAGCCATTCCTAATTTTATTCATATAAATCCCTTAAATCGAGTATTTAGCACTTTGAAAATATTTCGCCAATTAATTCTCATGATACTGTTGCGGTCACAAATTATACGCGACCACGGAGACAACCACTAAAAAGGTTGGTCCACGAGAAAAATTCCAATTCCATCCGATCTCTCCCACTGAGGGCAATTTAATTTTGAAAGTCCGTTTCCACGTAAATTCGTGAGCTTGATGAGAGCTTCATGAGTCACAATCAGTCGGGATGAACGCCTCGTTAAAATTTTGAACAGATCAATGCTCTACTCTCGTTATTCAGTTTCTGTAGCGGGTATGGATCTTTGTTCGTGCATTTATAAGTAAATAAATATAGTCGCGGTCAGTATTTCCTTTTACGTTATGGTATTACTTCATAGTTGTCGGAGTAATGCAGATGAAAGCTTGTACTAATTTTCCCCCGGTATGTGACTCTAAAATTAATGATGGAATTTAGTGAAATTATATCATATCAAAGCAGAGTTTCATAGCTCGTAACAAAACCAAAGAGTACACGATTCGTGCATATTTCACATATATATAAGCTCGAAAGTGAATATTTGAAATTGAATGCCTTTCGTAATTTGCTACATATCAATATTGCTATTCGAATGACATCAAGTTATTCAATAATTTCCATGTAAAATCATTTCTGATGAACGTGATTCTGTCAGCAGGATGTCAGCAGTATGTGATCCATAATTTACCTCCATCGGCTGAAGCAAAAAACTAGAGTTGTCAAAAATTTTCGTTGTACCATTTCGTCTCACGATTTAATATTTCCAAAATTTTCAGCTCAATACTCTTTTGTCATCAAGGATATTTATGATTCCTTCTTTATGTATCTAAAAGGGTATACATTGCAGATCATAAAGGATCAATGCACTTCATTACACACTGGATTGTTCATATTCATGCTCATGATTATAACACGTTTGAAATCTGTCTTGCATCGGTCACAAACCACTCTCTCCTGCCTCTATCATTCATAATCTATTTTTTACATTGGCACCGGGCAGATCCAAATTCTTCTATTCATTTTGAGAAGTCATCAGAGAATTCAGATCAAAACACGACAAAATTTTCTTATTAAACGCATTATGTAACATGCGCAATTGAAGAGTCAGAAGTGAAAGGAGTATAATCAAAATCGACGAAAGCAAAGACGATAGCAAGCCCCGAAAACTTTTCCATCGCAGAATAAACTTCAAGCTGGGAAATTACTAGCCCGATACATCGTGCGCCCATTTCTCTCGGACGCTTAGGGTGGTGCTATTTTTCAAAGGTATAGAGCCCGAGAGGAAGCTGCGGTGTTTACGCACTCGACTGATCTTGACCCACAGAGTTGTCGGTTCTCATTCTCTTCTTTTTCTTCTTTTTTATTCTTTTTTTTTTTTTACTGCCAGCGTGTTGGCTATCTATCACGTGACCCACCCACTGGCGGCACTAGAAAAGCCAGAGCTCGTTGGCAATGAATTTGTCCAGCACTGCGATAGGACGGGTGTAGGTGTACTATGTACTATTAAGCCGTCAAATGTGTGGAGAAAGATGGACGGCCTCACCTGTTACCGAGATACCAAGTTTAAAAATTTTTAAAAAGTTGAAATGTTATCTTTTTTTTGTTTTTTTGTGACTCGTCAACCATTACTGGAAAGGATTTTCTACCAAATCGTTGGTTTCAATTAGCCGAGAATGAAATTTTATCCAAAATCACCAACAAGATTTCGAGTTTTGCACATTTCTACTACGATGTCTGCTTTCATGATTTGTGTATCACGAATGAGCAACAGTCATGACTGACTTCTTGGTTACATCTTACGCACGAGTTACTTTTGAGGAATTTTTAATTGAGTTGAAATTTTGAAAATCCATAAGTAGTTTTCACTGGACCAAATTTCATACCACCATTCTTCTCAAAAATTCAAAAACTATTTTTCATTCTCAATCATATTACAGATATCACTGAAAAAAAAAAATGGATCCAGAGACGTCGAATATAGATCATACTAAAAATGACAAATGTGGCTAGATCGATGTTGAATAATTATCCGAATAACTAATAATCTTGATACAAATGTACGAAGGGAAGGAGTTTGCATCTACGAAGGCAAGGAGATTACGAAAGAGAATAGCACCAGCAAGAAGGAGTGCCTTCACGTATATTGCTGCAATACATATAGGCACCAAAGTGTGCCATTTCTTGCAACGATCGTGAGCTCCGAGAGAGCGCACCATAACCATCGCAGCTCTCTCAATGTGTATTTCCACAGCGCAGTACAGGGACGCACAGCATTCGCTCTCGAGTCTGTGATGGCGATTAAAGTGTGCCGTGCTATACCTTCAGATTCCTCTTATATACAGGATATATAACTGAATGCTTGTTTTGCTCGTTGCTATCTTCCAGAGCTGCGTACTTATAGTATATTTATATAATATAGTATATAGAGCTACTAGTGAGCTGATATTCCCACGATGCATTAAAATATTGCCTCTGCCGCTTCCTCCATTTTTGACGCTGGATTTTCTCCTTTTTCCAATCCTGCCTTACTATGAGAAATATAAATGATAAAAGTAGGTACCAAGTCGCATCTCCATGATTAAAAAATGTTAGTTCTTGCTTCGGAATCGCATCTAATTGAGTTTATGTCCTTTCTGAGTTGACATGTTTTTGGATTGGAGTGGTAGGAAAATATTTGCTCATTGTACTTGTACAGCAATTTTCTCAGACCAGAAGAATCTTTGATACTCGGCTGGATTCGGATAAGGAGATCGATAGATTCTTCACATTAGTAATATAGCAGATTAGAATTTGAATTTCTTGCTGACTCGACATTGCATTTGCAAGTGAGTGATAAGGAAATCGTATCTCTCTACATTTTTAAAAATTAAGTTCCACTCATTCATGTATTGACGAACACCGAGCCCTCATACATTTATACTACCTATGTATAATATAACGTAGCAGAACCATAGAGGTAGCAGAACACCAGAATATAAGGTATTTTAGCCCATTCCTAAGTTCATAGAACAGATTCCGAAACGACTACAATAATTACGTATGCTAGAGTTACCTATACGACTGAATGACCTTGATGAGTGCACGTCCCTCGCCCAAAACATATGGATACTTTTCGAAGAGTCGAATACTAGATATGAAGAATTCCACAAAAGGAGCAAAACTCAACCATAAAAGATGAGCCCATCCAGCCTGCATTATAAGATTAGACATCAAAAACTCAAATTAATAAAATTTGCCGACCCGCCAACGGCTGACCATTGAGTTTCGTATAAGTTTATTTCAGCAACGTGGAGCGTGGGTATAAATCGTACACGCATAGGTGGTGTGAGCATTACTGCTAATATTCTGTGAGAGGCTATGTTTGTGCAAACCAGATCGGTCACTGCGCCAGACACGACGAGCGAAAGGACAGCCTTGAATCGACAGCGCAGTAGTATAGATCAGCGTAATGTCAGACATTCGCCACACCCACCCGTTTTTCCAATTTATGAGATCCATCGCGCTTGAATTTTAGCGATCTTATACTCAATTTGCTAGCGATGCCTATGAATGGTCAGTTCGATCAAAATTGCCCAAAAACACTCAAAATTTCTTTCCATTATAACACGACAAAAATATTTATGTACTACTATACTGTTCCTAAGTTCCAAAAGTCTTAATTTTTTTACATTGGCTTTGTTTCGATTGGACTTGGCCATTATATTCATCTGATCTTTAATCACATTGAGTACTTTTTTGTGGTATCAAAAATACATGGAGTTTAATTTATGAGTTGTTCACAGGACACAAGTAACCTACTTATGTTTTCTAATGCACTTGATCCGTAGATTCGCGTGTTTTATTTTTCCTAATAATCCCCGTGCATGAAACTACAGATTAAATATTTATATACTCACCAATGCATTCATAGTAAACGTATAATATACCTGGTGTATCAACTGGATCATCTTGTAAAATGATTTTTAACACGACAGTTTATGCCCAACCAAGATCACAAATCCACCATGAATTTTTTTTTAATTCCTCGAAATCAGCAGAAAATTTACTCAGAAAATGGTACACCGATTACAAATTCGGGTAAACTACGACGGAAGCATGAAAAATTCGATGACGATGAAACTCCAAAATAGCCAACTTTCTCTTCTGGCATCGTGACAAAAAGTTTCCGACACCGTCGGTTTCATCCCTAAACCATCAACCAACCACCACTACCGTACGCCTCATTCATTCAATCTCCAAGTGGCAAGAGAGGGGTGGCAAAGCCCAAGAGAGCCTATCTCCCTCGTATACAGACATTTTACAGAGGTCAGCGGCACAAAGAGGATCCACTTTCGCACGAGGGGTTGCACAGGGCCATTATCATCTGAGGCTGCTGCAGCGATTCTCTGTTATAAAGCAGCGACGGACGCTTGCTGGTAGTCATCTGTTGCTTCTTCTTTGGTGTATTACTAGGCCACTGCATTCCCTAACTCTATATATCCATCTCAGCTGGTTTCCACCCTCTTTAACTCACACATATACTGCATCGTAAGGATACTACTCTCGTAAAACGTCTATAAATATACCCACAGCGACGTAAATCTTCCAGTTGAATATCTGAAATTCTTACACGCGGGTCACCCGCATTCCTCGCAGTCTAGTGTCTCGTCCTTTCGGTAAAAGTATTCCTGGGTTAGAAAAATACGCAAGGGAATCGGGGAAAAAGAGGGTCACAAACTACCTATTGAAATACCCTAAATCTAAAGTTGTAAAATTCAAGTACCGATGCGTCGTCGGCGATTCATTCATATGTGTACGATATACGATTTGTGTACGTATGCATGTCGTGGAGGGACGTCAATCGAAAAACGTGCATTGGATGCATTATTCATGCCACGCGCAACCCGCGATCCTCTAAAACACCTAGTCCCTTGATGCGATGCAGCTTCCGTAAACTTTCCTCTTTTTTCGAGCTTCGATATGTCTGATGAATAGCTAGAATTTTGCGGAAGCTGTAACTCGTGAATACTTGTGCATGCGAGGTATTGACTGCGATATTACGATATGAGAGCGTAGCTTTGATCCATTACGCTATTATACGAGCGTACACGAGGCTGACTTTCATCTATGAATGGCTTATTGATTGGTTTGCGACCTTGAAACGATAGAAGCTTTGACCTGAATTCGGATCATCTTTTCGTGTGATTGACTCTTTGCGTAGAATGTCGTTGACCGTTGACCTTCGTCAAAACACCCTCACGAATGAAAGCCAAGCTTTATATCGACAAAATTTTTGAGGAAACGTCTCCAATTTGTTATCAATTCAAAATCTAAGGGCAGTTAATTGATTTTGGGTGGCATTGATCGCATGACTGTCCGATGTGGAAATAATGTCTATCGCGGCACACAGGTTGTTTTTAATATTTCTAAAAAATCTCGAGGTCCAATTTCTTAATCTTGAACTCTCAAATTTGATCGACTGATTTGAGATGTTAACAAGATCGTGAGTTCAGTAACTCATTCATGTATGACCCGAAGTCAAGAAAATTAGTGTCTTCGTCATCGTGCAAGGACTCTTCGTTGTCGATATCTATTGGAAATGTAAAATTTGGATGCCGAATGGCCCATAAATACATAGCTCAGCGGGACAACATTTCAACAGTATAACAACTTCAAAAAATATATCCATGGACTCAGTCATCAATATTGTAAGGAAGTCTTGAATTAGAGTAGACGTTGAATTTTAGTATTGCAGTATTGCAATTCTTTGAATTTGTCATCTTAACACGTTCACTGCGAAGAGTCCCACCGGCGGGGCCCACGATTTTTCAACTTTCAATCTTTGCCGACTTGTATTTTCTCAAAAAATATTCTCAATAGTCATTTTCTTTGGCGTTTTAGTTTATCAAGGGTATAAATGACGAGTCGCAACAGAATTTTTCCCAGTGCACTTGCATTAGTCCGACAATGAGGGTCGTGATGATGACTAACCAAAAATTACGAAAAACTGCCTTCGCAGTGAACGTGTTAATTAAACCAAAAGTATTTCGATCCCACCCCAACTTGGACCTGGGATATCTCTACTAAATATCATCCAAGTCTAAAAGTCTTCTCAATTTCCCTGATTACTATACTTTAAAATCTGTTTTCCTAGCCTGACGCGTCATATTCACACAAGAAGATACCTAAATCAAATATTCTCCAAGATACATTCTTATCTCTTGAAAGAAATTCAGTTTTCCAAACTCACTTTGCGGTAAATTCGAGTACTTCAACAACAGCGTACTACATTAAAGACAACAGCTGGCTCAGAAAGGATTTACTTGTACAACAGGTCAAGAATCTCGGAACTCGAAGAAAAAAAAACACAACCAATAAAAGTTGAATGGAGAAGAGAAAGAGTAAGGGAGTCGAGATAATCGGTAGCAATAAAATCCGGGGGGTCGCTTAACGTCGGAAGCTCTGTTGCTACTCGCGCGAACTTTTAACGGGTACGCTCTGAGGCTTTTCCTCGTCGCATTTAAATAGCAGAAGAGGTATAGTAGCGTGGGCCGCGTTTCATTCACGAGCCGGATGTAACATTGAAAGAGTGCGAGGGAGAAAAGGGGGGGATGAGAGGAAGTTTGGTCAACCCCCCAACTGGCCGTGCGTTACGCGAGGAAAAGTCTTTTTCGCGGCTGGCTTTATGACCGGGTCAGGGTTAAACCGATGCTGCCATGGCATAGAGCAGGGGCTACTACTGCTTCTCTGTATACGCATCTGCTCTTTAACGGCCCTTCACCTTCTCTTTTTACTCTTTTCACTCTTTTTCTCTTGAAAGCACGATCCGAGCTTGCGCCACAACACAAAACTATTTCTGTTTGCTGTTCTCAAGTTAGACATGATGGTAGTAGTTGAACATTTTGTACTCAACCCCATGCTCACATGTTTCGTATTCTCTGTGCCTTCAGCCACTTTTACTCTTAAGTGGTTTTATTTCTAAAATGATGTGAAGTGGTGTATGCTTGGGTGCATGTGTTGCACTCCACACGTGTAGAGCAGGTGGTCAGAATTGCATTAGGTATGCTTAATATAGGTTTATTTAAAAAAAAAAAAGGTATTGGGCTGCGTAGACTGGTGGTGCCCTTGATTTGAATCACGTATCATTAAATGAACAATTCCCTTCAGAGACAACTTGTTGGTTACTGTACAGGTACTTGTCTTGCAAAGTCTTCGATTTTTCACATGTTCATCGATTTCTCGTTCATACAATATGAGAGAAAATTTTGATGTTCGCCATTCCGGAACTCATAGATTCAAGTACAATGTAAATGGTGAGATACATCTTGTTTTTGTCATTTTTTCCATCAAATCATCCGGGCTCTTAGGGCCCATTCGAAAGATGATCGTGATAATTTTCATTGATAACATTCATAGGAAAGTATTCGGCAAAAACAAAGCACCTAAATAATACGAGTAATAATACTTACTGTAGACGTATTTGACTACTCAACTCCTTCAGATTGAAGTAACTAAGTTACGAACTGGGAAGTATTTGTTGATGAGAAGAAATATTGATTTTTCGAAGTGATACAAAACATCGAGAGAATCAATTAAGTTGGGAACCAGCACTTGAACGAGAACAAGTATCTTCCTTGAACCAATTGACAAATTTTACTAGAACAGACATGTTACAACTAAGGTTCATATGACATTCCATACACCTCCAGTGTTTAAGATCTACATTTAGCTTTGCGCTGCTGCAAAACAGTCGAAACGCTTAGAAAGTGTTAATCAAAAGTTTGATCTGCTAGTAAAGTCATACTTGTTCACTTTACAACTTCAAATCACGTTAAATTTTTTCGAAAAATTATTTTATCTCAATACATTACTCAAAGTCATTATTGAATCTCACACAAACTATTCTCGCAGTTGTAAAATTTCACAGTCAAATCTCATTTTTGTATTAGTGCATGAAAAATCCGGCAAAATGAGTCATGATTCAAGTTTCGAATTCTAGCAACCTAACATCTCCATCCTACGACAAAAATCATTGCTGATAGACTTACAGCAGAAATGTACATTTTTCTCTGTTCTTCTATAATAAAATGGTATGTTTTTAAAGCTTGTTAATGTGGAGTTCAAACCTATATTTCCGGAATGTTTTGATGTAAGGCAAAATTATTCAAGTGACACGCTAAGAAAGGTGAAAACATTTTTGGAAACTGTTAAACTATCGATATGCATCAGGATGGATGTCAACTGTTACATGACATGGTTCATGTGGAAACATACTTTTTATGAAAATTGAATAACTCGGATTAAATCAATCAAAATTCCACTTGTTTCGAATTCATTTGAAAGTTCTCGGAATGAATTTCTAGATGACCCCAAAAACACTCGAAAAGATTACAGAACCTCTACACCAAAATTGCTATTTCTGAAGAAATCATTCCAATCAACTCCAAGTCTCATTATAAAAAAAGTGCTTTATTAATGACAGATGAAACGTTGCTATTATTCGTCACTTTGGCAATAGGCCATCTCATGGTAGTATCGAGAAAGTATCTCTCAAAGCAAAAACAAACAAGTTGGTTATCGTGGGAATTTCTCTCAATCAAATAATTTCACGAGATTTTACATACGTGAACGTAATTCTAACAAGAAAAGCAGCATGAGGCTACACTCGAGAACGTCTTTATCAAACTCGCGCGATAAGAATTTCTTATCTTCCGAACAACTTGACAAGATAAGACTCAAATTACGTTTCTCGGAAGGTTAGCTTCTTTGCTTCTGCTTTTCCATCTTCATTTCCACGCGTTTGTAAGATTGAAAAGATACCATCAATAACCATCCATTTTTTTCATTTCACTCGTCCCTATCCCATGATGAGAAAATATAAAGTTTTTTCAAACACTCGTCGTTCTAGATTTATTGGTGGCGATGTTTTGGCATTTTAATTAAGCTCATTAACGTGTTCGCACGAAGAGACAATGATCTGTTCTTCCAGAGCAAATCAAAGATTAAAACGTGAAACAAAATGCAAATGAGTAAAGCCCGCTATAACTAGTTTTGCGTCAAGTTTTATGAACTTACGCGAATTATTAGGTCCAAAATGATAAAACTGAATAGACGGATTCGGTTTAAATAAGCTCTAAGTAATTCATTTTCTCCATGAAACCACCCCATTCCTCGATGAATTAATCAACCAATCAACCCCATCGTCAACACTGTTACCACGAAGAAGGCAACTACAATTGATTATAGTCGTGCATATCACTACGAGAACAGTTATCATCTATTTTGAGAATATCACAAGAATTATCTCGCTCTCAAGCCAGAACATGTATGGGTTAGAAAGAAAACATATCATATACAAGTTGAACATTTGGGAAAACATATCATGTCTCATCTTAGGTCACATATCCCTTATGATGAGGTGACCAAGAAAATTTCGTGGATCGAAATTTTGTTTGGACATTTCGAATCCCTTATCGAATACGTCTCGTAATACGCTGAGTCAATTGAAAAGTCAGAGTTCAATGGACACAAAGTTGCAATCCTTCCTAACTATTTTTTCACGCGTTAGTGTAGTTTCTGGCTCGTCACTCAGATTTTTGATTGGAGTTTATGAGAATTTGAATAGCCTTCAAACTGCCTTGAAACACCCCCGTAAAATATGTTTGAGCCAAAAATCACGCTAGACCACAATCACTTTAGTTTCATCGGAGTGTAGTGATATGGAAGCAAAAGCCGACGGTGGCTCGAGCGGTGGCTACTATTTTCTACGTTGGCAATTAACAATTGAAATATGAGCTCCTGATTATGTTCTTCTCCAACAATAAGATACTAGGGGTATCCCCTTTAATAATGACTGTTGACAATATTACCTCACAATTCATCGCACCACCTCCACATAAACCTCGTTGACGGAATTTCGCGATCAAATAGGCCTGACCCAGAACAGAGAGAGGGTTCATATCATGCCAGGTGTGAGCAGCAAACGGAAGACTACAAGTTAGCTGCAGGCGGAGCACTGCATTATCGAGTTATCCTATATAGTAACCAAGAATTCCAGAGTAGACCCGAAGGCACGTGCTATCTCTACTCCTTTGCTCGTTTCACTTGCGCGGGCGCGAGCCTATACACACGTTTGATAGCCCCCAATGCCAAGGTCCTCTCGATGTGCTCGAGACGCCCCTATACATGTATATAACGAGAGGCTGCCGTATAATGCTTTTACGTGCCCATTCAACTCTGCCAACCCCCGTGGCCCATATTTGTATACGTATCAGAGTGTGGAAGCGGTGATGGTGACGGTGGCGGCAGTTTGCACGCCGACCCGACCCGGTACTGATTTGTTTACTTCCCGTTTGCATGGTTCGCTTTTCGTGCATGTCATCTCTGTATTTGTCCTCGTGCGGTTGTAGACCTCAGCATGCCTGTGGTGATGATGATGGGAAAACATATCTAGTCCGGGAGCTGGTGAACTTTTTTTGTGTCACATTTAGTAAAATCTAGAATAGTATTTAAAACATTGTTCTCCGTCTCCCGATCCCAAAACCGGCGTCAGACGGCCTAGTTTTGGGGGGTTATTTTTTTATTGATTTTCAAAATAATTATTTTGACAGGTTTATGTGTCATAACCCGTAAAGGCTGAAACTTTCGAGGATGATAGTTTATGATTAGAAATGCCCCAAAATGGCCGTCAGACCGCTCCGGAGTGGGGGGATACGCGTCAGCACAATTTTGAAAATCGATATGCGATAAGATCGGGTGTCATATTTAGTAAAACTTGGGAATTGGTAGTATCGTAGATCTCATGCTTCTTAACAAGATTCCAGTCGTCAGACCACTCAATGGTGGGGGGTTTCCAAATCAGACGGCCCATAAGGTGCCGGGTAAGGTCGCGGGAATAAGGGGTAAAAATATCAATAGAGGTCCGAAAAAATTCAGGCTTGCGCTCTTTCTACCACGAAGAATGGAATTCTTTTACTTTAGACAAAATCCTGTGCGAAACATAAGCTACAAAAATTATATAATTTTCCGAAATTCTTTGAAGGTATACTTTACGTATCAAAATGTCTGAAAACATTACTGCTGGATATCCTTGTACGCATCTACGATATGATATTTCATATGATTCTTCAAATCTCTCATTCCAAAATTTGTTGATTGAAAAAAAGTTGAGATTTTAAAGAAATTCCCAGGTTATTTTATCATATAAAATCATGCTCTCCGCCGACCTCTTTTCGGTTTTTCCATTATCAATCGGAAAATATTGGTTTTTTAGAAAAACTTGTAGAGGGGTAATTTGTAGATCTCTGAACGATCTACAAGACTAGATCGTACACGTTCCTCCGTAAAATGCATGCTTTTGGAGTTATTCTTGATCAAAGTTATGATCGAATTTCTTCTTCTTCTTTTACTTTCTGGCCATATCTTTCTGACACTGAGCAGATTTGACTTTAGCCATTACACCAGTAGGTAAGGTTAAAACTGGTTGGTATAGTGGAGAGGATGGATGTCCTCAACTGGTAAACTGTCACCCAACCGAAGGAAGGGTATAAAGGAAAGGAAAATGGAAAATGTAAGATAGAATTAAGGGGAAAGGGATGAGTAGGAGTATAGAATCTGTAGATATAAGAAAAAACAAAAAATTGATATAAGAGTGAAAAACCTGATTGTATACTGTTCATCAGACAAGTAGAGAACAGGCTCTAAGAAAATTGGTAATAAATTTGCATGGAGGCTTATCGGGCTGACTCAAGATATCTTCTAGATTATGATCGAATTTGTTTAAATGAATTCGCTCAAATTGTTTATAACGGGTCCAAGTTGTTTTTCCTAAGTAATACAGTCAATATTACAAAGAATAGGTCTCCCGGTATTCTTCCCTAAGTTTGATCGTTTCCTATTAATGAAAAAAGCAGGTTTCGCGACTTCCAAGTCGAAGTGCTGTCACAAAGCACCGCATTGAGGGTGAGAAGTCGCAAAATTTGCTTTTTTCATTACTTAAGAGCGATGAAACTTAGGCAAAAATACTATGAGACCCTTTGTTTTCAAAATTGACTCAATTACCCAGGATAAATAATTCGGACCCGTTATAAACAATTTTAGCGAATTTATATAAACAAATTCGATTGTAACTTTGATGAAGAATAACTCCAAAAGGATGCATTTTATGGGGGGGGGGGGAAGTACAGATCAATCTTGTAGATCGTTTAGAGATCTACAAATTACCTATGTACAAGTTCTTCCAAAAAACCGACATTTTCCGATTTATGATAGAAAACCGAAAAAAATTGGGAAGAGCATGTTTTTATACTTTATTCATGCCTTTCCCAAATTTTTGAGCGAAAATTCTTATCAATATTGATTATTGAATGTGTCAACTATCATTTCAGTCCAAAATTGGAGGATTCAGAAGAGTTAAGCCGCTTAGTGAATGAATTCAGGAGCTTACTTACTCGACTAAATGATGAATCGGTTCCACACGAGTTGTCGAATCATTGTTATTGCCCATTTTGTGTTCGACACTTCGTTGTTCCACCCAAATTGCAAGAGAATCAGATAAGAATGTGAAGAACTTGATCGCGCAAAAGCACATTTTCATTTCGATTTTTCTCCGATTTTCTTGCGATTTGGGCTCAACGATGACTGGAAAAATCCAAGTTAGATGATAACAAATATTTGTGCACTCATCGTTTAGCCCGAATCGCAAGGGGATCGGAGGAAAATGGGAATGATTTCCAGCTTGCATGGTGACTGCATTGCCTTAATCGACACAATAGCATTAGCATTGAGTCATTTAAATAAGGTCAGTGTACCCAACTTGCCCCCATTAAGCCATTTTCTTAATAACTTCGGCCCATCTCCATATTTTCCAACGTACCTTAGCTCATTTTAAAGCTTGTCTTAAGACCTTCAAAATAAATTGAGGTACATCCAATTTGAACCAACTGGAGCCAAACTGTTTCAATTCTTCTAAAAGGTGATTTTTGAGAGTTTACAAAAGTGTGTACCCAACTTGCCCCCATTAAGCCTTTTTCTTGATAACTTTGGTTTACTTCAACAATTTTCAACGTGCTTTAGCTCATTATAAAGCTTTTTTAAAGACCTTCAGAATGCATTAAGCTACGTCCAATTTGGATCAATTGGAGCCGAACTATCTCAATTCTTCCGAAATAAATAATGTAAATCGGCGATAAAGTGTTTTTATCACCGTGCACGCACATTTGGAGCTTTTTGGTGGTTCGAAATACTATTTCTGACCTATTTTGACGTGATAAACACGTTCTGAGTGGTAAAAAAAGTCGTTCTGCACGCCCTTTCGAGATAAACGTATGGGGGCATGTTAGGTACACTCCGATGTTGGCATCCTTGTTTACAAATCGTCTCCGTGTTTTGCACATAAAACAGCTCTATATTCAAATTTTGCAATTTTGGAAAATGGATTTTGAAGGTCTTGAAACAAGGAATCGAATGCGCTAAGGTACGTTAAGATTGGTTGAACTCAAAGAATTTGGCACCGATTTTACTGAAGGCGATTCCCTCGGTGCTTTCTTAGCTAAGCAATCACGAAAAATAGAAAAATCACTTTAGATTTTCTGAAGAACGCAGAAATGATTCGGGGTCGACGCAAACTATTTACTTTTTCATATTTCAACATAACAAACGTAAAAAAAAATTGCCGGGAGGCCAAGGAGTGCCCATCCCCGAGATCGGCATATGGGGGCAAGTTGGGTACAGAGGCAAGTTGGGTACACTTACCTTAGTTCCAGAGTTCGTATTGTACATTGAGGTTATAAAATGATTGGTATAAGTCAAATGGGTTCATCGTGAGGTCTCTTGGTAGCGTTTTTTTGAATCAAAATTAATGATTCATAGCATGAATCTCCGTGGTCGTGCTAATTCAGAATTTCTCATTAGCCGTCGAAATTGTGAAAAAAATTATCCAAGCTTGCAAAATGTATCACTGAAAATCATGAACTGCCAGCTTGACTCGTGACTGTTATTAAAAATCATCAATTGGAAGGGGTAATTGGGAAGTACAACATGTCGGAGTTGAATATCAGTATAAATTGGCACAGTATTGATTTATTATTCACAAATTCATCAATGATTTCATCACTCGATGGAGTGATCAAGAACAGAGAGCGATTCGTGGATGTATGCTCCAGAACCGATGGTATAGCGGGGACGCAGGAGACCCTTCTCGTGTTCACATTTGCGAGTAATTGCGAGCGTGGCATCACAAATTTAATCGACAGTCCGAATTGCGAAAGATTTGAGCAGAATTTGTTTTTACTGAACAAATTTTGGAATACGAGATTTAAAAAAAATATCGAAGATGTGTATGTACAAGAATAACCAGCAGAAATGTTTTCGGACATGTTCATACGTGAATTATACCTTCAAAGAAATTTGGAAAATTATATTATTTTTGTAGGTTATGTTTCGCACAGAATTAGGTCCAATGTAAGAGAATTCCATTGTTTACGGTAGAAAGAGCGTGCCTGAATTTTTTCGGACCTCTATTGATATTTTGGCCCCTTATTCCCGTGACCTTACCCCGCACCTTATGGGCCGTCTGATTTGGAAACCCCCCACCATTGAGTGGTCTGACGACTGAAATCTTGTTAAGAAGCATGAGATCTACGATACTACAAATTCCCAAGTTTTACTAAATATGACACCCGATCTTATCGCATATCGATTTTCAAAATTGTGCTGACGCGTATCCCCCCACTCCGGAGCGGTCTGACGGCCATTTTGGGGCATTTCTAATCATAAACTATCATCCTCGAAAGTTTCAGCCTTTACGGATTATGACACATAAACCTGTCAAATTAATTATTTTGAAAATCAATAAAAAAATAACCCCCCAAAACTAGGCCGTCTGACGCCGGTTTTGGGATCGGGAGACGGAGAACAATGTTTTAAATACTATTCTAGATTTTACTAAATGTGACACAAAAAAGTTCACCAGCTCCCGGACTAATCGATACTCATTTTGCAAATGTATGTTTGTGTACGCAGTTTGCTTGATTGCACAATTTGTGTAAGCTGTTTCTGTGCGGGTGTAGAGCACCATTTCACCTCCACACAAAACGCACCGTATTATGATATTATACGTAACATTTTTAGGGAGTAACACTTTGTTGGTGCTTTTTATTTCACTTTGATCTTCCATCGTTCGGTCGGATTGGGTTCATAGAGTGTTGGGGGATTTTTCAGAGGCCTAAGTATCAATACGTCTTCAATCATGAAGTTTGCCTCACATGAACATGATCGATGATACAATTAACTAGATGACATTAAAGTCCGATTCCCAAGAAATCTAACCTGTTAATTAGCAACTTGGTGAACTAGAACACGATCGACTGACTCCATGCATACTGACAACACAGGGCGGTGTGAGTGAGTAACTCTTCACTTTTGATAGCGTATTGACAACGCGAACGTCTGGTGCCTGTAAAAATCAGTACGTCGCCTCAAGGTGCCAGGCAGTCTTTGAAGGAATTGTAGCCAACTATTGTACTGCCGTATTTTCAACTGATCTATCGACACAGAAGTATGAACATGACTCGATTTTATATGCAAACAGTGATTATTGAGAATAATTCAATTATTCTTCTCGTCGGGCTCTCGGTAGAATCTTACAAAAGCCCTTGATTTTCCAGAACCCGGCGAATACTCACAGTGGGACTCGTACTTAATTACACAATCTCATTTACATGATCAAATTACCAAGGTGACGATCTCAAGATGATACTCGTGATTCAAGTACTCAGGGTGTACCGACAGTTGAACCAGAACTAGAAGTTATACTCGTGATCAAGTATTCGAAGTAACTTTCGTGATCAAGTACTCGAGCTGATACTCGTTATCCAATTTCCAAGATATACTCGTAATCCAACACTCGAGGTGATTTTCAAGATCCAGTGCTCGAGCTGACATTCGTGATCCAGTATGCTCGTGATCAAAGACTCGATGCGGCATTTGTGAACCAGTACTCGAGCTCGTACTCGTGATCGAGTTCTCCTGTGGGGACTCGTAATCGAGTACCCGAGATGACATTTGTGTTCCAGAACTCAAGATGATACTCGTGATCAAGTGCTCGAAGTCACTTTCGTGATCAAGTACTCGAGCTGATACTCGTTATCCGATTTCCAAGGTATACTCGTGATCCAATACTCGAGGTGATATTCAAGATCCAGTACTCGAGCTGACATTCGTGATCCAGTATGCTCGTGATCAAAGACTCGATGTGGCGTTCGTGAACCAGTACTCGAGCTCGTACTCGTGATCAAGTTCTTCTGTGGGGACTCGTAATAGAGTACCCGAGATGCCATCCGTGTTCCAGTACTCAAGATGGTATCATCTTGAGTACTGAAATCTCGAATCACGAGTATTCGTGATTCAAGTACTCAGGGTGTACCAACTCGTGAAGCAGTATTAGAAGTAATACTCGTGATCAAGTACTTGATGTGACATTCGTGATCGAGTACTCGAGATGATACTTGCGATCCAATACTCGAGATGATATTCGAGATCGAGGACTCCAGCTGTCATTCGTGATCCAGTATATTCGTGATCAAGGACTCGATGTGGCGTTGGTGATCCGGTACTCAAGCTGATACTCGTGATCCAGTACTCAGAGTGGTCATCGTGATCCAGAACTCGAGGTGGCACTCGTGATGTAGACCATGTAGACATCAAGTTGATACTCGTATTCGAGAACTCGAAGTGATGATCATGATTACTGGTGCACGAGTATCGCCCCCCAAGTATTTGATCACGAGTGCACCTGCGGGATTGAACCACCAGTACTACGTTGAGTGTTTGATGGACCACAAATATTACATTGAGTACTTGGATCACGACTATGATCTCGAATACTGAACCACTATTATCATCTCGAGTACTTAACCATAAGTATCAGCTCGAGTACTGGATCACGAGTGTCGCCTCGAGTACTTGGTCGCGAGTAACACTCCCTCGAACACTCCCGAGTCCTGGAACACGAAAGTCACCTTGAGCAATTGACCATGAGTGTCACTTTCAGAACTGGATAAAAACTCAAAAGCACGAGGGAAAAGTGCCAAGAAATCACTTCTTGTTCGTAAAATCAACCAAGTTCAACGATTACCAGCTCGAAAATCTAGAATTTTCAAAAAAGTTTTCTTCTCCATAATCTCAAAAGAATGATGTATTATGGAACTAAAGGGGTGTGATTTTTGTATTCAGCTAGCAATTTTACTAAGGGTACACAAGGCCAGTCTTCTGGTAAATGACTAAGGACTTTCTAAGGACATAAGGACTTTTCAAATCAAATAAGGACATTCTAAGGACTAGAAGGACTGGAAGGACCGGTAGACACCCTGACTAGAATGTGAGACGGTATTTGCATGGGAGATAAATGTTTGCTCAATCTGCAATATCTTCTCCAGTTTTTGAGAGATCTTCGAGGTCTGATCTGAAATATTTTGAAAGTTTTGTATCTGGTATTAATATCCAAGAAGAAGTTGAATTCGATCTCGAAACGAAAATATTTTAGCTTCTCTGTATCTGTGGAACTGCATCAGCTCACGGCAAAAATGACAATACGCATGACTATCATAGATTTTGTACATCGTACAATGATATTGTCAGTACCTTTTTACGTTCTAAGATGAACATGTTAGTGTAAATGGTTCGCGCATAGGAATCCTCCTACAAATCAAAACGTCGGCACCGGAGTCTACAGTATTCACAGTTTGTTATACATGTTTGCTGAGAATGAGAAGGAATGAGAGCGGCGACGTATATCAGCGATTGGCAAGAAAAATCGGCAAAGTTCGCATCACGTCTTTGGATACCGTCACACAAGAAGAAGACGTTGTTTGTGAGATATCACAGTCAGTAATATACGACAGCCAGAAGGCGAACACGCAGCTCGGCAATGAGCAGTCGCGACTCGATATATCGCTGAGCCTCGTCCGTCGCTCGACGCGGCACATATTTAGCGATCCATGCCATGCAAGAGCTGGCTGCCGAGTCTTATGCATGCGCGTCGCACGTTTCACCGATGAACCACACCAAGGTTGTATGAGTGCGACCGTGTGTTCGTGTGTGTATAAGTTATATACGCGAATGGCTCGATCACAAGCTGTAGCCATCATCGGGCTTTGCTCGGTGTGTCCCGCGCTACCCGCGCTCAATCGACGCTTCTCTCGTGCATTATGTGCTTGCAGCGCAGTTCAGCTGCGGCATGCGGCCTCGGCTGCAATAATGGGCTTGCCACTCTCAACGCATGCAAGCCGGATTCAAATACGGGCTCCGAACAACACTCTGCGAACCGGCGCAGAGCTCTGTCGCGCCGACTGAGGCCAGTTTGAAACCAGCTTCGACTTGGTCATTTTTTTTTAAGATCTATGCATGTTATCCGAGATTTCATTAGGTTGTTTAATGCTACGTCATCGCAATCACATTTTCATAGTCGATCTTGTTTATTTCGGCCTAAAAAAACTATCCATAATTCCAAATCTTCTTCGATGAGAAGCACTTGCATCAGTTTGCAGAGAAAAAAATGCTATACTTTCGCAAGAGCTTCGAACTTCAAGTCTAATTTGACCCTGTGCTTGCAAGCTTTACTCATACACATTTTTGATGATGGCCCATTCGCGCACAGCGCACATGGCTTGCCTTTCCATCCAATGAGCCTATTTTACGCTGTTCAAGACATCAGCCCGAGCCACGGTGATCATCCGTGATGCTGTATGCTGTACGCATGCGATGCAGAGAGAGAGAGAGGCGCGCGCGCCAAGGATGTTGAAGTGCTAGACGTGCTAGACTGCTGCTCTTTATGGACGCGGGCCGATTTGGCGGTGAAAATTCAAAAAAACCCGCGCATAGAAAGCTGCAGGGGGCCAAATAAGGATTTAGTCAATATTACCAATTGTATTAGAGGGTTGTATAGAGCTTTCCGAAGCTGCTTTGGGTCGAATTCGTACGGCAAAAGCAGCGCGCGCTTAGGCTGGCGGGACTGTGGCTGCGAAGCCGGGCTGCCCGTATTGCTTGCCTTGTACGCTTGGCGCGCTTAGGCTGCAGCGCCTGTGGCTCCGTCGAGAGCCAGCTCACGGTACACGGCACATAGCCCCGTCAGACCCACCAGCCAGCCAGCAACGTGTGGAGCCGCAGGGACAGGCTATATAGCCATCGTATACTCTAATGCTCGAACGAGCGTTGCCGAGCGCATGCGGCACTGAGTCGGCGCCAATCGCAAACCGCTTCTCTTCTCATACTATAGGATACCGTGCTTTGAACGTTATGCTCCGAGCCCCGGTTTCTCTGACCATTTATTTTTGAATTGTTTAACGGCTCCCGCGCTCATTTATTATTTTTGAGATTTTGCGCCCGCGCACCTCGATTTTTACGAAAATTTTGTACAAACTGCAGAATAGGTAACGAGAATTACGAACTATTTTTCAAACTGCTTGTCAACGAAAGAACGATTTGATCCTCGATTTGATCAATCCATGACTGTTTGCCGATCGCTGTTGGTCCCGAGATTGATCCTGAACACGGCTTTTTGCGCCAAACCAAACTTGATTACGTCAACCCCACCTTAACTGCGAACCGCATATAAGTGAGAACGAGAATGAGAAAATTGTTAATTTGACTTACATCATGTCGTAATTTTCATACAAAAAATTACAGTCACCAGATGCTCGCGGTTACAGCTAAATCCATGGTTTTGCCAAAAATCTCATGCATACCTATCGAACCGATAAACCTTTGCTAGGTAAAGGTCCCCGCCATCATGCGAAACAGGATCAATAGAAAACATAATAGCAACTAAACTAATCTTCAACTCCACTTGTGAAGACGAAGAATTATCTTACTGGAACTGGTAATTCTACATATCGACATCATTTCCCAATCGACTTGCTACCGCGACCATCTCGATGACCATCTGCATCGACCAACGAACCCATCTACAGACCAACTCACTGACCTCACGATACATCATTCGACCAGCGAGCACCGTGATGACCAAACCACGTGACTTCCGGCTTAATGAGTGGCAATCAACCTACTGACCTTGGGTCTGTGGGTAGTCAGCTTGGTAGGTCATCAAGATCTCCTAACGGTCAGTCAGTGGTCTCATACCGACTATAGTCGGTGTTGACTTGGGTGCTGAAGTGTGTCAGTCAGTATTTCGAAAGGTTTGAAAGTCATCAATGACATTGATCATTGTACAGTCACTTTAGGTAACCGACTTGCCAACTTTGCAGTCCTTCATGTCGCCAAGAATCACTTACAACCCCAGAAATGCATGCGCATCTTGTGACACATCGTCAAGTTGTTAGGTCTTTCTTTAGGTTACATAATTCATGCGCTTGACCGGTCAATTCATGTTTGAGTCATCAGGTCAATCGCCAGTGCCAAAGAGATCAGCGAGAACGCCTTCGTAATTGCAGCATGAGTCAGTCATTATTTATTTACGGTCTGAGATCGGTCGAACCATGTGTTGGTCGCTGAGTGTTATGTCATCAGTTTGATGACCTAAACACATGGCGGTCCGCTTGCTTTGGTCACCGACTAAGGAGACCGTTAGCCAGCTGGCTAGCTTGGACAATCAATATGCGTTCAACTTCAACATATGGTTCCTCGATCGGTTGGCAGCTACGCTACTAATCATCACATCAGCCAAGCTGGTGGGTCATATCCGTGATAACATCAGGTTGGTAGGTCCATATCTTGATGAACATTGGTATGCACCGCACAATTCATGAAAGCGACTGACTGATTGATGGCTGGGTCGGATCATCATGAGGTGAGTTGTTAGGTTGTCATATTACTCATTCTATATGTCATGAAAATAGCAGACCGGCTAGTGGATATGTATTCAAGTTTTCATTTCAGAAAGTTGGATAGTGTCATCTTAGTGAATTGATGTATCCTTGAACGGTAAGTATGCCTCTTGGTTAATGGTTCGGAAGTTGGAGGGTCAACTTGGACGTAATTATGGGGTAAAATGTCGGGTAAAAATCGGATAAAATGGTTCTACATTCCTCGTCCAGCGCGTCTTGACTAAGCAATATTCGTTTATCTTTAGCATTGGCCAGTTGATGAGCTGTCAGGTTTGCGGACACCATCAGCTTGGTGTATCGATAATACAGGCCTACAAAATGAAAAGAGAGCCCTTTGCCAGAGACTGGACATACATATCTCTACGTGAAAATGCAGGCTGATCCCGAAAATGAGATCAATTTTCCCCTGACATCCTCAAATTTTCGAGGAAATTGAAATGAAGATTTTTTCGAGTCAGGTACCAGATTTTTTACCTCGGATCCTGAAAGAGGCGAGAATTTTACGTTCAGATGAGGACGATTAGAGACTTTATTTTTACGGTGGTGACCCTGATGCAGTACGCAGGGTGACATTCATGATCGAGAACTCAATGTACTCGTAATCAAGATATCGATGTGGTACTCGTGATCATGTGGTACTCGTGATCGGGAAACTGATTGTCTCATTCGTGATCAAAAACTCAATGTGGTACTCGTGATCGAAGACTCAATGTGGCACCCGTAATCGAGAACTTAATGTGGTACTCAAGATCGAAAACTGGTTGTGCCGCTCGTGATCGAGAACTCAATGTATCACTCGTAATTAAGAACTTAATGTGGTACTCGTGATCGGGAAACTGATTGTCTCATTCGTGATCAAAAACTCAATGTGGCACTCGTGATCGAGGACTCAATGTGGCTTCCATGATCGAGAACTCAATGTAGGACTCGTGATCGAGAACTCAATGTGGTACTCGTGATCGGGAAACTGATTGACTCATTCGTGATCAAAAACTCAATGTGGTACTCATGATCGAAGACTCAATGTGGCGCCCGTAATCGAGAACTTAATGTGGTACTCAAGATCGAAAACTGGTTGTGCCGCTCGTGATCGAGAACTCAACGTATCACTCGTAATTAAGAACTTAATGTGGTACTCGTGATCGGGAAACTGATTGTCTCATTCGTGATCAAAAACTCAATGTGGCACTCGTGGTCGAGGACTCAATGTGGCTTCCATGATCGAGAACTCAATGTAGGACTCGTGATCGAGAACTCAATGTGGTACTCGTGATCGGGAAACTGATTGTCTCATTCGTGATCAAAAACTCAATGTGGCACTCGTGATCGAGGACTCAATGTGGCTTCCATGATCGAGAACTCAATGTAGGACTCGTGATCGAGAACTCAATGTGGTACTCGTGATCGAGAAGTCACAGTGACATTGATGATTACATGGAACACTGGATCAAGATCATCGGCCTGAGTTCGCGATCACGAGTACCATACTAAGCTTGCGATCGCGAGTGCCACATTGAGCCTTCAATCATGAGTGCCACACTGAATTCTCCATCATAAGTACCATATTCAGTTTTTGATCACGAATGACACACCCAGTTCTCGATCACGAGTATCACATTGAGTTCTCGATCACGAGTACCACATTGAGTTCTCGTTCTCAAAGGCTGAACTGAGTTCGATTACGAGTGCGATATTAAGTTTTCGAACAATTGCATCTGTAAATCCGGGCACGGATGTATCGATAGAAGCATAGTACGTCATCAGACTGCCACAGTACTGTGCAAAAATTCCTGAATGGTGGTTTAGAATCCTCTCTGGCTCAAACGTCGATTGCTCAAGCCCAGATCAATATGAAGGGATTCGGAAAAAAGCATTTTGAAGATGAAAAAAATTCCAACTTTCTGTGGTTTTTGATTTTTCTCTCAACCCTTCCTGGTTGCACAAGTAGCTGATGTAATTTCAAGATTTTTAAGAAAGAAACGTTTTTGCCCTGTCAGCTGCCATCTGGATCCAAAAAAAGATACAGCAATTTGACAAAGAGTATTTTGAGAAGCGGGAAAAATGATATTTGCCATGGTTGTTTGATTATTCTTCACGTCGCGCGAGCAGCAGTGTAAGAGCTCTCAAAGTAGCCAAAACCGTAGCTTTTCTGGCATTATCTGCCGTTTTCCTCCATATTTCATTAAACATTCGAGCATCTGGCTCCTTCGGGAGCTTTCACATTCTTGTGCGCACGACATAATCGAAACAAAAATAATCTAAAAATCATCGCAAATGGGACTTTTTCCGATCCTTAAGATGCTTTTTCGGAATTGCTGTAGCTCTCGCGTGTCTAAATGGCAGCTGAAGGAGAAGAAACGTTTCTTCTTGAAATTCTTGAAATACATCAGTAGTTTGTGCAACCAAGAAGGGTTCGAAGAAAAATCAATAGCCACAGAAATTCAGCATTTTTTCTCATCTTCAGAATGCTTCTCTCTAAATCTCTCTGCGTTGACCTAGGCTTGAGCAATCTACGTTTGAGCAAGAGAGGATTCAATATACCACCGTTCGGGAATTTTTCCCCGGTACTGTAATTCTAGTAAGATTCATCAGTAGGAGTTTGGATAGTCAATCAGGTTTTCGGATTGTTGGGCCATTTAGTTAATACACCGCCAGAAGTAAAGATCGGTGTTATTGTCTTGTTTTATGATTTGGATAGTTGATTGGCCGTCTTTTCTTTGGATTATAATACAAATGCATGTACGTAAGTGAATGTATTAGCAGACAGTATGTTGCCTGACTGAAAGGCCAATGTGCTCTCGTTTAGGTAACTAGATGGCTATGAGCAATCAGGAAATGAGTCTAATAGTGGACAGGAGCGGATCAGGGGTTGGCCTTAGGAGGGCTATTGGGTCTTATAGGGGGAGGGGGTGTCGATTCGTGGAATTTTTTCGTCGTACGCACGGTTCCTACGTTTTCCATGCAAATTTTTTCTCCACGGAGGGGGTGATCGCCCTAACACCCCCTCCCCTCCTCGTGGATAGTGCCCGTAATGGGATATTCAATGAAAATGTCTTCAGGACAGGACGTTGAAGCGTAAGCTGAAAAATCGGTAACGTTGGAGAATTATCTTTCTGTCAATAATTTTCGACAGAGAATATTTATAACTTTTGATCAAAAAGACTATCCTCGTCAATATGGATTCTTTTGAATGAAGAAAAAAAAACACATTGGAATTCTGTGAACAACGAGCCAAAACCGAGTCGAATGAATCAAGTTGAGATCATCATCTCCGAAGGGTTGAAGTGAATTCCATTTTTAAATAGCAACAACTCGATGAAGTCATGCTATGTAATCTCTCCGTATCCATCAGTGAGAAGCCACTGAACTTCAGTGCATTACGGATCAACTTTGACTGATGACTTCAGTGACACTCACTGAAACTTCAGTGACCTCGGAGGTCGGACGGGTCGTGATCACTGAAGGTTCAGTGAGCTTTACTGATTCACCAGTGAGAATTTCCACTGAAATTTTAGTGAATATGATTTCCCGGGACTCTTAAAGAACGGAAATTCACCTTGAACTTGCTCGTCTTCTGCTTCGCTTTTGCTTTTTCTATTTGCGTTGGCTACGTTTAAACAGAGGAAAAGCATAATCCAAACCCCCAACCTGACCTAGAAATCGATGAAAAATCGAGAAAGCAAGAGCGATGAAAAATTTAGTTACTATCATGACTTCATGAGTTTTCCAAGCAAGAGCAAGAGTAATTCATGTCAAAAGAATGAAGCTCCTCAACTCTATGTACATCTCTGAAAAGCGCATTGAATCGGTGTCTTCAATCAGTTAGACACTTCATGATGCCCATACTAAATTGTACTTGCCGACATTGTAAGGAGTAGGATTCACTTTGATTGAGTTGGAGGTATAGGATGAACTGAATGGGGAAAATTAAAGCAGAGGTTTGTCACCTACAGCAAAATCATAACTCAAGCATCCAAAAGGCAATTCATGATGTCAAATTCAAGTTCTACGTAATGAAATTGTAAGCAATTTAGAATTATAAGGTTCCGAAGTCGTGATTGTGTTACAGGGAGAGAAATTCGGTGCAAATTCAGTTTTACTATTAGTTAACATTGATACGCAATATATGATTATAGATGTCTTACATTTACCGAATTACGGACTCAGTTTTTTGATTGATGTAATAAATTGTAAAAGTATCGATTCTCAATTGGCTTTTTGATATTTATAAGAATCAAATAATTATTGTATCTTATAATTTTTTCGAAAGGATCTCTCTATACTGTGACGACGAATGAAAATTAGATTACCATGAATGCCCAATTTTCAACTATTTCATATACCGTAAAACGAGATGACTGATGCCACTCCCCAAGAAAAAAGAATGTAATAGCCGTAATTCCGAACTTATACTACCTAGAAGAACGTTCAAAAGCTCATACTAAAGGTTAGAGCTCTACTTTCGAAATAAACTGGTTCGTTTGTGGTGGATTTTAGTTCCATTGACTCTCCGTCTCGTTGTAACCGAGTGAACATTTTCAAATGAGAAATTCGTGTCGCAAAAATCAACCACATCAACTCACCAACTGCATCGACCTACATGTCCTCCCAATGATTTTTTCTCAGTATCTGTTGTCGATTGAATCTAAGCTTGACAGTTACTTACCACGAACTCTTGAACGAGAGCTTATTGTCATTTCTTGGCTTGTCCAGGGTGACTTTGATCACGTCAGCTACCATTTTCAACGTCTATGAGAACGAGCCCTTGTCATTTCTTGGGTTATCCGGGGCAATTTTAACCACCACGATGATGAAAAACGCCTGAACTAAGCGATCTAAGTCGCACAGACTGGTAAAATCATGGGTGCACGGCTGAATTCCTTCGCTCAAGCTACGGCGCTAAAAGTCGCAAGTTTATCGATATGATTTCATACAACAACTGTGTTCTGTCCCTGGTGGACTAATTCATGATCAGATTATATTATCCGAGATGAGAATGATTCAAATTAATCATGAGAAAAAGTTCCCTGCAATTTTGAGATGTATCGGCAGGAATAAAACCAGATTTCCGTCGTTGCTCATTTGAATATTCCATATTTTATGGTAATTTATCTGCTCCGAGTTGGAAGAAGTCTGTACAAAAACTATTCAGACACTTCTACCATCGTGAGACATGCGGAACAAGCGATCTAAGTTGCCCAGACCAATGAAATCGAAGGTGCTCAACGAAGGTGGCAAAAATCTCTGGCCCCCTGTTTCTTCCAATTCTTGAAGAAGCAAACTCGTGTGATCACATACCGTGCACAGAATTTTGACGAAGACGTCAAGATACGCTGAATGGCTACAGAAAATACCTATACGTTTGGTCGGAAAATCGTAACAAGAATTTGATCAGGAGCTCCAAAGTGGCCAACAACGGCCCGGTGGTAATTTTGGATAAAACCATCCTTGTGAGCGTGTTGAGTGGAAGACCTGCTACCCAAGGAAACAGTGAGAGGGTGTTTCACCTTTGATCGCCCCCATCATACAACGAGCCATCCGAGAACATCTCGCCGAGAAATGCGTTTCGCAGGGTCTGTTTGCTGGATGAGCATGAGCCACCGATACTCCAGTGATGCACACTGAAAATTCAGTGATGCTCAAAGAAATTTCAGTTCTTGAAGGGTCCCGGCAAATCATATTCACTGAAATTTTAGTGGAAATTCTCACTAGTGAATCACTGGGTGTCACTGATCCATCAGTGACACTCACTGATGACTTCTCACTGATGGATACGGAGAGAGTAGCGCTACCGAAAAATAGTTATCTTGAGCGGAAAAAGTTGAGTAAATTTGATCACAAGTATATTGATCACAGTTGTGATTTCTCTTCCCCACGATGATGAACACCATCAAAAAATTTCGTAGCACCATTTTGGTTATCACATGTTCAACACCTGAAGCTTGTTTCCAATCGCTATATGCGTATAGCATCGACACTTACATGCATCTGTGATGAAGATTTAACCGATCTCTAGTGAGATAAGGAGAGGGCTCGTACAAAATTGACAGATAGGAAGAGGCGCAGGCGCGTACCCACGTGCTTTCATAAACGGGGGTCGTTTCCTCTCATCGTGCTACACTATATACACATCAGCTTTACGTTTCTGCGGTTATCCTCTGAACCACGTGGTGGCAGAGCAGTGATAAACCGATAAGTGAAGTATAGGTATATTACATTCAGCTCGAGTAAAAGCGGCTTTCATCGCAAACAAAACGAGTGCGGATGGAGTGAGGGGAAAGCGAGGGTTTGTGTCCGTTGCGCGAATCACACGATTGAATCGAACGCGTGCCTAACCTATACCTATATGGAAGGGGGATATCGATTCATCGCACGCGACACTCTGCGAGAGCTATATAGGAGCACGAGTCGACCGCATTCATCAGCTGATTTCAGCTGAGCATACCTGGCCTCTTTGTAAACCTGTATCATCTATTATATCTGATTTCGTAATGTTTTACTAGTTCAGTGTATTAAGGTGGTGCTTGACGGAAGAACAGTGCAATTGAAACGACCTTGGCTGTGCTCTGCCAAACGCGATTAACCATTTTTTTTTCTGTCAGTAGATTAGTCAATGATACGGTTTTTAAAATGCGGTTGGCAAAATTGTACATGATTATTAGTGTGTTACTATAAATCGCTTAGCGCGGGATAAACTTTCGGTGCGGTGACATTAAAAGCGCTGACTCATTTTGTTATGCAATTGACTAGTTGTTGGGATAAGTATTATAGGTGATTGACCTCATGCCGTGGTATAAGGCGCGCGTTCGTGGTTGATGATGGATTGCAGCTGTTTTACTTGCAATATGAGTGGTTCCTGTGTTTAATACTGCGGCTCACTGCTGAGTCATCTAATAATAGGCTTGGTTTTACCCGTTTGGCTAATTTGATCGATATTGTGTTGACATTGACCCTGAAGTGGTTTCTATGCAAATACTACGAGGTTTTTACTTCTGCTTTTGCATTCTTGGCATTTGTGTGCTGATGTGCAAAATAGTGTATAGAGTATCGAAAGTGCAATTGATCTAGTGAGATTGCTCAATTTGTAAGCTTACTTCTTTAACAATTAACGTGACAAGATTTTTTTTTGAGATGGCTCCTTTCAAGATTCTGTGTTTCAAAACAATAGCAGTTTCTACAACCTCGCGCTGTACGGGATGCGCTGGAAAAATTGACCCGTGAATATCTTATCCATGATTTGATGAACAGGTGGCTTCAAGTGACATTACAAGATCAGAATAACAAATTTCTCCTGCTTTTTCGCGAATAAGTAGCAAAAAACGTTGGCGGCGTCCGCGCAAGTCTTTTCGAAAAAATCCAGGTTATGCAACGGCTTTTGCGATTCAGTATCCGGATTGGTGACCACTCGTTTTGCGTTTGCCTGGTTCCTGATGCCAAACGAGCTATAGACTTCGCGAACTAAGATATGCGGTTACCAATCCGGATAGTGATTCGCGGAAATTTTGCTTAACCTGGATTTTCGATCGAAAAGCTCGCGCGGCTGCCGCTGATGGGTTTTTCTCTATTTATTCATGAAAAAACATGTAGAAAAAACGTCGCCCGGGAACCACAGTGTACTAATCTCATGGATCCCATATTCATAACCATATCACGGGTAAATCTTCAACCACCAAATCTATAGCGCGACGCGAGGCTGTAGAGTGGACCATTAATGTCCCGATAATGTAAACTATAGCGGATGAATTTTATCAAGAGGTCCAGAAAATATTTCTTCTTTCAGTACTGAGGAATTGTTTTTTTTTTTTTTTTTAAGATGGCCGAAACCAAAAAGAAATTGTTAAAATTCAAACATCTCTCGAACTATCCTGAGTCGATGGCACCATGATTGAGCCCGCGCGCGCGCGTGTGTGAATGATTAATTTTGAAAATGTGCCAAATTTCAGTTATCTCAAGAATTTTGATCGATTTTGATCGTAAACTTGACCTTGTCGACATGTCATTCATATTTTTTTCCTATTCATTTCACACCATTCTAATAATAACGAGTGCAAACACTCTCTAATTACTACTATTACTAGCATTACACGTAAACGAGTAAATATTGGCGTACTTCCAAGCATAATAATAATAATTAAGTACTCGGGATAACAGGTGAAAAGATTCAGACGATTTGCAATCGATCAATATGACAATGACCGCGTTGTTATCGACTCCCCATCATACATTATCGCTCGTTTGCTTTAACATGTACATATAGGTACTCACAGCAAATGCGACACTTTGATCGTTTTGCTATACAGTGATTAAAGCTTAAGCGCGCGAACGTTTAACGATATTATAGTATACGCATAAAATACGCTCGTAGCCGATGACGCGTCCACGTGGTTGCAAGGGGTGGGTGCGAGTTCGATTGATTTCGATTATTTGCGCTATTATGCTTTATCGTCTTTTTCCTATGTTCGAAAATACTTCATATCAGAGTTTACACACGCGCTTTCAACAGTGCAATAATAAAATACCGCGTTACATCGATAGGTACTAATCGGGATCGGTGTCGCTTGGAGTTTACTCGGCGCGGAGCGAGCGCTCTTTTAAACAGCTGATTGTTGTTCGATAATACAGAAACAGAGTACAGTGGATGATGCAGGAGAGAGTTAGTATATATCCATTGGGTTACCGTGTTAATTGCGACTCTTGCTCTCGTTTATATTTGCTTTTGCCCATATATTGAGAGACCTCCTTCATCACCTTCTCGTCTGTTTACTCAATACAACTGCATGCACGTCCCGCATCACGTTTACGCCGCCGTCGGCAGCGATTTTCAATGAACTTGACAAGTTTTCTCTCTTTCTTTCACTCACACGTATTTTAGCGTGTACGGTCGTTATTATTCACTCGCCGTACTTCACGTATTATCGCATATATAGACTCTGTTTTTAGAACTGTATTTACAAGACGGGTCGACATTTAGTCGATTTGTTCAAACTTTCATCGTATAAATGAACGCCTACTACCCTCCTGTTATTCAACAAGTTTTGAAGAAAAGACTTGATCGATATTCAAGGTCACGCGTCAGACTTTTTTCCTACTTTATCAAATAAAACAGACACAGTCCTACGTAAATTGCTGCGTACAAATACGTTACGATTCGTTGTTACGATTCGTTGTTACGTCAGACATGTATAGGTACTAGATTCTTTTGTAAACGTGCACTTGAATTCTAGATCTCGCGTTAAAACAATAGACTATCGCTATACGGAGAGTATATTAGTACAATTACCAACCTGCACCGTATAATCGTGATGCGCACTATATGTCATACTCACGGAAATCACAAACGTCGTCGTGGTATATGATATAGTTATAGCGAAGGCAATCTAATCAAGAGAGTTGTATTTAATACTAGAGGAACAAAGGCGGTTTAATCGAGTGCAAGTTCAAGGGCGTTCGTCATCGTACGTTCATTCATCAAAAGACACATGTATCATCAATTCAACGATTCGCGCTTCAAGAAAAGCGCTTTGCGACTTCATATATGCGAGTTTGTGTATAGAAGCATAGGTGGTATTATTAGATATTATCAGACGTAGTGGCTGGTGATGGACGCGACCCAGTGACATTTGTAATTACTTTTGTCATTGATCATTGAGCTTTTCGGAAGCGTTGCTCGTATTTTATTGTTTTGTGCGGGTCAATGACTATTCTACTGGTTTGAATGACTCGCATAATTGACTCTGTCTAGTTATATTTTTCGAAATATATTACCTTGTTTAAGCATGGTGTCGTTGAATCTAGGTCTCCAATAATGCATAAAATGTATGGTATTTAGCTGCATTACACGATGACAATGGTGAAATGATTCTACAAGCAATGTTTTTCAAACTGTGAATGGAGCGCAGGCTCAACAAAGGGTCAGTAGAGAGATTTCTGTATTATACCTGCGCAAAAACGCCCTTCTAAATATGTTTAGCGTAAGTATGAGCGCACTGACACGACCGTGAAAGAGAGTCAAAGCCAAGCGCACCTGTTCCCTGAAGAATAGTTTTTAAAAGTGTAGTCAATGAAACCAGGTTAGAAGATCCATAGTAAACATACACAGATACACTTTGTATAATAATGGTGTATGGTGACGAATGGAGAAAGTGATGAGGGATGAATCAGCCACCCAAGTGTATCTATAACAATAGGGGGTCGTACAATACTAACATACACCCATGACACTCAAGTTGATATAAATACTAGCTTACCCGGACCAATTTGCCGCCACATTTTCGTCATTATGGGCAACTTTACGACCCTCTTGATGCACCGAAGGGTTCATTGAACTCTCTCTCTCTCTCTCTCTCTCTCTCTCTCTCTCTCTCTCTCTCTCTCTCTCTCGACAAGCTGATATTCACGGAAGGGCATATGTACTCGTATTTTCTTATTTTCATTTCCGAACCACGTGCTCGTACATTTGCAACACGTGTTTGACTATGTAACTTGGAGTACAGACAGATTACGTAAGAGATTAGGTCGTTTGTCGCGCACGAAAGGTATTATGAAGATAGTATTATGCAAAACTTTTGCAGCGAGAGTGAGCATTTATTATGCAGTATTTTGCACATCTCAAGTATTCGCTCTCTCACTTTCGCTCTTAGCTCGGCTATGCATGAAACGCGTACAAATAAATTTTCTTGCCATCGACACGTGTATAAGTTAATACGTGTATGCATAATATGTAAATAGATTATACGTTAATGTGTATGCATGCAGTATACACGCGCGATGATGTATTGTATGTGCATGGGAGAAAGAGAGGAAGAGGAAGATGCAGTTTATGAATGAAACGTCGTCACGTTTATTGACTTCTGTGTTATTACAGTAGGGGAGAGTGGGGCGAATTAGGACAGGTTTTGCAGTGGGGCTATCTGGCGATACTTAGGGATGGGCGCGCTACGGAACTTTGAAGTTCAACTATTGAATAGATTGTAAAAAAATTTTCAGACCCCCAGATCACGGCTTTCATAATTTTTCTGGAAGTTGAGAAAAAAAATCTGTCCTGATTCGCCCCGCATTTGGGGGCACTTTAGGACAATTTTGGGGGCAAATTAGGACAGCCTTTGAAAATCGAGGTATACTGCTATATTCCTTACCTATTGGAATCGCATTTACCAACCAAAACACGTGGTAACAACCCAAAATCAATAGGGAAACTCGATCGCGACTTCTACATCCTCCCATAGCCTCAGCAAGCGAGTCATTTTTATGTCAATTTGGAACATTATTGAATTAGGCGCTTTATTGGCGCACTACCGTCTTCAGCTATTGACTCGCGGCTTCTAAGAGTCGCCTTTTTTCCGTTTTTCTTCATATTGGAGGTACCCTCACTCGCCCCAAGTCAGAGATCCAAATGATAGAGTGCGACAATCAACCCAATATCAGTGAATGGGAGAGTGAAAATGCGTATAAGCGAGCATTCGTTAACAGTGACTTTTGACCTCTAATCTAACTCCTGAGACGACCATTCGACGTCGTAACATCATTTTCTTACCCAATCTCAATCACCTAATTAACCCTCAACCACCCGCGCTTCGAAAAACTCGCACAAATGCATACGCGTCTTGATAGGGTAATTATCCTCGAAAAACACGGGCACGCGATCGGTCGACCGATTCTAGATGGGAATTAGCATTGTCCTAATTCGCCCCGTCCAGTTTGTCCTAAAATGCCCCCAGGCATTTTTTTCGCAAAATTGCGATAAATTGGGTTCAAGTAGGCCAATTTTGACCCATGACGGCTCAAATTCTTTGTTTTGTGGCGAAGTTTCTGACCGTGGGATGGCGACTGAGCCGATCCACCTCTACAGAAGCAAGTAATCTTGCATTTACAAAATAAACCACGCGAGGCCCCCAAAAAGCACCCCTACGTCAGCGAGGACCCCCAGTATCGTTTCGGGAGGTCTAACCACCATAAAAACCATTATCTGTGATGGTATTGAAAATGTTTTTAAGCGGCGGAAGCCTAGACTCGCCCACAAGCGAGCTGTCTTGCTTGTCCTAATTCGCCCCACTCTCCTCTATATATTTTCCTATTATCTATACACTTTGTATATGGAGGATATATTAAAAGTGGGAAAGTGTTTGAAACGATAAGAGAGCAGTTTCACATTCTGTCGAATATCGCTCGTAAAAAGTATTTCAAAGCTCTCGATGGGCGATGCTTTCGTTACATCTCTTTTCATTCTTATGCGGCCAAGTGCGCGCTCTGAAGAACGAGTGATTCGAATATATATATGTACTTTACTCCCCCGCGAGAGAGAGAGAGAGAGAGAGAGAGAGAGAGCTTTGGCCGTGAAAAGTTTGTTGACGTTGTTGCCCGGATATGTATTCACGAGTAAAAGTGCGGAAGAGAAGGAGATAATAAACAGTATTATAGTGGGACATAACTAAATCACTCAGCTGTTATCCGCGAAAGCCTTACGTAATATGTATCTATACATATGTAGATGATGGGCGAGAGAAAGAGAGAGAAAGAATGAGAGAGCAGCACGTGAGCGTTATGCAGAGAGATATTTACTTTCGTAAGTATCTTTGCGAAAATATGAGGGTCACGAGCACACATGAACATCAGCTGAGACACGATAAGTTGTGAAAAGTTTTTACGACGAGTCGCGGTTATACACCTGTTTGATTCAGTTGCCGCAACTCGTAAAAGTGATTTTATTGAATATGTATAGGGTGTGTTATGTAGACGATTTATTCGACGTGAGAGTTGAAATTTTAAATCAAGTATCGTTTTCCGCCAAATACTGCATTTTTTTTTACTTGATAAACTGGTCGGTATAATATGGATTGATCAAAATAGATTTCTAGCTGTCTACGTCGGAAGCGCGATTTTCGACTCGTCCTCGCTTCGCGAGGACTAAAGTCGCGCTTCCGACGTAGCACAGCTAGAAAATGTTGTTTGCGACTCGTGCTGCGCACTCGTCACATAATATACTATTTGATTTACATAAAAATAGTAAAATCGCAATATCCAAAATAATCATTGAATCTTCGACAAAATTGTGTTTGAATACAATCTGTATCAAATGCAATAGCAGATCTGACCATGTGTGCGATATTTCCAGGTTTTACGTTTTAACCAAAAAAACTGCTGAAAGTATATAAATCTGAAACTATAGAGTCAACCCATATAGTGAAAGCCGAAAACGAGAGGGATAATCAGCACTCACAACATAATATTCAATTTAGAACGAGTGAGATATTACCATCGGTTAAATTTTACGAACTTTGTACAACATTTTTTTTCATAACAAACCTAACCAATAAATTGTTTAAAGTCGGAGAACTGAGGTACTAAATAACTCTAATATAAACGACAGACTCCAATAAATCCCCCCCCCTTTCCCTTCCCTGCCTGCAACTAGAACCTGAAGTCATACAAACAATCAGAAGTCATTTTCCATCATATTTGTCAAGAAAGCTGCCATGACGGCTGAGTTTCAAAACACAATTTTCAAAATTAATCAGCTATATCAGTAATTATTATACATTTTCAAATAACGTACTCGTGATGTAATGGCTGAAGGCATATATATCTGTCACATGGAACACAGAGATAATGGGCAAGTTTGTAAAAGGGAAGAGGAACATAAACGACCTTGAAGTGAATAAATCTTGCGAGGGCTTTTCCGCGAATTGTGGGCATCAATTCTCGCGTCTCTTATTTGTATGCACAAGCATAGCAAGTCAAAACATTGAACTGCATACGTATGCATGTTTACATCCGTTTTAATCGACTTGAATACACAGCATGATAAATTTTTTTGTAGATTTACCCAAAGCTTGGGAGCAACATATTCAAGGTAGAGTTTTGATTAATAAGTAACCCTCAATGTAACCGATGGGTGTGAGCTATTTCATGATGAGAATTACATCATGGGCAAAAAAATCAAAGATCAAAAATAGTCTACTCATTACAGGATTCGATTTGATATTAATACATACCTGAAAGAATACTGGTCCACATCCATTAGGTGCACGATAGAACTTTGAAGCTGATGCTGGAAAATTTAAATTCTGCTGGGCAACCCAGACCCAGCGCGCGCACGGCCCGCCATAAAAAAACCGGCCAAAACGCGCGCAGCCAACGCTCGCTCCCGCGCTTTGCTCGACCCAACTCGCATCAACTCGGCGCAGTTTCGCTTCGAACGGCCTGCGCGTTGTACCAGAATTCACCCAACAAACTCCTATGTGCTCTCTCCACCACGTGCTCCGACGTCCTGGAATCTCGTGTTGTGCGACATCGAGCACCTTCAAACATAACCTCTACACTTGAACAACAGAGACAGCCCTTCTGTGGAATCCTTTGTCTTGAGCAGCAGCAAGTGAAATTTGATACAGTCTCCGTGTGGGTGATAAATAAAGGCGGGAATAAACCGGCATTCTGAGCGCCCGGTATTATCTCCATCATCATCTCGGCACACCACGTGCTCGCAGCTCGCGACGACGACGACAACTGTTGCAGCGGTCACCATAAACATGTCAACTCCACAACAGCAACTGGGCAGGCCTCGACGGAGAAGAAAGAATCATCTTCCATTGGTTCTTATCACAGACTGAACAGCCGTTGAAACATATTTTGACATTTTTTGGTGAATGTTTACCAGGGTAGAATTAGTGACTGTGATTGACATCATTTTTGCCCAAGCAACGGTTGTGATAAAAGTTTGTGAATTAAATAGTACGAGATTTTGTTACGGACTCATTATTACGTTACGAAGAGCATTACGAGCTTTTTATGGACTGAAGTATGAGCGCTGTAGCCGAATTGTATCCGACAGACGAGTAAGCATGTGGAGCGACATTTATCAGGTGAGCTAAATAGTGAATATGAATAATTAAATTCTAAACAGTCCTATTCATTTTCGATTTTTGCGACTATCTTGATTCAATTCAGGATCGATTCATATAATCTAGAACGATGAAAAAAAAAACTTCGAACAAGAGTTCTTCTTTTATTGAAACTTTGATGGTACTCAAAATCAAGGGAATCATTGCCGTAGCCATTCATTTTGGCCTTCGAAAGATCCTGCCTCGGGGATGGCTCCGAGCTCGGTGAGGCAGACCACGTGCCACGGGAAACGCTTTCGAAAACAAAGCTTCCCGCGGCACATCGCAAAGCTCGTGGTGAGAGATGCCGGCTCGCCTTTTGGCGAATGACGCCGCACGCGTTGAGTGGGTTCCTCCGTGATATTGTATCATCATAATACATACTTTATTTGAAGAGCCATAAAATTTTAATACGAAATTTTCTTCTTCCTACACTCAGATGACGAATTATTTGATGATTTCAGCACGATAAATTTCATGATCTTCTACGCGCATAATTTTTCTGCAACTATTTTGACAACTTTAAATATAAATGTCCACTGTTGTTTTCAAGTGAGCTAATGATCTTGTGGGAGATATGAGCGGAACAAAGAGAGAAACAGTTTGGAATGATGTCATGTGAATATTTGACTCTTACTCTGCCGTTTCATTCATTACATTGCCTATGACACAAAGTTGTTTGTTAAGTAATTACTGATTCTAACAGTAGTTTATTAATATCAATATTTTTTGCCTAGTCTTTTGGGCGTTGGGCAGTGCTGTGTACATACAATGAAGACGAGCCTAAATGTTTCATGGATGAAATGCTGATTATTTAGGAGAAATTTGATTTTCATGATCATGACTACACACAGTAGAATATCTGTCACAGTCTAAAGTGTGAAGGTTTGTCAGCTATTTTTTCCATTCGCAAATCGTCAGTCAAGCAACATCGATCGGTATTCTCGATAGTGGGTAGAGAAATAGCTATATATAAGATTCTTCATTGGACTGTATTGACCAGGTTTAATCCTGCAAGTATCAAGCCACTCAACAATTAAATTCATTCTTGGGTAAGCTCAATGAGCTTTAAAAAAATTCTGCATTTTCCGATACATTTTGAATAGTAATTCTTCTTTCTGAAGGAAGAATTGTTTAGTCATCTTTTATAAAGGTGAAATATATCGAGAAATATATCAATAAGAGTCAGCCTGTAACCTAACTTAGTTTAACTGTTGCGTTTTGTTTGCTTCATGGAGGCTGGCACATCGGGAGAAGCGCATTGGAGTATTGATCAATCGTGAGCTCGAGAAAATTCGTGCTTGCGGACTTGCGATCTATTTCTAGCTAGTTCAAAAAGTTACTATTTGTTGGATTTGGGTAAAATTCAAAGGATAGGACACTACTGACTGACACCAATAATTACTGAGTATCCACTAAGCAAAAAGTGCAAATCTTGTGGTCTCTGCAACTTGAAACTTTAAGCGAGCCCGTGGAGCTGTAGTATCCTTCGATCTCGTGTGACTGCGCGGTTGCATAATTCACCAAAAATTCGTATTTTCGAAGGGCACTGTATTCCAGTAAATTTAGACGCTTAGTGGTGACTGCGCTTACGGTGTCTTTTTTGCAGATGCTGTGGGCTGAGCAATTTTAGTTTGTGTAAATAGGTGTCATAACTTGACAAATTTTTAACATGAAAAAGTTATCGTTGAGCATTTTTTGATTATAATATCGTTATTATTTCATTCCTGAAGGAACCAGCTAGATTAATTCCCAAAACTGGAAAAACTCAAGAATGATGAATAAATAATTTTATTACCTTATTGTTTTTCAACTAATTATATTGAGGCGTTTCATGCCCGTATACTCATTGAAATGAGATGAACATAGAACTCACATTAATTTGGACTTCAAGATGAGCACATCTTTTGCAACAACCAATTTCCAAGTTCAAGAATTGTTACATAAGTTATCTAATAGATTGATATGACTTTGTTTGACTCTCAAAGTCCAAATTGTGAGTACTTTAATGTTCAAAATTTTCAAGACTAGTCTATCAATACAAAAATCATTAACGAAGAACCAAAGCACAGAAGGTTTCATGAGTATTCAAGTCCTTTACTTCTGTCGAGTGACTATTTTTTTCTTAAACTGTATGAAATATTGTGAAATTATTGTAATATAACCAACAATGACTGTACAAGAACTTTTCTTGGAAAATTCAACTAAATTCATTCCTTGCAATGGTCATCATCAATTTCATCCATCGAAGGTGCATCTCGAATAACAAAATGGTTTATCGAAAGATCATGCAAGGATCTCAAACAACTATTCGATGAGATGTAGAAGGATATTCTCTCAAATCTGGTTACCCACAGTATTGAATTTGTCTGAATGAATCTCAGGTTACGTTCCTTTATCATTATTCCATTACAACGAGTGATTTCAGCAATTACACAGAAACCAGTACACATAAAATTGATGAATTTCACAAATCTTAGCGCCATTCATTCATTACAATTCTTTCAATGGAATTGATCACAACGAATTGCTTATGAGCATTTATGAGCATTTATGAGCAGCACAACTGTGCAAACTCCATTGACTGGAATCTCTAGACGTGGTATAAATGAATGAGCAATAGAAGGTTGTACGTTAGACGATTGCGTGCATTCGATGCGGTAACGATGAGACCGGAAGAACAACAAATAACAAGAAAAGTCGAATGCGAACGAGAGTAAAAAGCCTAAATCCCAAATAAAAAGTCAATGTGTATACTTACTTTTTCACTCATCACTATGTATGTACTAAAACCACTTTTACATCACACGCCTCACTCGGAGCATAGAATGTCGTGCTCGTGCGCCTAAAAGTAGTAGACGAGCAACAGCCTCTCGGGATTCCTTCACGATCGTATTACCGTGCGGACACGACACGTGGCTGGCTGGATGCACATTGCAAAACGAGAATCAAGTTATATAGTAGTAAAAGCGAATGAATCGAAGCACGTGTCTGATGCCATTGACCCATCTTCAATCGCAAATACGGCAAACGTGAGCCTTTTCCTATCCTCTTCCATGTTATACACTACAACATAGTATACTACGTATACGTCGATCACGTCAACGAGAAACCACTCCAACTCTTTCCTTTGTATATACTGCCGCTCCGCCGACGACGTTTCAATTGATTTGCGATAAACGTGGCGCGTGCAAAGTACCCGATACACATCACCTCCGAGTGTAAAAAGAAAAAAAAACAAGAAAAGAGAGCAAAAGTGGATAAATACAATTGCGCCTGGCGCCTACAACTACTATACTATACTATAGTGTACGTACCTCATTCGATTTGCCAATGGCTGGTGGTATGTCTATAAGTATCAACAGTATTGTGGGAGGGAGGGAGAGAGGTATATTTACGATCGGGGCAGCCTATCGATACGCGATCTGTCAATATACGTGAGACTAGTCTCGCTTTGCCATTCATCAATTCAACCCTATATCTCCTTTGCCTTTTGATTCGAGCAGTCCTCACGCGCTACTATATATACAGATGCATCAAATCGCGAAGAAGCAGAGCAAAACGGAAAGTCGAAGAGGGGAAAAAAAAGATACCTATCGATTACGTAATCGAATATCGATAGGGAGGCCAAGATTACAATGGATTGTAGACACGATATGCGCAGAGATATACACATATAAATCGGCGCGTGGAATGTGCTTTACACGTACGAGGTTTGTTTAGGAACAGTTTCCATTGAGATGTTGATGAGCAACCTGTACTTTTATAAGACAGATGTAGGTGCACAGCTTTTTTTTTAATGATTCTTATTTTTTCATCTCGGCATTACACGGTGAACTCTCCTCCAGTGATACCTCATTTTTTAAATTGTTTGACCTACCTTAGATAGGAATGAACGCTTATCCTATGAATGTAACAACCAGGAGAGCTTAAAGTGTTGTATGCCCAACTATTTTGACCCATCTTAGACCAAACTCAATTTTTAACCACATTTGATACGTACTATTCGAGCGCCCAAAAGTTTCAGGATTGAATATTTAGATTTATAGAATACCGGACATCGAGAGACTTTTTAAAATTGAAATACAAAACGATATTCGAAGTCGTTACAAAAGTATAAAATTAGAATGTTAATCAAACTCTCAACACTCTTGAGAGTGTTTTTATCAAAGTATAGAAATGAGTGAGAATAGGTGAAACGTCACTCGGTCTCTTCGTGCGCACGGTATGGAAGGTCAAAAATGATAAAAAACAAATGAAAACCCAATGTGAATAACTGTCTAATCCTATTCCAAAATCTATCGCAGAAGTGCCAAACCTAGATTTTGCTTTCTCTAAAGAGAAAGCTTTGTTTTCGACACAGCAAATTTTTGATCAATTTTTCCATTCAACCCAATATTTTCTTCAACATAATTCATCTTATCAAAAAAGTGCCTTAACCATCTTATTCCTCTCGCCAAAATCTAACGATTGTAAGTAACACTTTTCCCCTTAGAATCCTCAAAAACCCCCCAGTGACTCATCTCTCCGGCCCTTTGTCTGTGTCTGTGTGTGTATGTGTGTTGTTTTTTTTGCGCCACGCTTTCTCTTCTACACTCCACTTTATCGATTTTTGCTTTTCTACAAGTTGTAGAGAATCACTCAGAGATGAGACCAGTGATTTGTCTGGTCTCCTCTCCAAATCGAATCTGTTTTTTTGGCTCAATCTATCTTTTGGTTAATACCGAAATTCCATTCAAACTCCATCAACGTAAATTTTTATAAAAAAACCAAAATTTCCAACAAAAACAGCAATTTGAGCATGTTTAGACCTATTCTATCGAAATTCTGTTTCAACCAAATTACACGTTTTGCTAAAAAAACCTCACTTTAGGTAGCCCAAATCCCGATAACTATTTTCCTCAAAAAAATATCTCACAATATACAAAAATATTTTTTTCAATATTCATACTTTCCTCATATCTCTCCTCTAAATTACTTTATTCAAATTTTACTCAACTAAGTTGATACTTTTTCATCGTTCTAAATCGATCGGTTGATACCGAATTTTCTCAAAATCCGTTTTAATACATTCAAAATCCGATTTATTCCCGAAAAATCCAAATTTTTTCAAAATACTCCATTTTTATAATTCTTACACCAACTATATTAAAATTTGCCCTCAACCATACTACATATATTCCATGGAAAACCCTAGTTTAGGTCATCTGAATTCCCCTAAAAGGCAATCTCCTTATAATAACTCAAAATATCAGAAGGAAATCGCATCTAAAATTCATTTTCCGCTATTACCCACCCCCTAAACTAATATATACAAATTTTACTCAACTAAGTTTATACTATTTCATCGTTCTAAATCGATTAGTTCATACCGAATTTTTCAAAATCCTTTTAAATACATTCAAAATCCAATTTATTCCCGAAAAATCCAAATTTTTCTTCAAAAACTCCATTTTTATGATCTTCTCACCAACTGTATCAAAATTTTCCCTCAACCAGACTACATATCTTCCATTAAAAACCCCAGTTTAGGTCATCTTAATTCCCCTAAAAGTGAATCTCGTAATAATAACCCAAAATATTAGAGGAAAATTGCAGCTAAAATTCATTTTATCCCCATATCTCCCTCTACAACTCATCTATCCACCTTTTAATGGACTAGAGAGATACTTTTCCCTCATTCTACATCGATTGGTTGGATCCAATCATTGGATTGTGAGTGTGATATGAAATGCAATTAAATTAGATTAAAAAATAAAACTATTCCGTAGGAATCCCAATCATCATTCTGGAATTTGATCAGTTTTGCAAATTTCTCATTAGTTTCAGTGAACCTCTTAAACTATTTCGCTAAGAGAAAGCATTCTGCTAATCTCATTTAGCAGCGTATTTTGAGCGCGTTTCAGCACATCCTCCCACGGGCAGCAAAACTGATATGCCTTTCAGTATTGTCCAAGATTGGCTTGCAAGCGAAATGCGCATCGGTTTTTTCATTGCGAGGATATTGAATAAATCGCAATCGAAAGAAGCATTTTTCGGGTTCGAGCAATGAAAAAACTACTTGGAAATATTATATCATGATCCAATAATTACCATAATCGATTAAGAAGCAATGATTTTTCGACCAGATAATCATACAAAGATTGGATAGTGACGAGAATACTAAAGAAAATACTTGCGACCGTCTCATCGTTACAAGTCTACTCATCATTTATTCGACCCAAGTTTCATTCACAGTTGTGACGAGCTCAATTTAATAGCTATTTGATGAATGCCATGAAAATATCGATTTAGCATTCGATCGATTAGAATGTCAGTCATTACCTCGTAAAATTTATTGAACCTCGTGTAGGTATACAAAGCTATAAAATACGATTAAACGAGTCACGAAAGCACGTGGTGAAACAGGCGCCTCTGATTATGCAATGCATTGTTTTGTTTACAAATTACGTTTGTAAGTCAAGTTCGCGCGAGAAGCAGCGCGTGCGCCTTCGTATGATGATTATATGTACCTATAATGGCATAGTGAGAGCGAGGGAAAACGGGCTTTGACTCGATTAAAACGGCCGTAACACGCGACGCGATGATTATCCCCGCGCACGAATCTTAGCGCTTTGTAAAATCATGATGATGTATGGTAGTGAAAAAATGCCAAGAATGCGAAGATACATATTTTTTTCAGCTTGAGAGATGGCACAGATGCACACATCTGTTACTTCATTAAATGAATGGGGATTGAATTTGACAGTTGTATAGGATAATTTTGATTGCGTTGTAAAAATTGCATGGCTTGGGACAATAAAATTCGATTAACGGAAAAAATTGAATGGATACTCCAACGTTAATACAATCGGTTGATTCGTCTCATTGAAGAGGTCCTTGAAAATATTCAATGATAAATAATGTTCACTAAATTTCATTATTCGCTCAGGGGCAATAATCAAGGAGAGAACCCCGAGACTTATACAAAGCAATTTCAAAGAGTGTGCGTGCGTGTGTGTGTTTTTTGACATACCAAGGGGGCACCTGAACAACCCATTCTGATACAGCCATCAACGGGCTAGTTGCGTATAGTAAATTAAATCAGGATCGCTTAGCACTCACATAAATCTGCGAGTATTCACACCTTTGTGGCGTAGTTGATGTAGGTGTTGTTTGTCGAGTAAGTCGCAATGCAGGGTTTTTATTTTGACCCGGAACATTGCCCGAATAATCCCCCCCCCCTCCCCCAGGAAAATTCCGAGCTGACCTGACCGGGATTCGAACCGGCGTCGCTCGAGCGCTCCGAGTTCCAGACGACTAAGGGTGTTTCCACAAATGAAGCACATGAGCGAGCACATGAGTATATCGATCCGGCGTACGCCAGCGCACGGTCCATGCGCCGCGCCGCTCACCGAATTTGAGTCGGCTTGTGTGTTTCTACATCGTTTTGCTACGAGATCGTTTATGATTTTTTGGTAGCTGACCTCGAGTTCTGTTCTCGATTAGCTGGTAACGTGAAAAATGCACGAACCATCTCAAATGTGGTGAGCGGCTGTGTGCGGCGCATAGACGGTGCACCGGCTCACGCTCGGGCTCACGGTTCATGTGCTTCATTTATTGACACACCAACACTTAACCTCATCCACCGGATGCTCACTCTGATTTCAAAGTCGGTATCGATATCTCCGAATCAATCTGAGGTGAGAATTTTGATGAGAGTAGTTTTTTCAAAACCATAACCAATGAATCAGTACCCAGAAATTCACTAGCAAAATGTAATGCGATCAAAGTACAAGAACAACATTAAAAAAAAACTCCAATGCTCAGATGATCCACGAATTAAATCTCAAGTGGCAGATTACTGGTAAGCGAGATTGTTTGAGGTCATGATCGTGTGCTGTTAAATTAGAGATCTGATTTTTATTGTTTCGGACCCGCATCCGGCCTCAAATCTCAAATCAACCTCCACATCGAAAACAATCAACAGCGTATCAAATTCCTTCCAGAAATCCAAACAAACGATAGAACAAGACACAATTGTCCATATTATATTTATACGAGAACATATGAGAATTCGAAGTATAACATAACCTCGGCTCTCGGATTCCGTTTGAGATTAAGTTCTACGATTTGCCACGTTTATCGGTGCTTATCAGTGTTTTATAAAATGTGAGAGGGCCAGCTCATGCAAGATCCATCTCAAAAGAGTTCCTCTGATGGTCTGCGTCCGTTTCCTGGTATATGAATATACCTATACATAATATAACCCGTATAGACCGTTCGTACGTGTATTTTGTAACGGTACCTCAGCCGCAAAGCAGTGCGCGTTCTTCTCTCTCTTTCTCGATGCCTCTCTCTTACCGTTAACGTTTGTAGCCTTTGCCGTTGCCACTTTATCGTTTATACGTATGTACATATATATTATACTACACAGGATAAGGCCCCTCTGGCATCACCGTTTCAAGACGCTAATATATATGTGTGTGTGTGTGTGTGTGTGTGTGTGTGTGTGTGTGTGTGTGTGTGTGTGTGTGTGTGTGTGTGTGCACTATCCGACAAGTCCGTTGAGGCGTGCAACAGTGCGGATTTTTTATGTGTTGGTATAGGTATATACCGCAACATAACGCTTCGTTATATCAGTGATTCCGTCGAAAGTGGGATTTTCCGTGTTCCAAGTTCCTCCAAGTTTCCAAGGGTTGGAATGTGTGTTGTAGCAATTTTCTGGGGTATATTATATTGGTGCGCAACTATGTTAATAGTTTTTGAGTCGATTCTGACGTCCCCGTAATTTCTAGTGCCTCATAAAGGGCCGAAATGTCAATTCCGTCCCCTGTAGAAAACCTACCTTTGACTCTTGCATTCACTGCAACGCATATTCAGAGTTGAAAACCCTCATGTGTAGCTATGCACTTCAATTTGTAATACTTCAAATAACATATTCCACCACTTTGCGAATCCAAATTGAGCCCTCAGCTCGAGCACGGCCATCCGACATATTGAAGACGGGTTTGCACCGAAACTGCTTGCACAGCACTAATTAGCTCGGCAAAGTCCCCGATCGTCTATTGAGCCTTTTTAACCAGTGAGGTTGATTTCTAGATACCCAAATACACCTAATCTATGCGCAAGATTAGTCAAAAGGTCGAATCCGCATCCAAGCGCATCACATGAACGTGTTTGGAAAATGGCGTACAAAATTTTCTGTCAATTCCGTCCCCATGTTTTACTATTCTCTGGCGTGATATATGGCTTTGTGAAACACGTTTTCTTGAAGTATTTGGTTGCATTGGATCAAATCTATGCGGAAAAGAGTCTCCGATTAGTCGGCGAGCCGTGGGAATATAATTAAGGCGAAATGTCCATTCCGTCCCTGTCGACTCCGTCCCCCTCCGCGACCCCTTAAACTCGACATATCTTTGTCCGGCTTCAATTTTGAGCTACGAAGCTCTAGGTACTTCCTTTTTGCGCCAAAACAAGTGGGAACCAACTGCAACGATCCACTAAGGGTGCGGCTACATGCAGTCGTTTTTGCGATTCTGAGACAGCGGGACAGCGCCTCTATCGGAGGCTGCGGTGGTGTTTGCTTCAAATTACATGGGCGAAATAGTGCAAAACGGCTCAATTGCCGCTAGAGGCGCTGTCCCGCTGTCTCAGAATCGCCAAAAATAACTGCATGTAGCCGCTGCCTAAAACTCGTCTGGGACTAAAATAATTTTTTGGCCCAAATCTTGCTCGGTGACGGTTTTGGCTTCAAAAAATTCCACTTTCGGCGGAATCACTCATATCAGTGTAATTATATTGGTGAATGTAGCCATTTTTGGTCTTGAAAAAGAAGCATAGGAAAAAGAAACAACAAAGTCAAGAGAAGATTGAATGTCGGAGGTGTTGATTTATATATTTGTATATAGTAGACACTGTTTGGGTGCTCATCCGCTGCCCTGTTTTTTTTCTCAATGAAATAATACAATCGTCAGTGGGACACTGGGACACACAATACCATTATACCATTATAACGTAGACGATGAATTTCGGAAATGTGTATACTATGCTAAGGGGATCGAGTGGAATGACCTGCTTTAGGGATCCTTTCATTATAGCTCATTATTATTATCCCTCCATCAGACGGTTTTGAGTTTGACTTTTTCTTATAGAGAAAGGTCTGCGAGGGCCGAATACAATGAGCCGTATAATGGGATTGACGGGTGGTGGACCCATCACTATATATCTACAACTTGTTCCGGATCGGATAGCTCTACAATATACCGCAGACTGATACAATATACATTACAGGTTAGGTATATATATATTTGTGTAAGGAATCTGCAAGTTGACGATGAATATACGGTGGCGCGTGCCAGTTGCACCCCTCTTTTCTTCTCTTCCGATGACCGCCCACGGCTGATGGTGCATGATGATGCCAGTAACACCTCTCAAACACCGGATAATCAGCATACCGCGTCAATTAGCTCCTCGAACCGAATGCTCAAAGCGTATTTCAAGAGTGGCGCTTGTTCCTCATCACCTATCTCATTCACAAATTCTAAAAGAAATTGATCCTCCATTGACGGTAAAAGAATTCTACCTGTTACACTGGCTTCCTTACAATATATATCGATATACATCAGAATCAGCAACTTGTGTATACCTAACCTATATATTCATATACCTTCGTGACCACGCGACTTGGTTGATTTACGCGTGATGCCATTGTCATCGTCTATTGTATCATCAAGCAGTTCTCAGGGGCTTCCCTCCTTTTCTTTCTCGCGGACAAGCATTTCGTATTTATAAACTGCCATCAGAGACTACTTAAAACCAGACACGCGAATTGACGAATATCTTAACCTTTGTATTTGTATGTATGTATATATAGGTTAGGTATGCGTCTGGCGGTTGTCTCGTGCTTTTAAAGCGAGACTAATGACCTCTGATGCTCGTGCACTCGTATAACAACATTCATGAAATACCTTCTATCGTAATGACACCAATATAAATTATATATACAAAACATCTGATGTATGTATGTATACAAGTTGGTAAAAGATGATGGGTAAGTAAACTAGTAAACTAACGTGTCTCGTCACAAATTGCAACGTGTTGCGCAATATCGTTCGCTCATTCATCGCGCACCCGTCACACACTGACAACTTCATTCATTCATTAATTCGCTTTCGTCGTGTGTAAATATACATTGCGGCGGTTGCACCGAATACAATTGTACTACTATAGTCATAGTAGTAGTAGTAGTAGTAGTAGTTAGTAGTAATCCTCCGCGACAATAATCGCAGGCATCGAGTGGCAACTTGTGGCTTTACGCCACTTTGCGACCATTAACGAGTCGCTATTACACTATTATACATATATACGTATCTACCTACTACCTAAAGGGGGGCATTTAATTCACGTAAAGCAATATGTATTGGGAGTTGCTGGCCGCAAGACCTTGCGCGTAAAGCGATTTGCCGACCGCAATTTTCACACCCTTGTACGATTGAATGAATAAAGGAATGAATGAAACCCCCCACTATTTTAACCTAACCTCTCCAATGTCAACGATACTCTTAGAAGTACTTTTATATTATACATGTATATCTAACCTACCGTTTGAACTTTGTCAACTGCATACATCATTGGCACTTGGGTTGGATGTTTGTTACAGTAACACTCTTGTCGCGTGAATAATGAATCAGTGGGTGTTGGGAAGTACCTTATACCTCACAGCGGGTGATTCCGGAACATCAAGGCAACGCTAGCTATATATTTCTTCATCTCGACTCTGGGAGTATATAATGAAGCATGCGTCTGTAGTATAGGTTATGTAGTGATTCGCGGTTGGCGGCGGGAAACAGGTGGTGGCTGTTGCACTTTTTAGGCTAGTCACGTGCGCAGTTGATGCGCAGTTTAGTAAGTAGGAGCCAAAGCCGCAAATTGCTGGAATAGTTTCATATATGTTTGTATGCGTGTATATGTGAGAGCTGGGTTCTTCTTGTCTCGACACTCGATCCGCTCTCGTTTTCTCTAATTACCCATGCACTTGCAACACTTTGCTTCAGTCTTCTGTACGTACATACATACCTATTATATGTATGTATGAGGTTAGGGTCGGGTTAACAAGCGTGTGCGGTGACCTTAACCTCAAAACTCGAGATACTTGATGCAAGTGCTTCCGCGTATTCTGTATACATGTATATATAGCATATAGCCCTCCTCGCATGCTTGAACATCACAGCGGGTCTTTTATTTTACCGTCGATTTGGCACGAAACGCGTGCGAGAGACCATTCTTTATGTGTACAGACAAGTGCATAGAGGGAACAACCATCAACAGCTGATGTCTCGCGCTCTTCGAGCATACATCATTCGTCAAAGCTCGTATATATTACACATTTCTATGCATTTATTCACAAATCTGTCTCGAATTTTTTTTTCCCCTATATTATTCTATTAGTTTCCGTCTGGTATGTGACTTTTCTCAAGCGCGCGTAGACAACATATTTCATTGACCCCAACGTATAAATAGAATATCAATCGATAATCTCAAGAAATTCCACACAATAGCTTTAAATGCCCACATAGTACCTATATTTCAATGCTTTTCAAGGTTTATTACCTTGAAAATAGCTTCATTCATCGCATGAAATGTTGGAAATATCTCGAGTCCATTCACGTGTTAATCATTTTTAAAATCTCGCATCTACCGACTTTTTATCTAGATTTGAATCTTTTCACACTACATATAGAAGTATCTCGCTTTTCGATGCTAATCTCATTCATTGACCAAAATCGATTCAACGGGCGCGCCGTTTTAAATTCAATCGATTCCTCACTCCACCTCTTATAACCAATTATATTACATATGTCTATGTACCATATATCAATGAACCGCTTGTATAATCCGGTAATACACGCTCGTAACAATTGTAAACGCTCAATCAAAACATCGAACAACATTATCGTTCGAATCAATGAAATATCCCTCGATGAATTAATTTTGTATCGGCAATACTTCGTTACACTTGCGGCGACGACACGCTTTACACATCACGTCATCAAATTAAATCGTTTGCCGTAGTAAATCGCCGCTTTTCATATTCAAAACACGAGATTTCAGTATAGGTCGTCGCTCTTGTCTATCATCAATTGTATCATCATCGTCATCGTGTACTTGTTAATGTGGTATAAGTATACATACACACATACATACATCATACATATTATGTATGACTATGGATATAATACAGTTCGAGGGAGTCGATTGCTTTTGCGGCTTGCGGCGACCGCCGGTGCACATGAATTAAATTGCTGGCCGGCCCGGCCCGGCGCGGCGGCGCTTATATTATGCTCGAACCACGTGGTCTGATATAATGTGGAAGATATATGTGTATTATTCGCGAGGCCATGTGATACGATATACATCGGTGTTATGAATATGTAGGTGTGGTAATCGACGTAATTGATACGCCGAAGACGGTTATAAAGAAGTGAATCGATGAAGCGCGGATTGATTTTGCATTATGCATCATTTTAAAGCGCGAGCATCAATGACTAAATTGATACCGTACGCACGAGGTGAAGGAGAGATCCACGTGGTTTGGCGCCTCGTTATTACCTTGCAAACGTTCACTTTGCCCTCGTCTCTTTTTTAAATTCCCCCCTTTGATGGGTTCGATAAACGCTTCGATTCTCTTTTGCTTTGCTCTTTGTATATCTATAACTTTTCTCAACTTCCTTATCGCATCAGTGAAACAGCTGTTTTGTAGTGCAACGACCGCTCCGATGAATAAAAATGCACGCGTCACTTTTATTCATCGGATTGCGGTGCTCTACAAATCTAATTTATGATCAGGCGCCGGAATCTTTGCAAGTTTCTCAATGTCAATTGTATTTAGGAGTAGAGGTGTATTAGATCGATATGTTCTGAATCTTTTATATTTGGCATTGGAACAATGTCGATAGATTGTTTCAGATGTAGTTTGTAAAATTTACAACTGTGATTAACATGTTCACTGCGATGTTTTATTTTTTTTTTTTTTTTTGTACATTTGCACTAAATAAAGTATGAGGTTCGTAATGATGACAAACCGAAAACTACAAAAAACTGCCTTTGCATTCAATGTGTTAACCATCACTGGTTTTGATAAGAACGATATTTGAATTTTGCTTCCACTAGTTGAGAAATACTTGTGTGATCATTTTGTCCGGCGGGACAAAAATTCTATCACAGTCATTTTAGTATATAGTTATGGCCTCTGGATCAATCGTTCATCCCAAAAAGTTTGCAGAACGAAACTCTTTCGCATCTGTACCCTTGTTACGATCAATCTAATGAAGTAAGGGATTCATAAATTGATGAAGATAATCCTTTTCCAAAATTTCTCGATTCACTATTTTGTTTTATACATATTATATCACAACTCAAATCAAGGTTCTTAATCCATAATCTGACTCCTATGGCCTGCTTACAAGTTTAGGTGTGGAAGACTCGAACATCTTTTTCAAACATTCTGGTGCTTGCAATCACCCAAGTCCGTAATATAACTCTAACACATCCAATCAAATGCTTGGAAACATACCTGTTAGTCTGGAACTGGTCTCTTGGGAGATAAGTTGAAGGCATATGCTTTTGAGAGATAAATCTTAGCCATTTTGAGTAATTACTTTCCTTGAAGATAATCATGAAAAATTCCAGTTTTGAGCTCCTAAAATACAATCCGAAGCCGAAATACATCCATTTGAAAGCATTTGCAGAAGATGAAACGAGAAATGTTTTAAGAAGAAAATCGATAGCCTTTTCGTGCGAAAGAACTGTGAATTATCTGATCTACCAAAATCAAGAGTGAACGAAACAAGAACATTTCCGATGATGACACCTTGTAAAAGTTCTTATCCTATCTTTCGATGACATGATTTAAAGTCCATCTATGTTTCTCGCATGACCATTCGCAGACTGTAAAATGCATTATAAAGAACTTTCTGATCTAATTGAAGATCATTGATTCTTCCATGCATGGACAAGTTTTGCATGCAAAAGTTGTCAAGGTAATTCATACCAGACAGTAATGCTATTTAATGATGATATAAAGCTGAGATTGGTAAATCTGACATCTAATGTGAAACACCAACTCTCACTCCACATAACACATCATGCTTCCAAATCCATCAGATATCTATGCCAAATCGTACAACATGCTACAGGTGATCTCTGCAAGTGCTGAGTATATTTATTTGACAACTAGTGCACAGAAAACGAGGAAACGTTGTAAGCGCGCATGGCATGCAGCATCAGCAATCTGTACCTCCATGATTCTATGTCAAGCAGCTCAGAGCCGATGGCACGTGCTTTTGCAAGCTTTTTGCCCTATATGTATACATAAGAGACATTTTAGAATACTTCCCGAGAGCTTGTTTATACTGACACCTCCTGTAACGTTCTACGTTGCATTCCAGCGCTTACATTATATCGCGTGTGCATGCATGAATTCATATCACCGAGGTAACAGCTGATGCCATGAATCTTTCACCCACCACGCATTGACATCACTCTTGCCAGCCTCCTTTACATATTCCTATACTTCGCGATGTCTCAACGTGTGACCCACATGTGAACTTGCTGTTGATTACGAGGTTGGTTACAGTGCCATTATCACATTCCGACTATTGTTTGATTACCTTTCATCCCGAATGCAAGGGATATCAGGGATCGATTATATATACTCTGGCGTTGAGTCCACTCTGATGAGTAATGTCCTCCAGACATGTATCGAATCGACCATAGTTTGCGTAAAGTTTGACCGTGAAATTCTCTGCTTGGGACAATCGATATGCGGTCATACTGAGGTTGGACTCCGATCTTGCTCTGTATCTATATTGCAAGGCTGGAAGTGGAATTTTGAGCAAGAAACATAGGTTGGGGGTCACGATCAAGGGTATGCGAATATGGTCGCTCGCATATGCAGATGACTAAGTGCTCTTATAGCGCTCGATAGAGAGGCTTTGATACACATGCTAGGTATACGCTTAAGACATTTTTGAACATGAGAGAACTGATTCTCTGTCCAGAAAAGGAAAAGATTCATGTATTTAACAAGAAGAGTAGTAGCAAAGAAAAATAGGAGTGGGGTGGTCAACATATACATAGAAGAAGTTTCGAGCTTGAAACACCTGGGGTTTACTTTTAACACGAAAAAAAATTTTGACGATCAGATTTGATTACAGAATTGGATAAGAAAGGCGTCATTGCTATGAAAAGAAGTTGGGGTTTGGGAGAGATGCTGTAAACAGGATTATCGAAGAAGGATGATGCTTTACTTTTATCTATTGAAGAGCGTGATACTTTATGGAGAAGAAATTCGGGAATAGGCTGAACATAGAAGATTAGAAGAAATACAGACGGACTACGTCTAAGATGGATGCTCAAGCTTAAATTTCTGCACACTGAGATGTCTTATAGGAAAATATACAGGGCTTAGGGAACTGAAAAATAAGTGCAGTGTGAGAGCTATGTTGAATGAACACAGGTTGAGCAAACTCGAAGATGGAAGATTAGTCAAGGTGCATTATAGAAAAATAGTGATGATTAAAATTCTTATCCGGAAAAATAGAAACTCTGCGGTATGATTTAGAATGAAAATATCAAGCAATGAATCATAACATCCAAAATGGCTTTGATATGTACCCGGAATTAGTTAAGAGAATGAATGAGGTAGAATGTCAGAAAATTAAAACCAAGATAAGAAGGCGAAAAATAATCCTAGGTACAAAGAAATTATGTGTCAGAATGAATGGCCAAAGTACTTAGTTCGTTATGGACCAGGTGTGGCCCTAAGATGTGGAAATTGTGACCAATCTAACAAACACTGGATGGGAGATAACAAAAATATCTGCATATACTCTAGAGCATTCATTTTGCAAATGTTGAATCGCAAGAATACGTGGGAAACCTGATTCAACGAGGGATGAACACAGAATGGGATTGGTTTAATACGTGTGATGATATAAGAGTTTGAGTTAATCAGACTATCTTTATATTTGAACTTACTTTCGTGTAATTCAAATTTTCGAAATTATTGAGTTTAGTACATATTTCTTATGAAGTTGTTCATTCCATCACTGGTAAGTTCCAATAGGATATCATGAACTAACTAAGACTTACTAGAAAATGGACAGAATCACTAGATGACATGTGAAACGAATACAAGAATCGTCAATATGTTATTTTTATTCAACGATGGCACAAAATATTCCTGACAATATCATTCTGAATCAGAATGCATCAGATGCATTATGTCTTGTGAGCAAAAGTGCTATTGTGCACAAACCAGAAAAATCTTGGATACTCTGGCCCACGTGCACCATATACCACCACTAAATCTGAACTCAATTTACAGTGCCGCTAAACCCTAAATGAATTCTATCCTCCATAAATAATCATTTCATGCATGAACGACGCTTATTCTCAATTCCACCATTTGATTGAAATTATTACTCGATGCGCTAAAATTCTTGACTATACTTACATTTCTCATTACTCTCCATAATCGCGTGATCCACTCATCGATCAATCATATCCCTTATATATACTGTATTTTTTTCATGCGAGAAGTATTCGAAAAATTCGATTTGTGCTGTTCTCAACCAATCTGTTCTATAACTCTCGCTGCAGGTAAAATCGATCGTACTGCAGGCACGTGTCGGTGCGCGTGTCGAAGAAAAAAGTGGAAGTGCCTCACTCGCGAATCGAGCTCCTCTTGATTAGAGGCTCTCTCGACGTGGTTCTACAACTGACGGCAACGCGGTTGAGTCGTATACATGAAGTAAAAAAGACAAACGTAATGGCAACAAATCACTAGAGTTTTTGTATTGGCTTGTTTGATGATTTCATCGCCTCTTCAGAGCCTCCTTTGCCATGATTATGGAACTTGGAATTGACTTTCTATTGGACAGCAAAGTATTGGGCGTAACATTTTTAATCCCACATTGAAGTATAGGAGTTTTCATCATTAAAATACGACAAAACATATTAGTTTCTGACGGGATTTTGATGTACGTATTTGAGTCTTTTTAACTGCGCGGTCAGCGTAAGATGATGTCAAAAATCGAGTACAATTTGACAAAGTTGTTATCAGAGTGTTGCGTGGTACATCATCCAGCATGCTTTTCAGGCACGAAAAAAAAAAAGATTGGTTGTCCTAACTAATCAAAATTGGTTGGGATATTTAACTCCTATCAAGTTGGTTGGATCATTCAATTGCTTTTTGTTGTATCTGTTGTTATATGCATAACCTTCTTTCGGCGAAAAAGATACTAATTTTTCGTGATGCATTGGGAAAGTTACGACGGCCGACTGACACAAAATACCTTCCTCGCACTTTTTTAATCCTCGTCATCGCGAATATACACCAGAGGTACGTGATCATAAGTCCTTTTTCTGGTCTAAATGAGGTTATACAAATGACAACACATCCAACCAAAAGGAATTGAATGATCTAACCAACTCGATAGCCGTTAAATATCCCAACCAACTATTTTTGTTCGTTCTAACTAAGTTGATTGTTGTTGTAACCAATATTTTTTTTCCGTGGGGGGTTCAAAAAGCTCAAGCATTCGTCAAACTCGAATGAACAGTCTTGGGATATGATATACCAGGATTCTCAATGGCATATATCATTTCACAAACCGCATAGTGTTAGGCGAGGTGTTAGGCAACCGAGGAAGACGATATAGTGTGCAGAAAATTTTGGCTGGGTTGTTTCGAAGCCCCAGTAACAGCAAAATCACTTTTTTGTTATTTCCTTGTATGGATTTTCAGTTTGAGATCCTCCAAACATCGGTAAGAAAAAATTGGCTCCTTTTCAGAGGATGTTATAGGAGAGACGTCTGTTCTAGTTTTTAAAATCAATAATCTGTATTATGTTATTGAAATTACAGCGTGTCTGACCTCTGCATTACGTTTTGGGAGTTTATATGAGCGTAAACGGTTCAATGGTGGTAAAAAGAGTGCCAATAAAAATACAAACCAAGCATCGTGATGAAACACATGGAATCCCTTGAGACAATGGGGTCAACTTATCTGAGGGATTCGAGTAGGTTAACGTCAGAATCTGATGAGGGGTGTTAAGCTTGTGTCGAGAGCATTTTTTAAGGAAAGCTTTGGAAGGTTCTAACTGTGATGTCAGGATGAGTTTACTTACCGTGGTTTACTTTCACATCATTTCCATCCTTCTTTTTCAAGATACGTGGAGGAATCATGGAGGCCAAGAAGTATGTACCAACGAACAAATTCTTTGTTGTCTGTGTAACCTTACAGTCTCTAAATCATACATCATTTCCCCACGTGGGTTCCAACATAAACACATAATGGAATAATGTAAGAATAATCAGACAAGAGGCACGCGTCCACATCTCATTAAAGCTCCCTTCCAAGTTCACATGTTCCTGGATGTATGTATATTCTACCTACCACGTGTTAAAAGTATATGCCACTTTGGTTATACCTATATGCTACTCATGCATGCATGCCCTCCCGGCACTTTTCTCGTCTCTCCCTCTTTTCATATTATACACACTTCTTCTTCTCTTGGCTGCTGCTCTTTCATGAATGAAGCCTATTTGCGTATGAACTTGACAACAGGTGACACGCGAGCGGCTACTTACCCGACTTTTACCCATGTTTCCCTCTTTTACTTGCTTGCCTTCTCACGTTTTCGTTTGACTTGGTTATACATGTATATTAGAGAGAGATCCGGTATATGCAAAGCTCAGTCATCAGCTGTTCTGTACATAACCTACTAACACGGTCTCCAAGTTCGAGGCAGTGCTTTTCCAAGCTCTACAGATGTTGCCTTACCCTCATATGTATACATACTCTTGTACGATATTGAGGGGTTGTGGTGTGAGATTCGATGCACTTCGTTGGCATGCATGGAACGTTGCGATACTACAACACCCCAAGGAGGTGTACACGAGACTAGCGTATTTGAAGTATAGAACGAGAAGGACATAGGTATGGTTTGACAACACTGAGAGTTTGTGATGCCTGTTGCTCTTTGCTATGCTCTTGCCTCGTGTTGATCTTTCGTATTTGAGGCTGTATATAAACGACCTCTTGTTAGTCTTGCAAATACTGCATGAACACTTTCAATCCTTATTTTGCTCCTGTGTGAATGAATTCGACTGCTTCTCGTGATAGTTTTTTGGATTAATATTTTCACAATACTTGATCTGCATACATCCACAAGTTATGACCTACTAATAGAGCAAACCTGGCGATATCTATGCCAACAATGATCACGGATCATATTGCAATAAACAATAAACAAACAATCTTGCAAAATATCTTAGATGAAGACCGGAGTTCATCATTCTGTAGAGACTCTTCATAATGATCATATCCAACACCAATATAGACAACAACAGTGAATGATGATTGATCAGAATAAGAATAAGGAGGGATTGGGCTAAAACACGCATTTACAACAGTAACAGTAGTTGAGTCGTCCATAGATTTGGAATAGTTTTAGATCTGCGAAATGTATTTCTGGTCCCATGAGGAGTAATGAAGACACGAATTGTGTGAGCTCTTCATGTGAGGCCGGGAGATATCAAATTGACGATTTGAGTTTATACTCGCTCGTCAAAATCGATCGAATAACTTTTAAATCCAAGAACAAAGACTGCCAAGAATCGAGCTTCCCTATATATATACTCCATGTTCAGAAGAACAGTTTTGGAGCAGTTGTACCATGATAAACTATCAGTCCTTAAATATCCCATCACTACATCGGTTCATTTATGTCACCAAGACCGCTAAATTATGATCTAGGAAGAATTGTTGGAATCATGGGTTTTCCCAACCAGAATGCACAAGTTCAGATACCCATCGATATAATGTTATCCAGGTCCCACACCACATGTCCAAATGATGTTCTAAAAGTTGACAATTTTTGATCTGCGATGGTTGATGATCTTATTGATGTTAAATTTTATGAGACTGGGATAAATATTTCAAAGTTCCATCGATTTCTTATGGTTTGGAGTGCAATCCATAGATCAAAGTTTATGAAGTTACAGAATGGAAGAGATGATATATTCAAATTGTTGAAGTTGTCAAATTGAATTTTGATATTGTTTGATCTGAGACTTGAGATTGTTGTTCATAGTAACTAGAGAATGTGTCAGATGTTTTGAATTTTTTAACCAAGGTGTATACCATTCCAATGACATATCGCTCATAATATCGAGTCATTTTTCAGAATGTTATGGTCCCGGTGTTTTGAACCGTTGCAGTCAAGGATGTTCGCACCATGATGATGCTTCTATTTTGTGGAGTTTCGGGCCGAATCATGAACACGAATTATCAAGTGCAAATTTGATTTGTCTTGGCTGACCTTCTCTTTGTCTCCCGCTTTGTGGGATATTTGCCATGAATATGAAGAGCTCTCTTGAAATGAATAACTGTGACTCAATGCAAAGACTAGACCATTTATTGTTCTTACGGGGGTATGGGATAGTTTTCCAGAGAGTATTTCTTTCTTCAAAATAGATAGAAAATATTTGGGTGGCAAGATTTGTGTTACATAGGATATTTTGAACAAAATGAAATTCTTGTCGATCAGAAATTCTGCTGCCTTCAAATATCCGATTGCCATGATGTTTGGCAGCATGCTCATGTGAGTTATCAATTTTCTGTTACAGGTGAGAAGAAAAAATTCTCAACTAGTACAATTAGGTTACCTACTGCATGAGCTACCTTTATTTTATTGTCCAATTCTCCACGAACAAGGTATGTTTTTGAATATCAATCGTCGAGTTCGATATCTCATGGAATTCCCAATATAAAGTCATCATCATTTTTCTTAAACAATCACAAAATTATTCAATAACTACCGTCAAATCGTTCCTTACGATTTAGTCGTCATGTCGAGCTCGATTCAATCATCTATAACTAACTATCCAGTCCACGTGCTCGTCACTTTACGACATACTATCTACTATATTCACACTGCATCACGTATGCAAGCACATGCGGGCAAAGAAAAGCACGTGGTCTCGTGTGTATAACTTCCACGCATTATATATTCGCCCAAACTCCTTGTACACACTGATAGGGCTTACAATGAAGAGTTTCGCATACATACATACAAAATTACCTACCGGTTGGTGAATCTTCCACATCGTAAAATTCGCGACCATATATATACCGTCTGCTAGTATAGCTGCAGCTGAGGAACGATAACACTACAAAGTTTAGAGAGAGAGAGAGAGAGAGAGAGAGAGAGAGAGTGAGAAGAGGGTAAAACGTGGCAGACTTGGCTTCTCTCCATTCATCTCCGACTTCCCACCCTTTTCCAAGATTTACCACCCCTTCACCCATATATGTACCCTGTAGAAACGTGCGCGACCTAGACGAGTAAATCTCTTGGGTATCCCGAGGTTAACATACGTTCATACGCAAATAGGTCTCACACCTTAAGATAATTGGATAGTGAAGCAATAGAGCCAGATTATACAGGATGTATTTGTGTGGCGTGACTTTGAAATAGGTTATGTTTTGGTATTAGGAAAAGAATTGAGGGATGATAGCTTTGGAGGTCAAAGCTCAATAAAGCTTGCGAGCTTGACCGAGTGACGACTACAGTTTATACCGGAAATGGAGGCGTGCACTTCGTCATCGACGAACATCTACCTACATATACCGTCTGGCATGAAATTGACTCTCGCTTCGACTCTCGTCTTCTTCACCTTCGCTTTCACTGTGCCAACAACAATCACGGTCGACGCGAGCGACTACTCGATGGTCCATCACATAGTGCGGTGACCCTTGTGTGAATGCAAACTTGCTACAGACGTGACTACTACTGTGTAGAACTACTACTACTGAATCTCTGAATCGATTGAAGCGCTTCGTCGCTGAGATTGCAATTCAAACTTTGTCGCAATGCGCGAGTTCGAGTTATCGATTTTTCTGTTTCCCTTATTGAAAAATTTTGCAAAAAAGTTACAACAGGATGACGGTATTGAAATTCCAAATCCTTTCATGAATTTTATCGAAATATGTCCTAAGATGGTAATTGAAAGCAACGCTGTTTTTGCACGATTCTTGTCGTTACTATCTGGTCCTGATACGACGATACAAGTCAATGAAAATGATGTAAAATGATGAAGATATGGACCTTTTGGGAAGAACCTTCGCAGTGTATGTCGAAATTATCAATGAAAGGGCAGTCTCATGGATTTGTTAAAATTGATTAGCGTATCCCGATGCGTCCTCGTCGAAATAGCCAAGGTACTTCATATACTGGTTCTAGAAATCGAGGAAAATTTCAACAAGTTTTCATTCTATTCCAGAAAATGTGTAATAGCTTCCGAAGTGTCGCCTTTGGAACCTTGCAAAATTCTTGGATGAACACTCTGAAAGGCCGAGAAGGTGCACATGCTGATCGATCTCATATGGAAATTTTTGTATAAGTAACGTAAACTTGAGTGAATGTGTCCACTTTTGTTTTTGTGATAGTTTTGTACTGATTGGTCGTATAAGATCCTGCTGGAGCTCATTCTCAAGCTATTCACCTCACCTTCAAGAATAGTTCTCGTGAGATATCTTCCGACGTATCAGTCAGAAGCTATTTAAAAAACAATTGAGTGAACACATTCACCCCGATATTCATACATTCACCCCTGTTTACGGTATCTGTTGCGTGCGTGAGCTTCAGGCCGCTGGTCAGCTTCAATGGAAACTAAAGTGTTTCTATCATTGACTTCGTCCCAGTACACACGATTAACTTACCAGTTTTGCTGTTTAAATTTCTCAAAATTGAAGATTTTAGTCATTTTAATAATTTCTATCAGGATAATCAAATTTAAAATTTCATTGAAACCACCAAATTTCGTTTTTTGTCAGAACTACATACTTTCTTGTTTGTCGACCTCCATCAAAAACTGAAAAACACACGATTCCCAGATGATATACGAAATATCCAAGCACAAACATACGTGCACAAGTCACCCTTCGATCTAGAAATTGAATCTTTCAAGTTGAAATTATATCAGCATCCATCGGCAAATGTATGCAACGCGCACTAAATACACACTACTAAATCAGCGAGAGTGCAAGTGCCTTCAGAATTACACTTGAATAATTCATGAGACAGGAACCTCGTGTCGCTATCGCGTACCATTATACATCACATGTATACAGAGTCCAGGTCGATTGTATAATACACTGTGCGATGGTCAATCGACGCTCGATATCTTGATCAAGAGAGAGAGACAGATTGAATGAGCATTTATATATCCGCGGGTGAGAGTAACGACCCGACAGAGTAAACACAATCCGCGGAGATCCCACGTGTTCTACAGAATGTGCATATATATATAGAGGAGTAAAAGACTGATACCGCCACTTTGATAATCCTCTTTACGGCCTAGCAGACAAAGTTTTGTCACTCACGTGTATACCCCCATCAGTCTAGATTTGTCGTATATACAATGAATATAGTGCCGATGCGGTGGTAAATCGAGCCACTGAACTCTTTTTTCGCTTCGACAGAAGTATATATATAGTGATATGCACATGCAATTGCGATGCAGCGACGAAGCGCATCGGATTGAATTGTTGGGTACATATACCGATTGACGTATACCTCCTATCGAGTTGATCGCGATATACACGTGGTCTTGAGTTTCGTTCGAGTACTTCCCCTTTAAAGGTGCCTCTAGGGTACACTGATTCCTCACATATATACGTGTATCGATGTTTCGAGCTCGGCCGTTTTTCACTTGGACGTGGGGCTTCGCACATTTGCAACGATTTGGCACGGTAAAGCCCAGTTATGTATTTGTATATGCATAGCACGGAGAGCGAGAGTGAGAGTCTTAGGAATTTGAGAAACTTGCTGCGTCCCACTTTGCTTGATTTTGTACCATCACATATTCTGCGAACAGCTGTGATGGTATAACTAGTCATTGACACATCTCTTCAATGGTCGTTCATCAATTATATGATTTTGTACTAAGGTAAGTGTACCCAACTTGCCTCTGTACCCAACTTGCCCCCATATGCCGATCTCAGAAATGGGCGCTCGTTGACCTTCCCGCAATTTTTTTTTACGTTTGTTATGTTAAAATATGAGAAAATACGTAGTTTTCATCGACCCCGGATCATTTCTGCGTTCTCCAAAAAATATAAAGTGATTTTTCCATTTTTCGTGTTTGCACGGCTAAGAAATCGAGGAGGAAATCGCGTTCACTAAAACCGGTACCAATTTATTTTTATTCGACCAATCTTGACGTACCTTAGCGCATTCGATTCCTTGTCTCAAGACCTTCAAAATCCGCTCTTCAGAGTTGCAGAACTCTGATTTGAAGCGATTTTATGTACAAAACACGAAGATGGTTTGAGAATCAAGAAGGCCGACATCGGAGTGTACCCAACATGCCCCAATATGGTTATCTCGGAAAGGCGTGCAGTATGGCTTTTTTTACCACTCAGAACGTGTTTATCACGTCAAAATGGGTCGAAAACGATGTCTTGGTCCAGCTAAAAGCTACAAATGTCGCTGCACGGTGATCAAAACGGATCAAAGCCATTTTTCGCATTTCATCGCCGATTTACATTGTTTTAAATGATGGGGGCAAGTTGGGTACACACTTTTGTAAACTCTCAAAAATCCCCTTTTGGGAGAATCCAAACAGCTCGACTCCACTTCATTCAAATTAGATGTATCTTAGCTCATTTTAAAGGTCTTGAAACAAGCTTCAAAATGAGCTAAAGTACGTTGGGAAATATGGAGATGGGCCAAAGTTATTGAGAAAATGGCTTAATGGGGGCAAGTTGGGTACACTTACCTTAGTACTAACAAGGGGAGTCCGGAGTCTCCGGGTCCTGAAATCTCACCAAAATTTTCTTACAGTTTCGTACCACCTAAAATATGAAGAACCCAAAGCAACTCTGTCAAATGGGCCTCCCGTTCAGGGCTACAAACTATGACATTAGCATTGCCCATATAGACCCGTGTTAAAAAGTGATATATATAGATATACTAGCAATGTTGACGTTTCTGGGTGTAGCTCAGAACAGAAGGTCCATTTGACAGAGTTGCTTTAGATTCTTCATATTCTAGGTGGTACGAAACTGTGAAAAATTTTTGGTGAGATTTCAGGACCCGGAGACTCCGGACTCCCCTTGTAAGTAAACAACCGTATTGAAAAAAAAATTGTGATGGACGTTGCAATGTTCGTCATGATGTCTCATGTGATGGACATCACGATGGACATTGTAATGAATTCCAATAACATTGTAATGTTTTTTTGTGATGTTTAGGTCATGACCAGAAACTTGTGATGTCGATGCAGTAGTAATTTTTGTGATGACTCGCCAATGAATGTGTGATGTTTTTTTGTGATGTTCAGGCCATGACCAGAAGACATCACAAGTGTCTGGTCATGACCTAAACATCACAAAAAAACATCACAAATTCATTGGCATGTCTGGCGAAAAAAGGTACTGAATTGACATCACAATTTTCTGTTCAAGGCCTGAACATCACAAAAAACATCACACATTCATTGGCGAAATCATCACAGAAAATAGTACTGAATTGACATCACAAGTTTCTGATCATGATCTGAACATCACAAAAAAATATGGCCCCAAAAAACATCACAAATTTATGGGCAAGTCATCACAAAAATTACTGCTGCATTGACATCACAAGTTCCTGATCATGACCTAAACATCACAAAAACATTACAATGTTATTGGAATTCATCAGAACATTCATCGTGATGTGCATCACATGAGACATCATGATGTACATTGTGATGTCCATCACAAGTTTTTTTTTCAATAAGGAATACTGATGCTTAGGATGTACATCAAGTGGTAGGTATTTTTGAAACCCAATTGAAGAAATTTAGAAAAAAAAAAAAAGAAAAAAAACGATATACGACAGTCATTTAGAGCTTTGAAACGTCTATTATTTACTGATAGGGATGAATGAGTCTAACAATGACCAAGAAACTAAACAACTTCTGGAAGAACGGCTTGCATACATTCATTTTTGCCGCAAGTGCCGAAGAATTCTTTAAAGTTGGCCATCGCTGCGTTCTTAAAACAATCCAACAAAAATGTATGAGACAGGTTGATGAAGCATTGCCACCGAATTGGGAATTACGCACAAAGATTTTGCATGGATTTGATGCTACTCATAAGTTCATGAGGAAAGTCCGTATGTTAGCCGAGCATAGCGATGAAGAAGAGGGGGAGGACACGCGAGATATAGGGAGAGAGAAAAGAGCGCAAGAACCGCATAAAAAGTGGTAAAACACGATGCAAGCGCATTCCGAGTGCAACTTTTGCGCTGTCAGCACGTGGACTTTTACATACTTAGCTCGTGCCAGTCGGCTAATCACTTTCCATTTCAAACGTCGTGACTTCATCGGAGTCGTCAGGAGTCGTTTAGCTGTCACCACGACCATTCCTGATGATGATGATGACAGTACTCATTTCACATGTAATTAATATTGACCGTGAAATGATCGAAGCTTGATCTCTGACAACGTCAAATGCATGTATGTGACGAGAAATTTCCAACACCTGCGACTACGAGCTGGGATCGAATTGTATACTGTATATATACGAGTGTTGTTATGCACCCGCTTCTCGTTGTTACGTAACAAGCGCAACTTTGAAGCCGCTATTTTCACGGTCATGTTTTTTTCTCGGGTGATTGGCCATTACGTATCGCCTGCAATCGACACTATAGCGGCGATGGTAGCCAACGTTTGACTTATTGCTTACCCTGAGTAAACAAGCAATTTCTCATGTACACACGAGTTTTGCTACCTCGAACAATGTATATTTTGCAATTTACATTCCAAATTGCAGGGAGACAATCTGACTTGAAGAGGTGCTTGTCACTGAAGCTTCTGCAAAACTCAAGAAGGTACAAATTTTGTGCGAATCGTATACCTGGCACAAGTGCAATCTTGAAATCGCAACGAAAACCAGACATGAAATGATCAAGTTTTGGGGCGTGGCGAAAAATCAACGTTTTTGCTTGTTTATGGCTAAAATACAAAAGTTGATTATTTCATTTTCAAAATCGTGATACAGTGGAACCTGTATACATTAGACACTTTCGGTGCGAGAAAAAAGTGTCCAAAATAAGCAGGTGGCCAATCTAACAGGGTTCTTTAAGGATAATTTATTTCCGTGCCGAGCGCGTTAGCTCATTTTAGGTAAAAATGATTTCATGGGGTCCACATGTTAAAAACATGTGAACCACATGTGAGGAACATTTAGCACCCACATGTGGCTATTGACACAAATCCACATGCGGACAACATGAGGATTGCGTGAGGCCGAGCTGTGGTATGCATGTTTCATGTGGGAATGATATGGTGGAGATATTTCATGGAGCCGATGTGGAAAACGTATGGATTATGGTAAGGAAAAGATGTGGAATTCGTGTAGTTTTGCAAAATCAACCATTTACAGAAGCTCAATGAGCCCGAGGAGCTCGGGAGTCATTCTAGATATTGTTCGAATGAATATATCTTTGTTTAGATGACTTAGAAATTTTCATTTATTCAGTTTCTTCAAAATTCGTTGGTTCAATTACATACAACGTGTCTCTCACAATGATATGGAAGCAAACTGTTCCGAGTTCACCCAATTTAATAACATCGTAGTAGTCAGGTACCGATTTCTTACATGTGAAAATCGTTGGCACGTACATCTGAGCTAAACTGCAATAGAATGCTGGTTGCTTCTCATATTTTTCAATAATTGCAAATGATTCACAATCTTGACAAAATTCTTTGACATTAGAATCGCAAACCTTTATGAGCTTGACTATTTTGCCGATTTTCTTATGGCCATCTTTATCATAAATACAATAGGAGGAACAAGTTTTTTTGTTATGAGAATTGGAATCAGTTTCATAGAACATTTTGTTTTTCATCAATTTTTTGAACTGATAACAGATTTTTCCACGGATGTCTACTGGAAACGAATTGCGTATGCTCTCCGGAACACTATGCATCTTCTCAATCCTTCCAATACAAAAAACGTTGTCCATAATACGAGTTAGCCTACTTCGGTGCGTGCCAGACTTTTCAAGTTTCGAACAAAATTTGTATGCATCACTCTCCTTGTCTAAATATCGCTCTTTCAAGTCAGTAGAACTCAGGAAATTCGAAACAGCTGACATTATTTGTAGCTGAGCATACCTCGTACCATGCACAAAACTCTTGAGGATTCCATTGAGACTTTCGAATGGGAAACAAGATGTAACCCACAGAGGTCCGAATTTTCTCACAGAATCCGACAAATGAAGTAGAAGATGAATATTGCTCGAACAGTTTTTAAGACCATAGAGTAACTGAAATCTTGATACATATTCTTTGAGAACTTTCTGAGCAGTCGCTAAGTTTTCTTCACTAATACTCGATGCATTCAAAATAGTAAGACCGAGCACCAGTAAAATGTGATGTTCTAAATACTGCTTTCCCATAATATCACACAAGAGTGGTAAACTGCAATAGTACAAGAACGTTTTGAATTCATTCGCTTTCAAGTAAGAGAATTCACTTACAGGTCGCAGAATTCTGGGTATAAAGGATGGAGGCCTCAAAGCACGAATCCTGGCATTCATCAAATGGTAATAACCAAATAGGGAGCCTGATACTTTGCGAAAAGTGATATGGAACCAGATCCGGACCAACTGCTTTGTGACCCCCTCATACCCACAATGCATTATATCCACAGCGGTGGAAATAATGTAATTGAGAACGAAGAGCCGAAAAATTGAGGGTCCTTTCACACCACATTTGGACGTTCCAGAGTTGACGGCATCGACAGCCTGACGCTCTGTTTGTTCTTGCGTTCGCAAATCCAGGTTCTCTTGATATGGATATACTCTCTTGTTGCCTTTTTTTTTCGGGTCGAATTTTTTTGAAGCAATCTTACAAACAGCGCATCCGTGGAGGGAGTTGTGCTGTTTTAGATTGAGGAATAGACATTTTGCCAGTTGATCACAGGTGCCGGAGATGATCATCATCCTTATATTCTCCATCATTTCTCTGCCGTGAATTTTCATCATGACTCCTTGGTATAAATTTCGCAGTTCATCCTCAAAAACACCCAAGAACATGCACGGATTCGGTTTAGTATATCCAAACCATAGACCAGCAAAGATGACATTCTCTTTCTTGAATCTCTCTGAGTACGGGAGCTCGTTGATCACAAAATATACTGGCCAGATGTTGAACTTTGATGACTTGAATAAAGCCACGCCATCTGTGTTCCACATCAATGTCAAGTTTGTGATAAGATCAGCAAATCGAAGACGGATATATTTGTAAATATCACCGTCATAGATATCCTCGTAGTTGTCCCCTTGCTGTTTGGTCCGCGAGAATCTATGTTTCAGCATTTCAAAGAACCCTGGTCTATTGAGCATTTTTTGAATTTGTGATACTATGGACATTTCTATAAAATAGTTTACGTCTTCTTTTGAATTGCAATGTGGACAGAATTCGATATCCAACTTTTTCCCGCATGCACAGCAGTAGAAATGACGTTTTAGTGGCAGTTCAACTTTAGCAAAAAATTTTTTGAATTTGTATAGAGTTTTCAAACAATTATTGGGTTTAGGGCAATGCAAAGATATTAATTCGAGGATGGCGGCTAGGAGCACTCCAGGCACTTTGAATCTTATGCAGAGATTCATGATGGCTAAAACACTCTCTATCACTTTCAAAGGAGCACCATGGTAGAGTGGTTTTTTAGCCTCCTGCCCGAACGAATCCTCATCTGCTTCATCTTCATCCGAGCTGGATTCATCACTCTGTTCAGAATCACTACTCTTTTCATTCGGATCTCTCTCCGAAATACAATCAAAATATTCATCTTCGTCATCATCAGAGCTTCCGTCACTTTCATTTGATTCGGCATCCGACGAACTAGCGTGACTTGCAGCTTCTTGATCATCGGTCGTTTGATCATCACTGTGTGAAACTGTTTCTGGAGCTGGAGAGACGGACAAAATATTCTTAATGATCATGGATATATTGGGCAATACAATTTACTCATTCTATACATAATATATGCGCCATCTCAGAGCATTTCGCGGAATGCTGTCACCAGAGGGGGGGGGGGGGGGGGGGTCTGGGAATATTCCAAGAAACTTTTTTCTATGGAACTATGTTGAGATAGTAGAAATGAAAATATATATATATACATGAAACCTTCATACCCTAAGCTTCTTGAAACTATTTTTGAAAATCATGGCTGCGACTAGACTTGACTCTTATGACACATTACGCGCGTTTTCTTCGCAAAGACTAGTACCTCGAAGGAAAAATTTGTTCAAGTCCAGTAATTGAGCCTGGCGTTTTCTAGGAGCAATTTCGTGAGAATTTATTTTAGCAATTTCTGGGCCTTCTAGTGATCTAGCTCTCACAATAAATACGATAATCGACTCCTTCTAATGGTAATTCCAAAGGTCTCAAAATAGTTTACAATTCGATCACTGGCAAGAGTCCATCATTGTAATTTCCATAGGAGTTACAGTCAATACAAGTTGAGCCTTTGAGCTCAACCAACAAAGATTAATTCATCCCTTCGACCGGAAACCTGTACAGATATGTCTTTCGATAAAAGTGCTATCAACTCGAATAATAATATGCATGGGAAACTCAATTCTCGATTTCATTAAGCCAATTTGAAATATCCCGATTCGACTTTTTTTTAATCACAACATAGACATGACTCATATATGCTACCGTCTCATATATGCTCAGATGAAAACATACACAACCCACGTCTTTTAGTGATTTCTTGCAAAAAGTCAGAAAAGGTTGTTCCGAATCGGCTCGATAAAGTCGACATTAGAATACCCCACCCAGGTAATCGTCCCAGTTTTACTTGTATCGAGGAACATACTCGCACTGGTTTGAGGTAGATAAATAAACGATTGTTGCAAATTAAATTCAAAGGTTGGCATTTTTGCAAAATGCTCAATGTGTATCGACTATAGCTCATATGAAAAGTACATGAATCAACTCTTATTAGTGATCCGACTTTAGGTTTTTTCAAGACCTTTAAAATGACTGTTAATGAAAGTTTATTCTCATTTCTGGTAGGGACCAGATCACTTCCAAAAGGTCCAGAAATTAGTAGAATTTGTTTTCAGAAAATAGTTCCTGGGAATTGCTAGGCTCAATAATCAGATTTGAACAATTATTTCGTCGGAAGTACTAATCTCAGTGGAGAAAATGCACCCAAGTGCGTCAAAATAAGTCGAGTCTAGTTCTAGTCGAGGAGCTATGATTTAAAAGAAATAGGCCAAAAATTGGGCATTTCTGGGCCTTGGGGCCAATAGAAGGTTCCATAAAGTCCTAATTGAGAACTTCTGTAGCATTTAAAAATAGAACTAAAATAGGTAAACATTTTGGAATTTTTTAAAGACCCCCTGGTGATGGCAATCCGTGAAACGCTCCAAAATGGTCCATTTCTGTTGATTAGATAAAGATATACCGTAACAGAGTGCGTACGAGATTTTCGACGTCGTAAAAGAACTGTAACGCGCGCGCTGAATCAAGTTTTCACAGAGGAGTTGCTTTCGCGAATCAATTTGTATACTACCTCACTGTGCGTGCAAAGCGCCAAGTTTTGCATTGCTACAGATGGAAATTTGACTGAATTTCCGAGGTAAACATGATGTATCTGTATCTTGCATCGGTATGTGAAGCTCTTTTTCTGTGAGTTTACATAAATAGTTACCAAGTTTTTTTTACATGGAATGGAGGGATAAGGCTTTTGGAGTATTCGTGTATCAAAGAGTTGTAAGACTGGTGTTCCATCGGAATGAAGACTGAAATATGCTCTTAATTGCTGTGTCAACAGATTTTCCCATGAGCGAAGATGATTCAATGCTAAGAATTAGGCACAATGAGAGATGTAATAATAACCTTGTCGTATCAACATGCGACGAGCAACAAACTTGAGTTTTTTATTAGTTGGCCTAGGAGTACTCTCAGAGTCACTATCCGCACTTCGTTCATTTTCGCTATTTTCTTCGTCGTCTTCTTCTGAGTCACTAGGGATGTGCTGCTGAATCTGTTTCTTCCGGCGACATTTTGTAGATCTTGAACATTCAAAGAAAGACTTCGTTCTTTTCGGCATTTCTCAAAAAACTCATGTGCGAGAGTGAAGTAATCAAAAAATGAGTTCGTTCAATGTTTTGGTGTGGAATAGTAAATATTTTTAAGTCTTAATCATTGATATATTCACGCAGTTAGGTTGCAACACCTATTGTTTTTGCCGGGGATTAGTGTAAATAAATACATACATTACTAACCTCTTAACAGAGCTCTTAACCAGTTTTATGAGCGGATCAGTTTGCAAAATGTATAGTTTGGTACTGTGGAAAACCTCAAAGAAAAGCGGGATTGTCGAGAGTGATAAAGTGCGAACAAAAAGTGATGGAAAAAAAGAAGCCAAGTCGGGTGACAAGCACTATGCAGTCGTAGTTCTGAAAGAAAGCGGTGAGTTTTTCTGATCGATCGGAATCGCATGCTATGGTTCACGTATCCAATTCCACGTCTAAGAGTCTCAACCTCCTTCATTAAGAGTATTCTACTCAATTTGATAGACAATTTGTGCTGTATCTCCTCATTCATAACCTCAATCATTCATTCTCGTTTAATACTTAGAGTATTATTATTCTGCAATAGTGTACAAGTCTTCGTATGATCTCAATTTTCATAGATGATAAAGAATGGTTGGAGTCATTGAGCGTGACTACAAAGGGCGACGTGATCGTTCCTCGAGAAGCTACAAAAGCATCAAATATCAAAATTAAACAACAAGCAAATAAGGCTGTGAACGGGAAATCGAAGGCCGCAGACAGAGTCAACAATGCAGCTATGAAGCATTTACTCTGTGCTCCGAACGTCTTTTCGTTTCAAGAAGAAAAGCCTCAAAATACAAATCATACAGGTGTTGAAGAACCAGAAGCTACATCAAAGGAGAATGAAACATTCGAAACTACAAGACGAAACATGGGTCAGACCCTGACAGGTGGTCGCCTCGGCGATGGTTCCGGAGAATTAACTAATAGTTCTTTGAAATGTCCTGTGTGTCATCCTCATTCGAAAGGTGAGAGCTGCGAATAATCGATCTTCATAATAATAATAATTCATCTTGAGTTGGGTAATATTATACCACTACGACATATCTAATCAAACTAGCACACTGCGAGGATTCGTTTTGGCATTAACTGTTACATAACAGCCAGTTCGAGCTTGAAATTGAACCAAAAACTGATCCTTATATCGAGGTTTGTACAAAATTTCAATGAGTTGGAGGTCTATGATTCAAAGATTTGTACCATCGAGCATTGATTGTAATGAAAAAGCAATTCATTCGATATACAGCTAATACTCCAAGTGCCAGTATTTTTGCTTTCGAAAATATGGAGAAAAGATCCAATCCGAATCGAAGCGAACTCATCGAAATTCTAACATCGGTAATTATCTACTCATCATTTTTTTAGCTAACTGATGGCTCACTTACCTGGAGAAAACACACTGAAAAATTACTTCACTTCACTCTGAACAGTTTTCAACCAAGTTCGAAATAAAAATTTTTTCGGACATGCCACACCTGCGAATTTTCGCGAGGAATATGAATACAGTATTATTAGCGGTCTAGACATCATAATCTTTGAACACTCACATATGTTAAAGAGTCAGTCTCAAATCAGAGAGCCCTTTCTTCATGGCACAATACAATGCGATGGAATACTCTATTCGACCAATACCAATGACTGCTATCAATAGTTAAGTTCGGAAAAAAACTGCCAATGTTGGATTCTCACGAACAAATGAAATACTTCCGTTTCAGTTCCGGTTGATGTTGCTGAATTTCTCATGAGTATTGGCGAGTTCTTGAAATCTCGTCAAATCTGCCTCGAACTATCTCACCCGGACTTTGACAGTACCTTGCAATTGCTAGAAGTTGACAAGGTATAAATCGTAATAATTCGAAGGTATATTTATTTTGAGATGTATAAAAAATGAACTCTCTCCGTTCTAGTCCAAAACAGCATCTCGGATGAGTGGAAATATCTCAAAGAGCAAGTCGTCTCTTAACGTGAGTTGAACGATTTAGAGCTGGTGAAATGGTATATCTCGTCACATTTCGAATCATCTAAAAATGTGGTACTTCTTTACAGCTTACAAATGATGAAAAAACTGTGCAAAGTGTTGGCACATTACTCTGCCCATCTGACACGGATATGGTGAGCAAAAAAATCTCTCGTTTGTTGGCAAGAATCATCAATGAAATATGTTTAATGACGGTCCATTTGATTATGATCGTATAGGTCGAGTTGATTGAGAATTCTAGAGTGATGATCAAGGCTACAGACAAATTCGTAATTGACAGAATGAGTAAAAAGGAACCAAGAGACATGGTTCGAGAATTGTTTCGAAAGATTGTTGGTGAAGATGATCTACTGAGAATGACATGGAGTGGTCGAAGTAAACAAAACAATTTCATTGCTATCCCCGAGAAAGAAAGAGTGATAATTCAAGGTACGTGGATTCCAAATAACTGCACAAAACTTGAGTACTTTACAGGTGTTGAAAACTGGAAATATCTCTGAAATTCTTGTGATACAAACTCGAGTGCTTTTCCATATTCAAAGTCACTTTGTTCAGCCTGAATCACTTTGCAATGATGTAGACTGTCGTTGCAATCAGATTTATAGATATTTACGCGAATTGAAAATCTCGCTATCTGGAACTATTTTGAGAGAAACTGTGATTTGAAAATAAATCCGGGTTTTCTAGTCCACAAACTTGACGAGCTCGTAATCATATGACTCATGAAATTCTTTAATACAAGCACTGAATCAACAGTCGAATTGAGTATAGATGTATTTCGAGTTTGTTTATGGCTGTAGCATCTTGAGAATATTTGGTAAATTCACTATGCCCTCGCATTTGATTGTGACATTCATCTCAACGCGACATGACCACCGGAGTAAATTCTATTCATGGATGCTAACGCGTACGGTATGATAGCTGAATTTTTGATTCATAAGAGGAATGACAGAGATTTGGGTTGTGGATTCGCTTAGAATTCTGGATGTCGACTTCTTTCATTGACAAAGGAAATACACGAATTCTCAAAATCTATCTCTGAAACACTCTCAATGCGAGTTAATTAGTCATACATGATAAATTAATCTACATTCGAAATACATAGGTTTATTATCCCTGATACTTAGTCACGGAATGATCCTAACTGATTGCGATTTTAACTATTCACAGCGTACGTGGAAAACGCCACACACCCAAAATATAGACTGAAGTTCAAAGAATTCAAAGACTGCGTTACGGCTTTCTGCAACCAACTGAGGCAAGATAAGAAAAAGAAAGGTGACAGCGTAGATGAAAAAAGTAATCTCCTCGAAATCAAGAAGAAAGAAGGGAATGAAATAAGAAATGAAGATAATTCCAAATCAGAGAAGAGAGAAGTCAGCGGAGAAGATTTGTCAAGTGAAGACTCAAGCACCGAGTGTTGGAGAAAAAAGAAAACCACTACTAAGTCATCAAATAATAATGATACGGAGAGATTCCGAAAGACTGATAAGAAAAGAAGGAAAAGATCAAGTGCCAGCTCTTCAGATAGTGAGCAAGAAGGTGAAGATTCCGGAGAAGACGGTCCGATCATTGAACATGAAGATTCATCAAACGGTAATTCTAATAAAATCAATGAGAAGGAGCTCTCGAGTGAGGAAAACAAGATTGATTCGAACGACGACTGCAAAGGACAATCAAATAACCTAAACGATATGAAAAACACTGAAGATCAAGACATTGCATCAGTCGCAAGTTTTGTCGACGGGGAGAGCTTGTCCCTCGACGTGCAACTTATTTCACCGAAACAGACTACAGAGTCTCATAACTCTCGTGCGGTCAATCCACAGGGGAAACTGGATATGAGTGAAACTAATCGGGTAAGAGCCAGTCAGGGCTTCATGAGCTCATGTCAACCATTTCGCTACGAAAAAGCCAGAGATACTGACGGAAATCTGAAGGGAAATAGTGCAAAATCTGACTCCGGAATATTGCCATCGAAATTTCTCACAGGAAAAACTATCGAGAAAGGTCTTAGTTGTGAAAATGATTACCGTGACGTGAATTTTGTACAAGAAACTGAGCAACATGCCAGGAAGCAACATTCTCGGAGATCGAATTCTGCAAGTCCTCATAAGGCCAAGAAACGCAATAGATCTCGAAGTCGATCAAGGTCAACTTCGAGGAAAAGACACCATCGTCATCATCGCCGTCATAAGTCATCTCACCACTCCAAGAAATCGAAGAAAAGCCATCGTCGAAGCCGATCGAGAGACTAATGAAATGTCTACATTATCCTTGATTCTTGTTAAGTTCATTGTATTATCTGGTTTGTTTTTCAATGAAATAAAGATTAGAAATTAATTCTTTCGATTTCGCAAAATTTGGTGCATAGATGTTCATTCCCCCTTTCAGCACGGGCCCTAACTTTGGCACATGGGAAGACGAGCGTACAAAAGTAGATATTTGAATAATTCTTGTGGAATTTAGATACCTCAAGGGCTGCAATAATTTTCTGAATTCTCTCGGATTTTTCTTCCAATGCATATCAAAGTTATAAAGTTTTCGCCAGTTTATCCTACCTGTCCATAATTGTGGACATCCGTGCTGGAAGGGTTAAGAAAAATTGTTAAAACCGTTCTTCATGAATGAATAGAAGTTTTTCCACTTCAAATACGAAATATCTACGAATCTCGCAGGATGATAGTTGAGAGAAAAAATTTTCTTGAGAAAGTTCCGAGTTGTCAATTGACTTGAATAGTGAAATAGTCTTATAATACATATCTAAAATGACTCCCGAGCTCCTCGGGCTCATTGAGCTTCTGTAAATGGTTGATTTTGCAAAACTACGCGAATTCCACATCTTTTCCTTACCATAATCCATACGTTTTCCACATCGGCTCCATGAAATATCTCCACCATATCATTCCCACATGAAACATGCATACCACAGCTCGGCCTCACGCAATCTTCATGTTGTCCGCATGTGGATTTGTGTCAATAGCCACATGTGGGTGCTAAATGTTCCTCACATGTGGTTCACATGTTTTTAACATGTGGACCCCATGAAATCATTTTTACACGGGTAGGTACTAATAGGGCAGACATGTCCTCTAGTTAGTGGACGAAATGAGCTTGCCAGCAAAGTGAGGGTATATCTTCTTATCACGAGACCCTAAAATGATCATCAGATGGGGCATTTTGGGGTTAAACTTATAGAAAATATTTTTACCGAGACGGTCTCGGATATACAATGAGTCGAGCAATGAGTTGAATAATTCGAAATTGAACATTACGTCGAAGTGAATTAGTAGATAATAGTTATAGCGGCATAGATGATGGACCATTTCCCATACTTCGTGAATGTTGCCTGTTTCGTTCTCGGATTTCTTTAGCTTCCAATCTTACATCGAAGAACTGACTCTCTCTCATTGTCCGATCGAAAATCAAAGTTATTCATCAGGTGCCGTTTATTCCATATTCATTAAAGTAAACATTGGAAAAGAAATTGAGTTCCTCATGTAGTAAACATTTTTTATTCCTTTACCAGATCTTACAATTTAGCATTCAAGAAGCAAGCTATACATCCAAAGTAAATGACGCGGGCTAAGCTTGGAGCTTTGGCCACCAGATGGCGGCAGCTCTCTCGGGTTTTCACGCGACGTTGTTCTGCCCGCGTAGAATATATATCTCAACCCGTTCTCCTCCAGTCTGATGTTGTGAGCTCCGGAAATTCCAAGCCATGCTGATGTCGACGTGCTTTCCACGTTATAGGCATATATATGTATACACTCTCCCGCACACATACTCGACAACCTCACGCGACGATCGCACGTACACGAGAACAGAAGATAAACTTCGTCTCTGATGGCTGTGCGCGATGCCGCGGGCTCTGCTGATGTACCAACCAACTGTGTGCTGGTAGTCTACTTGGTTGATGTGTGCTATATCTTGTAGCTTGCACACTATTACATACAAAGCATCAGCTGTGAAGCTCTTTGCTGATTATGAGGTTGCAGTTTTTCCTTTTGGACTCCCACTCTGAGGACGGGGGGGGGGGCAAAATGTAGTGTTCAATGAAGGTCTGTTGCAAATTTTTCAATCTGATAATCGGATACGAAATAGTATATTACGCAACAAGTGCGAGAAGGTCAATTTCCGCACAAGTTGCCAAACGAGTGCGAGAAGTTAATATTCACGCACACTTTGGAACTTCTCGCACAGCCAGAAGAACACATTTAAGCAAATATGTACTTCTGGGTGTGCGAGAAGTTTCGAAGTGTACGTGAATGTTACTTCTCGCGCGAGTTGGCAACGTGTGCAGAAACTTCTCGCACGTGTTGCGTATACTATTTTTTGCAACTGTGCGCGAAGTTGTAATTAAATGCACCACTGTCCGAGCAAGATCATCTTGAGAACGAAGTTTTCAAGAAAGGCCAAATTCAGAGGGATGACGTGACATCATATTTTGGAACTGTGCGTGAATGAAAATGCATTAGAGCGAGAAGTTACATTTACGCACACTTCACCAGTGCGTAAATGTAGACCTGTGCGAGAAATCATTCACGCATTACTTCTCGCACTGTAAATAATGAAGAGAAGTCTCATTTTTTTACAACTTTGCGCACACAGTTGCAAAAATTTAATTTAATAAACTCTACCTTGATCAATGATAATTTTGAAATCATGATCATTGCTGAACTTCATCGCCAATAATGAAATCGTTGACGTGATGACTACCAACAGTTGCGTTCTGGTGTTACACTGCTGTACATGAAGACAATTTTACCAGCCGTCATTGATTCAGGTACGAATCCAGGGCTCGGCCTTGGAGGGGGCGATTGGGTCTTAGGGGGGTATTTCCTTAGGGGGGGGGGGGGCAGGACGATCGCCCTTAGATAGTCTCTTTTTTTAATTCATTTGAATCACGGGGCAATAGAAGCAATGCTTTCGAATTTGCCGCGCATGGCTTCCAATTGCGCATAATTCCAGTGTACGGCGCCTCATGATCTTCTTGCTTTCGCAAGTCGATTTTGAATCGCAAGCATACAATAAAGTCCTCGATGCGAACAGAGGCAAGCGTCTGCCCAAAGCATCCAAAGGGGCACTGATGAGGTGGCTCTGGACTGCTGCACCGAAACGCTTAATAATTTTTGACTGCGATCTCAAGATCGTAATTCTCCTTGTCACCTTTGACCACCTCATACTAAAGAGGCGGACATGGAGTGGGTTAACTATTTGGACCTGAGAGCGATAGAGTCTCTTTTTTGAATCCATTTGAATCACGGGTCGATAGAAGCAATGAAGCAATACTTTTGAATTTAGAAGAAAAACTGATAATTTTTGTCTTCAAAAATAAATTTGATACCAATATAGACTTCTCTTGGGTTTTAGGTGACATGGATCTTTCTCGTGGTTATCTCATCAACTTCTTACTTAATGTTTTGAAGGGATAATTTCTGATATCTTGAGAGTGTAGCGAGGGCTTATGAATTTCAAAATAACAATTGGTCTTGTAACGATTAATCTTATGCAACGAATCACAAAGCACAGTCCAACTATCGATTCACATGATCGGTATTTCCTAAAATGTCCAAGTCAAAGAGTACTGAAAAGTCAGAGTTTAACCACGCACTGGGGGCGATAACAAATGTCATAGGGAAGTGAGCAGAGCGCCCCGTTGAGCACCTTATGAAACAGCATCTCTCATGGGCATGGCAAAATAAATTCGTAACGCTTACGCAATCCATATTCCATTTCTCCAAAAGCGTACAGCAGAGTGGCGCTCACGTACGTAATCTCTCTCTCTCTCTCTCTCTCTCTCTCTCTCTCTCTCTCTCTCTCTCTCTCTCTCTCTCTCTCTCTCTCTCTTTTTTCTCGTAGAGGTGTATCATCATACAAAACTTTGACATGATGATGATGTCGTTCGATCTTAAACGGTTTTAATTGAGCTTTTGCTCGCGTAAGAGCTTATATTTGCAAGGGTTTTTCATCGCTACGAGCGCGAGGAATCTTTTGCACTCTTTCGAAGCTGCAGGTGGATAAGAATATAAGTACGCAGTGAGAAGAAGAGTAGAGAGGGAAAAGTCTGCGTTGGGATATTGCGCAACGAGTACGGACTGACACTATGCTTGTGCACGTTATGTGTATGGTGTTGTGTGAGGAATGGATTGTATGTCTTGAGAAGAATCTAGGGAGTGCATTTTTTCTGGAAAGATAGTCGTTATAGATAACTCATTTTCTTAAAATTAAGGAATTCAACAAGGAAATCTGCTTCGTTGGTTGCCTAGGCCGAAGGAAGGTTGATGAAGGCAATGCTTAGTATCTGCATTCTTGTCTTTCTCTCTATCAGTCTTCATTTTCAATGTTAGGATCAGGAATTTTGGTACTTCGGCTTTCAATTTCGTAACCAGGGTTGAGCCCAGGGTTGAATTTCGAATGGCATTTCATTTTCATCGAGATCAAAACGTATTTAATAGAATTCCGCGATAGATTCAAGTAAAAATGACGAGTCAGGAAATGGAACAAAATTAAAAAACTGATTCCAGTCTGAGTCCGATTCTCGTTCCAGACGCACTCCTGTTTATCGCATTGTGTTGCTTACCTACACAGGTTTCTTCTTTCCATACAACCGCTCCAGAAACGTGTTTTTTGGAAAAAAATCTGACGTATTTTTAAGTATGACTGTGCTACAGTGACACGATCTTCCAAAAATGTTGCTATGTGCGTTTCTGTATACTTACACCATAACCGTATATGCATGTAAGCCGATGTTCCACTTCTGCACTATGAACTTATAGTCGTCCACCATAAGGGCAATCTCTCACTTTTGATGGTCGATCAGCAATTAATACCTCATTGGGCAATTTCTCTATCTGGGACGGGATGAATCGCCAAAAAACAGATATATTTTACCCATAGCGTAGCTATCACGTGTTTGTGTGCTTGGGCGCAAGCACTTCGCAGAGTTCAAGCCTCGCTCACAATGCACATTCAGAAATGAACGATTGTACCCGCGTCATGCATTTGGTGCACGTAAGGTGCGGGAGGCAGTGAGGTTATGTAGTAGTATTAAAGTTGAAACATTTTGTTATATGTATATATGTTTATACTCTATAGAGCTCAGAGCTTGCGTAACGCCTTGCTAGCCGCGGGCTTTTTACGCTGCAACTGCGCGCCGCCTTTGACTCTGTGCTGCATCACCGATCGGCTTTAACGACTGATGCACAAAAAACATCACCAAGAGATCTCCACGAGGCTGTTGCGGCTATATGGCAAGCCCGTTGCTGGATCCTTGCTCCGATTTTGCAGAGGTATGACTGCGTATTTAACATTCACACTCTCAAGTATAAAAAGCTCTCATTGATGTCTTTGCATGATGACGGTGGTACGGTGGTGAGTTTGACTGGTTTTCGGCTTAATCATGGGGGGGGGGGGGAGTCGATCAAAGTGGTGCTCATTTTCTCACCCATGCAATGACTTTTTCGCTCGCCTGAGATTGGACCTATCTCATAGTTATCATTTGAAGATGACAGCTCAGGGCATCAAATCGATACGTTTCCGGGGGAATCAACCATTTCTGTCGTATTATATAGCTATGAGAACCATATAACGTCAGATATCAAGATTTTCGTTAACAATCATAATTAATTACACTCTGAACAACCGCTGTTTTTTCATTCTCGATCTTTCATAATGGTAATAGATTTTGGATGATCCAAGACTTATTCTAGACAGTAGATATTGAACGGGGTTCATCAATGAAACTTTGTGTTAATAATCAAATGTGCAAACTTTTGTTGAATCGGTTCTTAATCATGTTTCGACTTTTAGAAGAGATCATCTCGTGGGACTCATCATAAAAGTAATATGAAGATGAAATAATTTGAGGAAAAATTTTCCATCTTTATCCTCAAAAACAGTTCACAACCCTAAACATACCATTTAGAAAAGTTTGCAAGTCCACTCTGATCTATTCATTGAAGCGTGTAAGAGGATGATATGGCCCGCATGCAAAAACTCTGCCTATCGAATTCAAGCATGTAATAGGCGTGAGCTTTGTTGAGAATGGCTAAGAGGGTTGGAGTGGAAACTAGGGAACAAGTTACTCGTAAATAAAACACACGGATGGTTTGCTCGCGGGGCGCCAAGCTATACGCGGGGAAAAAATTGTCCCAAGCAGAAAGAGAGGCGAAAGTCAAAAAGCTGTCTCATTAAAATTCCACTCTCGTGTGTATATATAAAAAAAAACTGCCAGTACAACTCTACTAGCTCAACTCGTATCCTCACTTACACAGAAATAAAGTGTTTGCGTGAAAAAGAATAATGTGCACTCATACTGGCACACCTGTGTTTATAAAGCCGTGTACAGAGAGGCCGGCAGGTGTTTCCGGAGCTTCTTCCTCTCTTTCTATTCTCGTTCTCGATATTCCTTGGTCAGTACAGCTGTTGTAAACGTATTTGGGGTGCGTTTGAAGGGGTTGAATATTTGGTGCCTGGTTCCTATGTCCTGGTATTGGACTATCATACGACCAATCAATTTAGATTTACAAACGAGAATCCTATTTCATAATTAGTTGGGTTATGTCAGATTGTGGCCACGCAGGCGTTGCGTAGTCGTGATTATATATTAGATGTATCAACATACTTACTAACTCTGATCAAATTACATATTTGGTGGACATTTATCAACATGTTAATACCGATTTCGGGCGATTTACACGATAGAAAATCGTCCTTTTTCTGCAAAGATGATTTCTATCTTGAGTCACTATTTTTTTTCATGTGATGCGGACCTCAAAAGTGCTAACGTGTAATAGGTAACCTCAACTACAAACGGCCTACCTTACTACCACATACTCGACAGCGAACACCTTCCACGGCTCGAGAGGGCCAGAGTAAGTGTCAGTAATTAGGAAAATGTGTGGGTACGAAGGTGGATTACCGAGGCAATAGACCCCGTGGTCTGGAAGTCTAGATCCGTAAGGCCGCGAGAGTCATACGATGACGATCATTGCTGGTTCACTAGCTGCATTTCATTGACAAGATTCCGAGATTACTACCAAAATTTAGGATTAACTTACACACGAGAATCGGCAGCCGCATGATGCTGAAAATTCTGCGGCGTCGAAATCTCTCCAAGTACTTACAATTTTTGCCTAACCTAAGGGACTGTCCAATGAATAGTTAAGGAGTTCTTAGTTGAGGAGGTAAGGCAGTGGGGCCACATGGAGCAAAACATTTGGCGCGAACGCACGATAAACCGTAAGTGCGACAAGGAGGTTAGAGTGGCGCGAAGTGTCGCGTCTTTGTCGTACTCACAGCTGATATGGGTACAACATGGCGTTCCCGCCAACTCTTTTGATTGTATGACCGTACCCTAATGGTTGATGCCAAAAATTTTACAGACAACTACTATCTTGGGGGAGCAGGGGCTCGAGCAGGGGTCTGGACTTTCCGAAAATTTCCTCGCAGTCGGCAAATTGATTGTCAATGAACAGTCTCTAGCCAAAAACCAATCAATTCATACAATTGTACTTATTTCTGTCTACCTTCAAGATTTAGAAACATTTCAATCCGCCCCACACAACATCATACGGTATATCTGCTACATTTAATGATCAATAACTAAAATGTTTCATCCACGTTCCACGCGTAAAAGTAGAGTTTCCCAGATACTATATCAAGTTTATACTGTACTATGAGAATCATCAACGTGGTCATATCATCGTTCAAAGCTGGCTATATATAATACATATTTGAGTAGAGCGTCCATTGGCTCAGTCGGTAGAGGCCTTGTGCCTTGAGCGGGCTGAAACAATGCGCTCGAGGGGGCGTGGGTTCGAATCCCGGTCGGGTCACTTGGGATTTTTTCCGAGTAACTCAATCGAGAACGCGAATCCTTGCGTTCCGACAAAAAAATCGATATAATGCCTCGAGTGCTAAGCGCTCGGCCAAAAATTCGAAAGAACGATTGGGCTTCGATGAGGGTTGGTGGTATCCTCCAGCAGCCGTGTCGAGCGTTGAGCTTGGCTATGACTGTCATTGGCAGTCCAGAAGTATCAGCGGAGAGACCGAATGGCTGGCATAGAATTGATGGAACCACTGACACTTGTCGAGTCTTAAGGCGGTGAGTATGGGCCTGCATAAAATGCAGATCATACTCGAAAAACGCCGCGGTGGTGCTTGAATTCTCGTAGCAACTCTCTGGTAGAGTCCGCTCGAAAGTTCGCACTAACCTGATAGGAAACATTGGAAAAACGACTAAAAACTGGAAAAATGACTACAAACTGGAAACATGACAATGGCCTCCACGCCAAGGCGGTGGGGGTAACACGTAAAAGCTCGAAAAGAGTATACGTTGGAAACAAATACAAATACAAATACATAGTTGAGTATTCTCCTCTCGCCTAATTGGAACAAAATTCGCAGCTAGCAATACTTGCTCTCTCGTCTTTCTATCTACATTCACTCATTATGCGCGCGTAATGAAATAACCTATAAAAAAAAAAACCCTCTTCAACCTCGTCTCAACCTATATAACTACTCGCATTCATTCGTCGGCTACGAAGTCAGTGTCCTTTGAGCTACGTGCTTCAGTCCAAATATTACATACATACACACACTTGTATCTATGCTCGATATTACCGGGGTAGAAAGGGGGTGGGAGGTATCGTATACCAAGGATAGAGAAGGGAAGGGGGAGTTGAGTGCGCCCATCCCCGAGTAACCAAGCGCACAGTCAGCAGGCTGTATAGAAGGAGGCAGGGTTGATAGTTAGAAAGAGGGTGGGGGGTTTGGCAAGTTGGCGCAAAATGGGACATTGGCGCCGCAGTGGCGGTTTCACGAAGCAAAGGCCACGTGCGTCCGTTATCGAACTACCTTTACCATCGAAACCACCCCTTTTTACTATAATACGCCAACGTCAGAGTAGAGGCAGCATTTCAACCCCTACCCCCGCATAATCGACTATATCGCGTGTTACACACACTATAGGAGGGTGAGAGAGAGGTTAGGTTATCTCTCGCTCACTTCATCCCATTTCACCCCCTCTTAGTTCTCTCTGTAGGACCACCCTGTATACTATCTATATACAGGGTGTATTCGTATATGCAGGAATAAGTTTGTGAATGTGAGTGTGCGGGTTTGCTCGATTTGTACGTGAGAGTGTGTGTGAGCTATAGCGCGTATGTTGGTGTAAATATAGAGGGGTTGAGTTCGACGCACGTGTGCGGCGGGTGGAAAAAAACAGCTATATAGCGTGGGGTGGTTGTGCTCTTCTCTCGATGGGAATCGTACGCCGGCGTGTTTTTCAGTAATACTCCACTATATACGCCCGGTTGCCATCACCGGTCTGACTTTGTTTATGTTATCATCGTCGTCGTCGTCCTCCTCCTCCTCCACCACCCCCTTTTCTTCTATAATACTCATCCGAGACTCTCTGAATACGGGTGATCCGCGACAACGAGTCGAGAGAATGAGGGAACGAGATGAGTATAACATCGCGATGTATAGATGCGAGGATCGTAATGCGCGAGTAGGTTGTGTAGATATTTTTTTTTCTTCGACCCCGATGCTTTCTCTTTGATTACTTCTCTTACATAGTGTAGGGTGCGTACGTGCGATGGACTCTGTACAGGTGTGATTACTTCTGTTTCTTATTTGATGGACAATAATTTTGCATTAGCAAAGCGAACACCTTTTTTTGAATCTTGGAGAAACTAGAATTTATATAAAACTTCGAAGATGCCGCAAAATTTTTTAGAATGAGTTGGAAAATAGTCTGCAAAGTTGCGTGCATAATATGAAAAGTTTAGCCCCTTTTGAAATATTTTCTTATTAGAATAAAAAAATCGTAGAGTTTTGGTTTAATTCATTTGTAGATCAACGTCTCGGAGTTGCGTGATAATATGAATATTATTTTTCTTCTCAAATTAGTCAAAATTCAGAAATAGACAAGTATGCGTTTGATGCGAAGCTGGAAGGATGTGTTACAGCTTTTATGCTTATAAAAGAGTAATTCCACGCGAAACAGACCTACGAAAAAAGGTCATGTCTCAGATTGTTTTCTTGGCTTTTCTATTCGATTTTACGGTACAAAATATGAACTTTTCACCACTCATGGGACCCCATAAAAATTTTCCAGCTATGTGGGAAACATTTTAATTTATCCTTTTCAATCATCACCAACAAGAAAAATTTAGGCCTTCTTTTCAATAAAATTCATATTTCTCGAATTCGTTCAGAGATAAAGACATGCGGTTTGCGGCATTCGAAAGGTCTTGGAAAAACCTATCGAAATCAGTCTTGGAGGATTGATTTTGAGGTTATGAGCAGCTTCAGTGGGCAAAAGAATAAAGAATACAAAAATATCAATCTCTCAACAAGCCATCTTTTGATATTTTGATGTAAAATGTTGTGCTCTTTCAGAAAAAAGTAGTCCCGAACATTTGTTTTGAACTTCTGTGCGCAAATGAGTTATTTCCACACTGTTTGTCACTTTTTATTTGCTCACAGAAGATCAGAATAGTATATTAAGCAACAAGGGTGCCAACAGATATTTGCGCACGAGTCACCGGAACGAGTGTGCGAACGCCTCATTTACGCACAGTTTCATCGTTTACGCAGTGCGCAAATCAGCCATTTGCGCACTGCGTGAACGACGAAACTGTGTGCAAATGGAACGTTTGCACACGAGTTGTGGGGACGAGTGCGCAAATGTCGGCGCCCGAGTTGCTTACGATATTTTTTGTTATTTATGTGAGCAAAAATGTAACCCGCCTCCTAAAACACATAAAAAAATTAGGGGATGCTGTGAGACTTGGGCGTCGTCTCGAGAGTTGACGGACTTTGTTCCTTTTTCACATTGGTGTGTACGAACTTTCCGAGTCCTTTTTCCTTCTCAAACAAATTATGAACCATTTTCATTTGAACTACTTGGGATTCATGACGACTTTCTGAAAAATTTTGACAGTAGCGAGGAGTGACCGAAGCATCACCTACAACGAATGATCAATGCATCTCAAGCATTCAGAGGAACATGGCATGACGGGGTCACAGGAGGGCGGAGGAGGGGGTCCAGGGGCGGAGCCCCGGCGGGGATGCAGGGGGCGGAGCCCCCGCCGGGGGGTTCGGGGGGCGGAGCCCCCCGACTGAAAAAAAATTCTGAGAAATGTATCAGAAAAAACTCTATCGCCAGTATAGTATGTTACCTCGTTGCTCAAAACTGTCGCTGGTGCTCGAAAGATCGAAGTTAGATATTCTTCACAATTATGTATGATGATGATATATAGATAGATGATGGTATAGAGTGATCAGAGAACAACTCAAGTCCAGTGCGCAAATGCCTCATTTGCACACTGTTCTTCGTTTACGCAGTGCGCAAACGAGTATTTGCGCACTGATGCCTCATTTGCGCACTGCGTGAAAAAATATTTGCACACAGTTGTGTCGGAATAATGTGCAAATTCGCTATTTGCACACGCACACTTGCGTCTAAATGGCCATTTTTGCGCACAGAATAACAAAAAACATAGTTTGATACTCGGGCGCAACGGTTTTCGCTTCCTCGTGACTATTAAGACCCTCGCCTGCGGCTCGGGCATAAAAAAGTCACCGAAGTGCGAAAACCATCGTTTGCGCCCTTCTATCATGATATACTATTTGCGTCCTAAGGTCTGTTTTTGTTATTTTCTCCAAATGTATTTTCTAGGCGATTGAAAATCGTCTGTTTTCTGCACATGCGCAATAAAATTCCCTCCAAAATGACCACTGGGTGAAGTCAATTACGTGCATTTGGACCAGAGCTACGACGACGTCCAGAATATTACTGGATCTCAGAAGGTATGTCGGAGGTACCCGAGAGAGTGATAGAGGGAATTCGCGCGGGATGGGTTTCCACCTTAACCGAGAAACGTTTGCACCAGGCACACACGACTCTTTAATTAATTGGACCACATCAATGACGTTGAACCCAAATGCGACGACAAGAGCCTGACTGTATGCACAGTAAAATCCATCCCTTCATGCACACAGATGACACCATGCACATGTATGTATATCCATACTTCCCTACGGATTCCATTTCATTTGTATACTGTACAGATATGGGTAAATAGTCGATCGACTGATATATCCCGAGAGTTTGAGCGCGATGCATTCTTTTCATCGTGTCGAGAGCTAGCGCTCACGGATCTCTCTCGCCAGTGATGTTTACATACGTTTGTATGCCTCGCGGGTAAATAAAGCTTCATTCATTCATTCATCCAAGTTCTGCGGTTTTATTTGCTCGATTTAGCTTGATATATCGGTGGATAAAAAAGGTTTCTATCGACACTTTACGAATACATCAATTAATTAACGACGTACATCGATACATGATGCATTGTACAGAGCCGGTAAGTGGATTGAACACTATCGAAAATTGAAGAGAGAGTTATTATGGAGCAGCAGGCATCGTCAGGATTGTGTAACAATTTCGGAAAGGTGATTGATCTTCACGAAATTGGATTCATTCGTGGTTATCTTTTGGTATTATTCGTCTCATGTACTGGAATTTTATTTTAGATTTAATACAAATTGAAACTCTTTCCCCGTAGAGTCAAACATTTTCTTGCACAGAAAATGCGATGTTTATTTTCAATGGAAATAATGGATTTCGATACGAGGGCAAAAATGTTGATTTTTCCGAGTGATATTCTCTAGGCAGAGCCGAATGCGAAGATCATAGAATTATCACAAGAGTGCGAAAACTAACCCAATCGTGGTAGGAATAGTGAACATTTTCTGGCTAATAACTGGCCAAGTTGTATTGCTACTGGCCATAAATGGCCAGAAAAAAAGGTCATGTTTCTACCAGAAAAATATCGAATTTCATTATAAGAATTTAATTCCCGCATAGTAGGTAGAAATTCACGTGTTGATCAAATCTATCTCACCTCTGAATCATTTCAATGGGATGGCTTGAAAAACAAACCAAGTAAAGTGAGGTTTTTTCCCAATTCCCTGCGTTTTCAATAGACCGAAATGTAAATTCCCGTATTCCCAAGCACGCCGCGGTAGGCATGAAATACAACTTACCGATAGAAATCGCGGAGAGAGCTTTTGGGTTATGAATTATTACCAAACGAATCATATTGGAAAACCTCCAGAGATACGGCAAGGATTGTCCCATGAAATTTTCGCAAAACGATCGCAGTGACCACAAAAGATTTTCCATCCTTAAATTTTACACGTCCATGTGTCGATACATCTCTGTGCATGTGCATGTGTGTGAGTGTGTGTGGCACATATTATAGAGTCGACCGATTCCTCTTGGCGAGCAATTAAATATGCATTGAGCAGGTAGAACGTTGGATATAGTATCGAATCGATGATCGTAGCAGCTTTCATACCCGCGGATCGATCATTTCGTGGCTCCATGCACTGCAGCTACAGCAGCAGTGCGGCTCTTTTGGTATAACTGCGCAAGAACCACTCTACACACACATACACACACACAAGGCATGCATACATAGACACACCGAATGCCAGAGATAGTACACGGGGTGGTGCAGTACATATACCTTCTACCCTATCCTATGTGTTGCACTGCTGCTCTGCAGGACTATCGATCCTGGAAAGCCGGGTCGCGCGCGCTGGCGCAAGCTTCGAGCGCGGCGCACGAATATTTAAACGCGCACAGAGTATAAACTCTCTCGATCTATTTTTCGTTTCAAACCGCCCCCCCCCCCCCATCCCTGTCAGAGTTTCGATCTTCAATTTTTTTTACTCTGGCAGCACACGGATCGCGTTTGATTTTTTTAACTATTTTGCGCGAGCCACGCGGGGTTATTGTTTTCCCATTGCTCCCTTTTCGCGCGCCGTGTCCTCTGCGCGAAAAGAGAAAGATAGAGAGAGAGCTTCGTTAACGTAATTGACTACTCACCCTCTATCGAAAGCCTGTTTTAGCCATCCCATGTTGTTTTGATCGTGATTGGCAGGTTGGATTGATTGTTCGCAGCTTTGTCCTGATGTGGGTTCGATTGCTGACTTTGTTTTTTGTACTTTTGATCGGGGTAATTTTTTCATCAATCGCATTTTAAGCCTATCTATCTTCGCTTCCTGGTTTGGAGAGCAATTTGATCGGGATTTTGTAATTCTCTATTTTTAAAATCGTTAGTAGAGTGATAATATGTATCTATTTGGGTCGATACTGCATCTGATCTGAAAAGCCAAGTATAACCTCTTCAAATTCTGTGATTTCAACCATATATGATTTTGATTCTATGTCTTTGAAAATTTTGAAAAGAATGTTACATTTTCTATAAAGAAAGTTTATGGATTCCTAGATACTCAACCCATCAGTAAATAGAAAGTCTGTTTTTTTTTTCAAAAACTACAATAAACAGGGCGGAATGTCATAATTCAACGAAGATTCTACACTCTGAGCTATATATAGTATACCCAACTTTGTGATTTGTCATGAATAAAAAAGCTCCAAGCAATAAATTTAGGAAATCACTCCACAAAAGATTCATTTCAAAATTCAGTTGATGCAGACTTATTGCATAATCTCAATGGTTTCAACCATAATTAAGATTTAAATTTCAATTTCAATACAGCAGCTCACAGGTTGAGTATCATCATGAAAAATGGATGCAAGCAATACATAGAAGAGAAAATTTATACAAAGGTTACAGTTGAGGGAAGTTGAAGGAACCCTTCTGAAGTTCCTGCAACTGTCTGCTAAGTGATCCCCGACAATTAGTCCCGGGACAAGTTACTATGAAAAAATTAGTGATTTTTGTCACTCTCTTTACGTTGAAATCACACCATATCACCATAAATGTTATTCATACGTTACCATCAGTGGATAGGTTAATTCTTCTCTAAATTGAGTATCTGAGACTGATTTTACCAAGCAAAGCTCAAAATCTTTTGAAATATTTTTCCTGGATTAAGATGTACAATATCATACCTGATTCAATTTATCCAACTGTAATCAAAAGGAGCAAAGTATAACAATTTCATGATAATATAACAATTATCATTCTGCCCTAAACTACATCAGCTTTTGGAAATGTGTCACCACGTGCATCCATGCGTGTAGAGTGCCGAAAATTTCCTACTCATTCCTCTAGCTCGTCACTGAACCAACTAAGCATATCTATAATACACCTTATCAGCTGACTTGTCTCAAACAAACGGGTCAAATGGAAAACATTATCCTACCCACGATGGAATTTCCCCTCAACGCTCTCTAAAATCGTATTCGATCGTCTCTCGAGCTTTCGTTCAAAAGCAAACATGATGATATGGGTTCCTTGGCTCGCGCCAAATCGGTCGAACTTTTCAACGCTACGATCCAAGAGCTTAGCCATCTGGGAGAACGAGGGAGACGCAAGGTATGCATAAAATATATATATGTATACATATACCATGTACATGTACAGGACATCCTTCGAAACCAGTTTTGCAAGAGCAGCAAGCGATCGAGAATAACACCACCACCACGCCACCACCACAGGGAGAGAGAGAGAGAGACAGACAGAGACAAGAAGTACGATGGCGTGGCATGCGGGCTGGCTTGCCTCATACTCTCCAATGGAGAATTTCGCGACGTGAACTTGCCCTTCATAGCCTTTTGCAAGATTTCCCACAAGTTTCCCCCAGCCTGTCGAATGCAGAAGACGTTTCGGGGTGGAATTTTTTTGCAGTCGAGTGAGTTCGACTTCCTCCCAGCCTTGATTCTCAAGTAGTTTGATACTTCAGGAGGAGGTAGATTCAACAAGTGGGCTAGTTTAAGGAAATCAAGAAGTCGATTTGATTGAATGAGTGGCTTGTCGGTTTGGATTGTGTGGTTCATTGATAAGTACACAGAAAAAGCTTGAGTGACTGAGGAGATTTTATTCTCAAGCTCCAGTTGTTCAGATTAAATTTTTCAGGTGTCGAGGTCGATGTGTTGAAAGAGTGGAATGAATTGTCGGTATTTGTACAGAGACTTGATAAGAATGACGAAGGCTGGTGAGGCATGCGTTCACTGTAACCTGACATTGAAGACAAACCACGGGCTGTGATTTTTGGAACTCTGTTTTGAATTAGGGTTTTTATTGTTTCAAAAATTACATAAATTGCGATCCATTTGGCAGCTTTCGGGTCAAAAATTTCTCCAGAGCGTCTATCTAAATTTTCAAGCGGACTCAAAAACCACAGCTCCAAAGATGCTCAAGTATTCTCATATGCAAATCATTGAACTGTTCCTCCAAGATTCTGCTGAATGTCATTGCGAGATAAGCGATATCGAAAGCCAGGAAAAACGCAAGTCAAGCTCTTGACGCGACAAAGTGACTCATGAGTGCGGAAAGCGTTGTCGATTGCAAATTATGTTTATCACACGCGTCAGTGCTGAAATCTGCTTTGATGCAAATATCTAGCATTTAAAACCCTTCGCTCCCTGCTTTCTCTACCCTTTGAATTGATATATTATTATTGCATTGATTTTGTATTATAAGACATTATTCAAAACAATGACAAAAATCTCATGGTTTCTTGTACCATAAGATACTACCCTTATAAGTTTATTCTTTCTTCTAGAATACGTGTATTTGTTTTTGATTAGGTAGACAAAAGTATCTCTTGAAACTCTTCCAAAAGCGTTGATTTTTGAAGAGAAGGTGATATCAAGTAATTGATAGTCCTCCTGAATGAGCTGTTAGGAACCTTTGAAGATACTCGTTTAAGGAACTCTCCACGCTTGTTTATGCAGTTTACCATCGTTGTCGACTTTGAAGACAGGAGTGCTCAGTTATTTATTTGATTGAGACTAACAATGAACATAAAATAGCGCATGAATTATTGTAAGAAATATCAGTAACTTCTCATGTCATTTTAATGAGTATTTATCCGGCAGTAGACATGGACGCGAATGATATGATTCCATTTTGATAATCTGTATGTAAGAGAGAGCAGTGTTGGCTCAGTCGGTAGCGTGCTAGCTTCGGAATCAACACTGTTCGAGGGGTCGTGGGTTCGATTCCCGGCGAAATCACTCGGAAATTTTTTCTGAGGTTTTTTCGACGGGTAAAGGACCCATCACACCCCGCCTACTTTGGAATGGCGTTTTCCCCGGGATTATCCTTCAGAGAAATCCCGGGATTTCCCATTTCACGAGGTTCGACTAGCGAGCCTTGGGCGAATGCGAAGCAGGGGGAGGATGGGTAACGTAGGGAGTTAATAAGCCGACCCGACGTGCCTTCCTGAGTGCACGGGGAGGTGCGGGGAATGTCGACCTTACCGGCATTAGAGTTTGAGTCTGACCAAATCATGGCCTTGCAAAAACATGAAGAGGCTCTCTCCGGGAACGCTGAGGGTACAGCGGAACCGATGGCTCACTTCGTGAGACAGGGAATGTCGGCTTCACCGGCATTGGAGAGAGGCATCCCATGGCTGCAAATCATGGCGTAGGTCACTCCGGGGAAGCTGGAATCCGTAAATGGAGGAAAAATCGGGCGCAACCCTTCACACCAAGGTGGTAAAGTGCCGTGCTAGGCCGAGAAGGCTGCGAGGGGATTTCAAAAGAAAAAAAAATCTGTAGACTAGGATGTCAACTTAGACCTGTGATATGTACATAGAGCGTCAATTGGCTCAGTCAGCACAGGCCTTGCGCCGACTGAAGCAATGCACTTGAAGGGGTGTGGGTTCGAATCCCGGTCGAGTCTTACTCAAAATTTATTCCGAGTAACTCAACCGAGAACGCGAATACTTAAGTTCCGGCAAAGAAGCAATAAGTATGCGTTGAATGCTGAGTGTGCTGAGTGCTCGGTCAAATATTCCAATGAACAATACGGTGGTGCTAGAACTCTCTAGTATTAGCAACTCTCTCGGAGAAATTGCTCAAAAGTTCGCACCCCTGGCACCTGATAATGATAGGATAAATTGGGAAATGACTGAAATTTGCCAAGGCGGTGGGTGTAACACGTAAAAACTCGAAAGAGTGTACGTTAGAAACAAATACAATACAATACAATTCTGAGCAAACATCTATATCCATCTTCAGTAGGTAATCCCCAAGCTCTCAAACAACAAAAACAAAAAAAGTTCGCTCGCGATCACACGCGTAATTTATACTTGACAAACTTTCCCGAACTGTGCGGCCGAGACCAACGAACTTGCTAACCGCTTCACAACGCGTTTATCAGATGTCCCTCCTCTCGATGTCACAGCAAGTCAGTGACAAGTATATAGGTACACACACCTAACCTATAACGGCACACACAAGTCAGAAAGGGATACGAAATGGTCAAGGTCGCGGATCGAATCGATTTATCTGTACGGCTATGCAGTCGAGTATGCAGTGTATACCCAGAAGGAGGAGATAGATGGAGATTGAGAGTACCTATAGAAGAACGAGGGTCCGTTGCACCCGCCGCGCCGCCGCGAGCGTGCACTCGAGCGTGTCATGATGCGGGGGACAAGTGCGGTAATAGCTTTGCGGATACGTGCATATATATATATACCTATGTATAATCTCAGTTTCACGTATATCTACTTTAAGAGAACCGAAAAGGTATCAGCAGGTGTATTTATCTCGTCACGATCTATCGCTGCTTAAGCACACGAATTGTCTGTGTATACTATATGGGCTTGACGTGTTATCTGATCCGAGATTCGCCTTACCACGAAAGGAGGCGCGCATCGCAATGAGCTTCTATACGAAAACTGCTCTGCTGATGCTGCCAGTGGATGATGTTATAGTGTATATAAGGTAATAGAGAGCCGGTAAGAGATTAGCATCTTGTTTGAATTGGAATTTTCGATGGTCGCGTGCCATGCGTTGATGATTCACTCTGATGTAATACATTACTGGTTTGTTGGTTGAATTATGACGACACCCCGGGGGTTAGATTTGGCGCCACTGCGGAAGCTTAATTGGCGATTAGCTCAGTATGAGACGCCCCTTTAATTACTGAAACGACCCATTGACAAGCTTGGAGCTCCTGTGTAACACTTGTGGAATAGTTTTAAACGCACGCTGATGTATAGGGCAAGGTCATGGGTGTTGATATCGTAGCTTGTTGGTTGGTCCCAAAGATGGCTTTGGGGTCTTCTCGTCGATAGCAGTCACGGTGTCTACTCCGGGAAAAAGCGGGAAACCATCTGGAATTTGATTTAGTTGAGAAAAAATGCAAGAACCATATCTGGAATCCTGGTCGATAGTCGGGAATCTGGTACCCTGACGTATTGAAAGATTCGGGTCTTCCAAATGTTGAGACTAAGGAACAGGGAGGAATACCCTACAGAAAGACACTCACGCGGAAAGTTTCCCCGTTTTCTATGGACCATTTGAGTATTTGAATCATGAAAACTACTAGTCATCATTATTTTATCACTCAAAATTCCAGTTTTTTGTTGTTGTGAAAATTCATTCGAAATGGTGCAAGCTTTATTTAGAAATTTTGGAACCAGTGAAAGTTCAGTTCAATAATTAGAAGAGAATTATTTACAATCCATGGGCTGTTTCGGAGCATTCTGGCCAGAGAACCGCCCTCGGAACCGCCATACACCAGAAGGGTCTGATGGTATCACAAAAAAACTTTAATTAGTACTATGTTAAAATAGTAGGAACGTTTTTTTTAATTTAGTCAAAAACCTCTACGGGCCTATAAAAAGTCCATTTTAGGCTCGTTCAGCCTATTTCTAGAAAATCAGCTCCGACTAGACACAACCTTTTTCAGCGTAGTTGGGTGCATTTTCTTTGTCAAAACTAGTACTTCCAAGAAAGATTGAAACTCTCCGAAACTGATGATTGAACTTAGCAACTTCTAATAAGGGCTATTTGCGCTGAGAACAGATTTTAGCGATGTTGGGATCTGCTTCAAAGTGATCTGGCTCCTACTCCACGTACGATGATTGATTTCCATATCTCTGCCAGCTACATAATCAACTTACTTTCGAACTCCAGGAGAGCATTTTGATACTTCTCATTCTAACTCGCAGCCTTGAACGGCCTTGAAATAGATCCTAACAGGTATACATCTTGATCTTTCAAAGAAGATACCTATCAGACTTTCCTCCAACACCTTGATTCGAATCGTCAATGACTCATCAGCTTTATCGGATTCAACTGTAAAATCCGAGATGATCATGAGAACACTGGTCAAACACAAACCAATCTAACCTAAAAATGTAATAAAATTATATACGCACTACCTCAAGAGATTACTTAGACCATCAAGGTGATTCAAACAGCCTCTTAAAACTGCTAAGCAAACTATTCTTCAACGCAACAACTAATACTAATGGACCTTCGATCAAAACATTCAATCACATTTCGCTCATGCGATATACAAGTTGTGTGCAACCTGTTACAGTATATACTCTGTCCCACTATTTTTCCGCGCCATAGATTCCATCTCATGCAGACAATAGGTCTAGAGAGCCAAGCGTTAAAGTGGCCCCATTCTACGTGCGAAACGTGATGCCGTCGAGTATATACACGTCTCTTTTCATGCACATGTAACAAGTGATGTGATGTATCCAGTAGAAAAACACCGGTAGCCAAAGTGAGGATAGTAGCCCACGCTGTTGGACTAACTATGCAGCAGTTGCACGAGCGCTTGAATGAATACCGATGTTTGAGCTCGCCCATTCATACCTTTTTTTCCTCACCCTCTCTATCTCTTTCTTTCATGTATATATCTCCCTTAGGTACCTGCATCTCTGCGGTACTCCATGTGGTGCAGATATATATATATTGCTCTCACACGCTACATCACGCTATCTGCAGGGGTTAGGCTGTTATACACGCACGCGGAGGCGTTTACGATATCCGATATCGCGTACGAGCCATGTTCACTATGCGCGAGTATATAATATACGATGCCGTGAACATGAAATCGATCGATTGTTCCTATCCGTGACCTTGAAACGACGATATCCATCTAAAAGCTCAACGACCAGACTGATAAAGCTGTTATAGCATCTTTTCAGGTTAGCTTCGTAAAGAACCATCAGGGGATATCCCTCCTTGAGACTGTTCACACAAATATGTATGCTTGGTAGACTTGTATAACGCTTTGGTTTACCACGTGCTTCCGATGTATAGAGGTTCATTCATCGTCAGGTGTTGTCGATTATCCGAGCGATTTCAAGTTCAACCATTGCACATCGATGCGATCACGTTTGCGCATATATATTCAACGGTCTATTGACGATGCACGCGATGTTTCAATACCGAGCAGATGAATTCAGATAGATGCAATCGCGTCGAAGCTGTTATCAGCCTAACCTACACGTTGCAACCAACCTCTGCTAAAGGATGGTGACGTTTCTTCAACTATCAGGGTTCATACTGCTGTCTCATATTCTCTTATTTCTTATATTATGAAGCTTGTCCTATATATTTTCATATAATCTGATTTTATCCTTTATTTCTCATCTTCCTCAACATTATCAAGAAATTCATCCAAAGAAACGGAGACCAATAAGAGTGTCGGGAACCCGCAATTAATAGTGCCGGTCAGAAAATGGCGAGGAGCTCGAATTTTCTCTCTTGTGCCTAAAATGTTGATCCCTCAGACTCACATAAAGAGCACTCCACGCGGGTGCGTGATATAACGAATTGGTTTATTTCACTGCGAGGTAATGAGGGTATTTTTGGCAAATACTGCGTGAATTTCGTATGCAGTCATCGAAATTGTAAGGAATATTATCAAAAACCTCTGATTGACCATGTCCGAAGCAGTTGCACCCACATCAATAACTCCAGAAAGCAAGAAAATTAGTTGAGATTTTACACTCCTTTTTATGGTTATGATAAATCATCAGCAACATAAACATAAACATCAACACGTGGTTGAGTTTTGCACATGTATATACGTGCTAACCTCGCTATTCATGCCATTCTCAAATTGACCCGCACAACAAAACCTTTGGCCGTGCTACATGATTATTTCCATTCAATACGTCCTCGTGGAGAAATGATAACAAATAACGAGATTAGAGAGTACAGTATGATAGCAGGGGAGTTGGCGGTTATTTTTTTTTGTCAAATAACTTAAAAATCTGGAAAAAATATATGTTATGCGCCGCAGCTGAACTAAGCCTTTGGCCGGGTTCAGCGATCTGGAAGCCGGAGAAGAAAATTGTTATTGTAATATTTATAACTTTTAGCAACAATTACTAATGACACATGACTCAATTGATGAAACTTTCAGGGACGGTAGTTTGTAATCAGATATAACAGAAAACAACCTTCAGCGGTTCGTAACCCGGGGGAAAATGGTTCAACGCGACGTTTAAACATAGTTTTTGACGACGTTTTGCAAAATTGATATGCAATATCAATGAAAATGTGTCAAACGGACATCAAACAATTGTTCCTCTATTGCTCCATTCAAAAATGTCAATTTATGGATTTTCACACTACCGTGACCTTTGCCAACGGTCACACAACTTTTCATCGCTTGTACAGGTGTTACCCCGGAGCCAGGTGAGGTAAAAATTCTCTGATACGTAGGATAGCTGTGCAATTTTGGTCGCATTTGCTCAGTTTACTGCAATGTCTATACATAAGCTAAAAAGGGCATATCCATCCCCACACTACCCCCCAGCATGTTTTTCGCCGTTTACTCAAAAAATATCGGGGGTACAAATTTTCTCTTCTGGACTTTTTTTAATCGTCTTGACGAGATCTATAAATTAACTTCACATCATTCTACTTCTAAAATGGTTATTCCTCGATATTTATGCGTTCAAAGTATAAAATCGTCCTTTCCTCGTGAATTCCATGCATAAAATAAGAATCTTCACTCAATTGGAATAATAGTTAGCATCTCCAATTGTCAAGGGCGAAGGGGGTAGGAAAGTAGGATCAGGGACTGCATTATGTAATAGAAGAACACATAAGAATCTGCAAATTATAAATAAAATCTAATTCATTCATAATCTCTATCATCGATATCGGATTCACTGTGTCTTCCTCGCTCTGTTCTCCATTGGCTCTGGATATCCTATATCCAATGTCGTGCAATGAATCTTCGTCTTCATTTGGAGCAATCTCACTGGATCTCCGTTTGTCAATATCGTGCAATGGACCTCCGTCCTCACCTTCTGCACTTGGAGCCTGCCGCGCAGTTTTCGGGGACCGCTACTCATATAATACTCAAGCTGCCACTACGCCGTTTGGTAAGGACTCCAAGTATTAGAAACAACATAAAATGAGTGCGAAACGCAACGGTACCGTGCGATATATGAATCGCATGACTATTCATTTGAATTTAGTGACTATCATTGAATTCATCGGGAAGAGACGAATTTATACTTTGAACGCATGAATATCGAGAAATAACCATTTTAGAAGTAGAATGTTGTGAAGTTAATTCATAGATCTCGTCAAGACGAATAAAAAAAGTCCAGAAGAGAAAATTTGTACCCCCGATATTTTTTGAGTAAACGGCGAAAAACATGCTGGAGGGTAGTGTGGGGATGGATATGCCCTTTTTAGCTTATGTACAGATATTGCAGTAAACTGAGCAAATGCGACTAAAATTGCACAGCTATCCTACGTATCAGAGAATTTTTACCTCACCTGGCTCCGGGGTAACACCTGTACAAGCGATGAAAAGTTGTGTGACCGTTGGCGAAGGTCACGGTAGTGTGAAAATCCATAAATTGACATTTTTGAATGAAGCAAAAGAGGAACAATTGTTTGATGTCCATTGACACATTTTCATTGATATTGCATATCAATTTTGCAAAACGTCGTCAAAAACTATGTTTAAACGTCGCGCTGAATCATTTTCCCCCGGGTTACGAACCGCTGAAGGTTGTTTTCTGTTATATCTGATTACAAACTACCGTCCCTGAAAGTTTCATCAATTGAGTCATGTGTCATTAGTAATTGTTGCTAAAAGTTATAAATATTACAATAACAATTTTCTTCCCCGGCTTCCAGATCGCTGAACTCGGCCAAAGGCTTAGTTCAGCTACGGCGCATAACATATATTCTTTCCAGATTTTAAGTTATTCGACAAAAGAATAACCACCAGCTCCCCTGCTATGATGGGAGGTCGTATTTGATTCTTTTCAATGATCAATATCTGATTATTATTTGAATAGATCAGATGCGGATTCATCATTCTTACGGTAAGGATGTTATTACACAGTTTTCAATTCCAAGACAGTCGTTGTGAAACAGTTCAGAAAATGACAAGATGCTAATTTTTCAGGAACCTATTAGTCACAAGTGTAAATTTGAAAATTGCTCTTTGAATAAAGTCTGTAAGAAAAAATTCTATCCGAGATTAGAGTTGCACACTCATCGTATAATTATGTTAATCAACGATAATGCTCATTATGATTCGTTGTTAGTGTAGGGGTTGTGTTATCTATACAAGCAACGTCTTCATTATCGCTCGATGGGTGCACTCGCGGGTGTGTGATATCTATTCTAAAGGACCACATTCTCAACTTTTTTTCAGTCGGCCGCCCCCCCTCCCCGAACCTCCCGCTCACCCCCGCACTAGCCGCCCACATCCACCCTCGCGCAAGCGCTCGGGTGTATTATGACCCACAGAAAGGGCGTATTTATGTCACTCGATGCTATAAAACAGTGTGCGATACACGGGACCCAACAACCTTGATCATTACTAAGCCTCGGGCGCCAACTTCATGCCGTGTAATAATAAGGCTCTTAGGTCCCTTGTATCGTAAATAACTAATGCATACTGTATGCACGACCCTGTTAGAACCCTGTCAATGCAATCGTGAAAGATGATTGATAAAACTTGTAATTTATCCATCAATCTGCACAATTCTTCCCGACTTGGATTCTATCTTAGTACTCCCGGCTAACCATTAGATATCAAACAAGCAATTGATCGAGATCGATTTTACAACTCTATTAGGTTGTTATGGTCCGGAGCTCTAGTGCGGTGGCGCCACGGTCTGTAACGTGAGTTTACGCACACACTCTCTCGTCTGTGAGCTCACGGATACGCCAGACAGACGCAAACATGTGTGAGTCTCACTCACACACGGTCGTGCCCCAAAGTCATCGGTGAGCTCACGGACGAGAGAGTGTGTGCGTAAACTCACGTTACAGACCGTGGTGCCACAGCACTAGAGCTTCGGACCATTACAACCTAATACGTTGGAATTAGTTTGAAGGACCTGAAAAGAGCCGTTTGAGATAGGTGGAGGTCCGACGAACTGCAGGGGGTTTCCGCTCTTCTGGCCCTCCACTCTTTCTTCACTTGAGGTTTCATATCGAAACAGAGCACCGTGTTCACAAACCGGTGCTGAAACCAACTTTAGCTAACGGGCAACGGGGTCCACTTCTCCACGGCCCCGACGTGGTAGCGGTCCACATCCGTCCCCTGAGCCAATGTTTGCTAGCTTTCCCGGGACTCACGCGCCTAGGAGCTCTTTTGTTGCTCGGCCGGACCCACCTCAACCATCAGGAATCCACGTCGTGCCCGGACCATCGCGGAAGTCGTGGTAAGCTCTATGGATCCAGCCCAACCAGAGACGTCGCCGCGCCGTTGACCAGCCCCCAGAGACCGGAGTCTCAACCCTAGGATACAGGATCCGTTCGTCACACCCTCTTTTCGATGCGCTCGCTGGGGCAGGCATTGTTGGACCCAATGTCGCTCTTATACTTGGGGCTTCGATGGACGACCACGTTGACCGACCCGTTCCAGATCAGCTCCCTCGGACACCACCAGAGCAGCCGGGGCCTTTTGACACTACGAAACTACGACGATAGCTCTTTTCAGAGCTCACCCCGGAACTCGAATCAGCCCTTTTCAGGGCTACCACATTCATAACGTAAGAAGCACTGTTGTAGCCACAGAGTTGTTCCGTGGCGTTCGCCTGACAGTAATAATCGGGCGCTGTAGGAATGGGTCCCAGTGCCCGTCTGGTGGACTCCCGAGCACGAATGTGCTGAAGAAGTCCAGTCGGAGAAGCCGTCCAAGAATCCGTCTTCTATTTGTTCTTCATTGTAAGTAAAACTTTCTGTTGATGCAACAATACGTTCAGGAATCCGTTATGAAACTCGCAAAGTTCATAGAGATTGTTTTTTTTTAATTTATTCCCCCCCCCCCATAGAGATTGTATCGCGTGGAACCATTCTCTGAATAGAGAAAATTTCCTGTTCTATTGAAAAAAAACTTCTTCTCTGACATTGTCTACATTAGTTCTAGCAAAATTATGACATGAGCTTGTTGCCTGCTTCAAGTCCTCGAACATTTTTTGATAAGTTGGCGTTATTATATCGGGGCATTGCCGACATTTTCAGGAAAATATTTTCATGCTTCCATGACTACTCAGAATCGAAATATCAAAGTACTAGTATTCAGAACCAAAGATGTTATGTTTAGATTGGACGAGCAATGAATTCTGATCAAGTTATATTCGATCATATTAACGCATCTGCGTTCCATCAAAATGACATGAAACTTCGCCGAGCACTTTCTTTTTTTTCATCATATCTTTGATCCTCAATTGAAATTATCACGAGCACAAATACAATTTTATGGTTGGCACGCAAGTCAGTTGACTTCTCGACTCTCGGCCGAGTGTACCGTAGATTGTAACACGTCAGAACATATTTTCCCTTGTCTGAAAACGGCCCCGATCGCATACCCTGAAACATCGGTGTTGAAAATGACTTACGCGCTAAAGTCGGGATCCTCACGGATGAGAAAAAAGTTTGAGAATGGTGTTTGATTCCTAAATAGCATATTTGCATTTGTGAGTTTGTAAAAGTGTCGACAACTGGGTCGTCAGTCAGTTCAATCGCTAAACTATGCTTCAGAACTTGAACACTGCTCGCGGCAGCTTATCATTTCTTCGATTCAAGCAATTCTTCAAAATACGTTATAGATCAGTGATGGGTCGTCACCTTCCGCTCTAAAGCCTAGGCATTTACCGTACAGTCAGTATGTGCTAATTTAATCTGGTATTCTACAAAAGCTTAGAGAATCTCTCCCAATATCTGTTTTTACACAAAAAGTTTTGTTCGAAAATTGAGCGTGTTGAACACGAGCACCTCCGTAGAATGGAACACTTTCATTTTCATTTCGGAACGACGGGATATTCATTTACTCAATGTTGTCTTAACCAAGGAACAACTCCAATTATCTAATTATCCTTGATCAAGTTTGTCAACATGTAAATGGGGTCAAATTATCTATCGCTCCATCATAATCGTAACAAACCCGGTTCAAGCAAGCAAGTGCATAGGAATGAAAAATACGCTGGTTTTCATACAGAATTTCAGTATCCAGAAAGAGCCGGCTCTCTCCGGCTCGCACTTGCGTGCACATGAAGCAGCCAGAACACCAGAGAGCGAACTGGCAGCATTAACAACTGAACGCTTGGCGGATTAATCTCTCTCACCAAGCATATATATGTAGGAACAGTACAGAAAGAGCCCGATGTTGGAGGGGGTGGTTGATAGACGGAGGGAGGTATGGGCGCAGTGCGCCGGTATACTGCCCCGCAGCGCGCTGCATCACATCGGAGAATGAATCATTCTGTAGAGAGCTATAGCCCTGTATGCAATGTATAGCCATTGCGCATCGCTAGAGGAGCATAGACGCAGCGCGGGAGAATTGGATGGAGTGAGATGCACGTGCAATCGAGGGTTCGACGCAGACGCAGCATCGCAAGCTCAATTCTGTATAATGGCACATCTATATCTATATCTCGGTTTATGTACACTCACACAACTACATGGATATATTTATCAAGGGTGGTACGCACCCAGCTCTGAGACGATACGGTGGTCATGGTACGGTGTCGAATCGCTTTGGTTCTGTACCGTATACCGTACGTATAAAGCTATGTAGTTCTAACATTAACTTACACTACGGTGAACTGAGTAGATGGTAGCAGTAAGCGGAATGGGGCGTTGCCATGGTGACGCCCGCTATGCTTGTGCCCCGAAAGCCACCCCCAGCGTCGTAGTATATAGACGATACTATTGGATAGGTGTATATTCAGGTATATCTATGCGTACGCTGATGAATGTGAGTAAATTTTCTTCCGATGTACGGCGCTACTTTGCTATATGAATATCGACGTATACTTCATTTCTAGCCATGCCCGTGTCTTTACAATATGCATTGGAAGAACATTATAGAACAAGCTGTAATGAGATTCCTTAGGAGTCCGGATCTTAGGAACTTACGTCGGCAAAGTCTGCGATCCGACAAGTCGGAGTGTTCCAAACGATGTATCTGTAAGAAAAACTCAAATAAATGAGAGATAATAGCTCTGAGAATGTCGTGGTTCAGAAGTAAAGTATTGAAAGCGAATAGTATTGTGACAGGTTGTCAAGAATTATCGGGGCACCCGGTGCAATCAACCCTCCACCACCTACGCCCCGTTAAGAACTCCATGCACAAGCTCAACGGTATTCTATGACGTAGTCGAGCACTCGTGCACACTTAACGCAGTGCGCAGAAGGTGCGCGTGGGAGGACAGAATAGCGGCGCGATAGATCAACATTAAAGCTACAAAGTATAGTGAGCCGACATCGACGGTGTTGTTGGATCGACAGTACTGAATACAAAAGCCGTGATGAAATGAGCGCTACACTGTGTGCGCGGAGTACATGCCATGGGCGCGGGTAAGTCCACGAACCTGCTTGAAATCGACAAGTCACTCTGCCGATAGTACGTTGCAACCCTGCAAACTTTTTGCATTTTTGCACTGCGAAAATTCAACAGAATCATGAAGCCGAGTAGATAAATAATTTGAGTAGTACTAAAATAATGATACTGTTACTAATCCAAGGTTACGGTTCTACTGATAATTCATTCATCAACCGGTAAAACGTCCAACTAATCTGCTTAAATAAAGTGTTTGAAATCCACCGCATCAAATTTGAATGAAAGTATGTGGAAAGGATAATAACGGCCGTAAGCATGATGCGTGGGTAATAATTATGCGCGACTTGGTATATGGCAATGCATGAGAATGAATGACGTCGCAAGCGGCGATCGCGAGCCGCCGAATTCTTAGGATTAGGAGAATTCGGAGGTTCCGCGAGCGCGATTGCGAGATGTCTCGAGGACTGCGTGCTGAGGTCTGGACAAGACGACCACGCGGGGATCATCAGCTGGTGCAACGCTCGGCCACACCAATCTACATGGGAGACTTGTCGCTCATCGCTGCCCTGGAGAAGATCGCCAAACTCGAGCCCAAACTTCTTAGAAAAAATCGCCACCATCACCGGTCCAGTACCCTCAGCATCGCTCTAGTCCCAGGTGAGAGTGCAACACATGCGTAGATGCACCGTATCGTACAGGATGCGGTTGGAATTTTTTTGAGTTAACATGGAATCTAGTTGACGCAATAGGAGATACAGGTCCTAGACCCTAGATTTCAACCGGCGACTCGTGACTAACCCCCATTTTTCTCACACCATAACTTGATAATCGAGCCGAGAGGAATGCTTACACAATACCAAAAAGCTTCCGAAATTGCACAGTAAAATTCGGTTATCAAGGAGAAAAATGGATCTCCCGAAAGGCTCTATTCTCGAGTCATTTTCAATCGCTTCACTTACATAGTAACTTTTAATAATAACAACTTTTGCTTGAAAAATAGTTCAATTCAGAGGTATAGTTATAAAGGTTCGCGTACGTTCTGCGTCATGAAATGTTCCAGATTATGTTCAGAACATTTTTGCAGTTGGACAAGGATTTATTGTCAAAGAACGATGGAGTTTTGCTGTAATCGAGTTATAAATTTCTTGTATGATTATCCTGGGATTATCTGAAAAGACAGTTCATCGAGCAGATTTATGAATAAATTTTAGTTATGTTTCATTCTATTTGTTTGAGTTATGAATCATTCAACCACAACCTCAACCTTCCACTTAAACCCCAATAATTTATAATAATAATTATTATTTCTAGTAGCAGGCTAAGGCAAATCGGTTATACTGTGAATCTAGTGCACTTTGAAAATTGCGAGTGCTAACGAGCTGCAGATCGTTAGCGTATTTTTTTCATTCAGTTGGAGTCAAGTATGAAGGAGTTCGATGAATAACACATACCGGCATTGCATTCTTGCAAGGTCAAATATGCACTCTACTTAGCACACGTTGCAACGTGTTGCATTTTACAGATATTCAGCACTGGCATAGTGGTTCCTCTAAACAGTCAATAAATCATTGAGATCACTCTGTGCACCAACGCATCGTTAACTGCTTTGGCGAGAACGCTAATCAATTCTATGCTTAATTTTGGCCGATCCAGCCCCTTGGTGCATGGAGGATTAGCGCTCATCTCAATTCGCGGCGGGTTACCGCACAGGGCAACCTCGCCACGAACGAGTTCTACAACTTCCTTGGTCTCCGGCCACCACCGATACCGTGACCACCAGTCAGAGATGTATACACGCTTTAGTGGACATTGACTGGGTCCGGAGGTTTGTCAATCTCCTCGATGGAAACATCAGAGTGTCTCGGCGCTTCTTGCAGGTTTTTCGGAAGGGACTAGAGCAACGCCAAGCAATATTATCGAGATCAGGTTCCTTTTTACTGGATTCGGGCCAAATCCCAGGTCCGTCGTCATCCTCTGGGGCCGGAGGGTCGTCACACTTCGGGACCTCGGAAGGCTCCCTTGCGGTTTTCGCGCGGATACACAAAGTGTTTTCCTTCTCTTTTGGTGGGAAGGAAAGGAGTGATGGTTCACAAAGATCCTTATAAACTTCGGTAGTATCGGATTCCACCGAAAAAATGTGGGCACCAACTGACCTAACCCTACCCGGGAGGGCACAAACCCGAAAACTATATTCCCAGACAAAACCGAAACAGTTGGTGGGGCCGCTGGGTGTCAGCTCGGCCGATCATCGAAGTTAAGCATCGCCGGGCGCGGTTAGTACTTGGATGGGTGACCGCCCATCTCGGTCTAATCAACCTTGACGGGCTGACTTTTCTGATCGATTAGTTGACACTTACACCTCAGCAACGTGAGCGGGAGGCACGAAATGTTACAATTGCGGTGTTCATGATCACGAAATGTGGCATGCGCGCCGTAAGGGTAGCATGATAAATGTGTCGAACTCTCCGGAGCAGGTTTTCTCCCTGCAAGAGTTTTCCCTCGCTCCACGGGCATGATTCCCGGGCAAATGCGGAGAGAGTTAGGTTAGGGTGAGTGGTTGGATCTCAAAACACGCCACGATAAAACACGAAACGTTAAACCCACGAGATCCGCCCCGGTTGTAATAGTCCATTGGCTCAAGACGACCGTTGAACACACGAAAAAAAAAAAAAAAAAAAATATTTCCAGACAAAGAGATGAAGAGGAAGGTGAAAAGATGCTAAGTGGCAGTGATAGAATGGAAATCCTGAAGCAATGCAAGATCCCTCTCAGAATTCATTTGCACAGAGGTTTTGATTGATTGATTGATTGATTGATTAATAATTTATCGAGACCGGGGGACTGTTCCCCGTTCACTCATAAAGCAGTCGTCACATATCATTTGTTATGAGGTAATGATTCATGTAATTCAATACTGATCTATAAACTCATGAAATTCAATGATAATCCATAAATATGTATCAGCAAATTATGGAGTAGGTTTATTCAATATTTTAACGGTTACTTCGCGAAAATTGCAACGAGTTTCAAAGGTAGATTTGCAGAAAATTATGATAGGCGTCATTCGGCAGTATTCATGCAGGACATTGTACCATCTCACGAGAGCTCGTAACCAGGAAAAGAGTTTGTCGAAGAGTAATGGTGAGATGAGAGTGAGTCAAGAACTCTTTCTTTTGCGATAGGAGCAGTGGGTAATTTGTACATCATCGCCTCCAATGAGGTATCATCAAATCGATTCCTGTAATTTTGTACAGGTAGCGCGTGGCTACAATGGCAAAGGATTGATTTAGAGTTTCGGCACGTGGAGCCGAATATATTTATCGGGCTTTGGTGCCTCGCTTCGACTGTCTCAAGCGGGGTGAGTCTTGCGTGAAATCGACGGCTAGATTGGACATGATGATTAAAAATGTGAGTGTTCCGATATAGCGCAGTCTCTGAGTTTTTCTAATGGTAGTCAGTGCAAAGGAATTCGATATGGAGTTGAGTGATATATGATGGGAATGTTGGTATATACAGAGCGTACACAGTAGTTGAGTAGTCTATGGAGTATTAGAGCTTGTCCATCTATGGAGCTTGTGAAGAGAGTTGCAGAACAATCAAATAGTAGAAGGACTGAGCTTTGGACTAACTGTTGTCTGAGTGGGTGTGAAAAAGTTTGGCTTAGAGCACGGAGTGAAAATGACGAACCATGTATGCGTTTTATGAGTTGATTTATTGGAAACCCCCAGTTAAAGGCCGGAGTAATTGTCTGTAACTTTGAGACTTTTATTCAAGATGAGTAAGGGACAGGTTGGCCATCAAGATTAATGCGAGAAATACTCTTCAGGCTGTTGGTTGTGGTGTAAAATTCGCCTCCAAAGATCTTTGTGGACGTTTTCGGGATGTTGGGACGAAGATCAATGTCTCTCGCCGGGCAAGTGTGAAGAGAGGACATTTTGTAGTATGCTGGGGCTAAAGACACAGGCAGGAGGGTTATCAAGCTCCTGGTATCTGGAGATTCTCCGTTCCAGAAAGATGGGGGAGTGCACTCGTCTCCCAGGATGAGCGAAGCTCCCTCTGTTGACCGTGGTACCGATCTTGGGAACATGATTCCTGAAGTCATCATGTTACCATGATTCCTGAAGTCATCATGTTACCATGATCGGAAAATGTTCTAGAAAGAATTGTCAGAGACTCGTTTGTCGACAGTGCCAAGGTGCAGAATCCTTGTAGACTCCTTCAAGAGTTTGGGTATTGTCAGACCAAAAAATCAGGCACCTCCCGCCAAAGGCTTCTCCCATGGAGAAAAGCTAACTCGAGGAAAAAATCTTGATGCTGTCCATGCCGCTGCTCGGACAAAGAAGTGTAAATGTCCCCCATTTCACTGGAAAAGTGAGATATTCGTTCCTAGGTCCACAATGAGCAAATATAACTACAGAAAGTCTGTTTGAATCCGGGGCCAATGAGCGGTTTTCGGACTCAGTCATGCTCAAGGGGTATCTTTCGCTGATACTGGAAGACAACCGCACTCCCCGGCTCCAATCATCTGACAAGGAGATTTCAGGATCTCGAAAGCTCGTCGAATCCTCATCCCCAACACCTAGCAGTTTGTGCTCCGTCATCATGCTGTCTGCCTCTGAGCGTACAAGATCTGAGCGGCGTCTCGAACCACGTCAAGACTCTCGTCCTTTATTCCGTTTTGCCCTATCTGTCTTTGTGAGTGTGACCTTTGGATTGGTGCGTTCCGAGCAGATATTCCAGCCAGCAGGTACTCGATCTTTTCAGGGTGAATCACTACACTAACAATCGTGTGCGTGTATCAAGATTTCCCTTTGTCGATCGGCGAAAGTAAATTTTCACAGTCACCGAAGGGGAAATCTTGTACAGATTCTGGGAGTTCGACTACTATTCCGCCATAGAATTCAGTCCTTACAGAACACGCAGCATTGTGCGTTTCATTACCATCTGTCTGCTTCTGAGTGTGTGAGTCTAGAATGACTCCTCAGACCACATCAGGAATCCAGACCTTCACGACCCCCTAACATCTTTGTTCTTTCCCTATCCTCTGGTCCTTTTTCCTATCTTTTAGGACTACAACATTCGAGTTTGTGACCCCCGATAAGGCAATCCAACCAGTAGATGGTTGGTCTCCTCAGGGTGAATCTAACTTCACCCACACTCTCGTGTTGTCCCTCAGTATTTTCCATCCCCGATCCCCCAGAAACAAACGAAATTGGTTTCGTTGAATATTAACGAAATTCGTTGAATTTCGAGAATATGAATTAATTTTATGGAATCATGGCTCATACCGCAGTTGTTTCAAATAGTTGCTGGTACCGATAATTCATGGGATTCAAAGTCATCGTAAAACTGTTCCCACTCTCCTCGTGAGTTTTGCTAGTTGATTATGGCTAAACATGTTGTGTAATTGGTGATGATGGTTATGATGATACTCGGTTCGTAATGTGGTTTTTTCGGTGAAATAGATTAGAAAGGTGATGTGAAAAAATGGAATAATAAGAAACAGTGGTACGATTGCGACGAACAGTGCCACGCACGTGTACAAGATTGAGAGTGTGAGGATGTCTGTCTCAGACTCTCAGCTTTACTGGCGGTGTGTCGCTGTTCCATATGGTCGTTTGTGTGAATCGCGCTCACATAAACAGTCTCACATCGTGGTGATGATGGAACCAGCAGGAGATGGAACCAGTTTTCCTCCACGCGCCCGCTTTCTCCCTCTCCATCAACGACGCAATGTGCGAGACACAAGCAGTAGTATAGGTCTATATATATATACTGTGCCCCAAGTATATAATACCGAGGCCGCTTGCACACGCGCGCGCAATGGAGAACATATCACTCGTGTGTATGTGTGTGCAAGTATCATAATATGCCCGTGTGTTGACGTCGGTGAGCGTATTCGATGGGAACGAGGAACGGCTGCTCGCTTATACGGGCGCACGTTTATAACAAGCGTCAGAGGGAGCCGTATTGCGCTCGGCGCGCTCAAGTCTACTAGATGGAATACATTATATAAATTGCAATTGTTTGCGATTCGCCGGCGCACTTGTTGTTCGGCTCATTATGTGAGCAGGGGTAGGCGTAGAGTCTTGGACCATCAAATCACCTCTCGCTTTTTTTATCGTGACTCTCTCTTTCTGACTCTTTCTCTATCATACCTATGCCGTGAAATCAGTCGCCAATGAGCTACCTGACCAAGGCTGCCTTCTTCATTCATCCTTTTTTTTTCATCCTAGTTATGATTGATGCATAGTTTTACATACTTTACCTCATCTTTCAACCCAGGGGTTGCTTGAGTATTAATGATACTTTCATTTTCGCATGATTTCCCAGTGAGGTGTTGAAATATATACCCCGAAGAGCCTCGGAATTAAGTTATCACGAACTACAGAACCTCTTCAGGCTGAGCGATTGGGTTTTTGCGGTGAATAGTACCAAATGACACGTATCTGATTTGTCTAAGAAGTCAGATAACTGCAGATTCATGAATCTTACCTCCGCAACTTTTACTTTTTGCTTCGCCGTATTATTGGATTCACTCACATTATATGAGAATCAAAAGACGGCACGCTTACCAAACCGACCAAAATTGAGAGCTTTGGCTAGTGTGATCGGGTTACTTCTCGATACCGCGCTGGCTCCATCGATTGTAACTATTTGAGAATTTGCGGGATCCTGAGGATTTTGTTGGTTACTTATACCTGCTGTTTCCCTGGATTACAACGAACTGATGAGCCTGGAGTACTATAAAGTTTTTCTTCCGATCCCCCATGCTGCAAGTTTGCCCATAAATCAAAGAAGTTTATGATTACGAGGTATTTTGGAATATTATTTTTGTGTTCACGGTAAAAGGAGTGACAACATTGAGAGTTCAATATTTTGCATTAGAACAGAGAAAAATATATTAAAGGAACTAGATAGTAAGAGATGGGGCATTTATGAAAAATGAAAAGCTAATCGCTATGGTGCTTATTAGTGTTCATCATCAGGTTTTCTCGCAGTAGCAAACGGCGCACCTCGCCGAGAAGGCCGTGTGCGGGAGAGCGACGAGCAGCAAAAGCTGGGCTGCGCAGCGCGCACGTCAGCCAAACTAGAAAGTTGCCCCAGCTTGGCTCCGCCAACTCGCTGCTGCTGCTGCTGCTTCCACGTGCACACATGTACATGAATATAGATATAAAAAGTATATACACTCATATGTGTGTGAAGAAGGATAACATATATTTTATATTGAAGAACTGAGCATCGCAGCGGCTATAACACGCACGTACGCCACCTTCATGCATCAACCATCAAATACTCACACACAAGCGTTCACATGTATATGAACTCACACGAAAGCTCGTTGCCGCGCACCAAGGAACTCCTTCCTTTCGAAATTCAACCGCCGTCAAACGTTACTTTTCAACGAGGAAATGCCAGTGTGCGTATCAGAGGCGCACACATACACACATGAGATGGACTCTAATAGACAAGGACTTTCGAAGAGCCTCTCTCAAACACCCACCAGGATCCTTGGTCAATTTTGTCGTCTCCCTTGGGTAGAGCTTTTTTAAATCCGCAAGTGTATTTCTGAGTCTTCATTGTTTTTTCTCCGATGATTCGATCGTATCGAATATGATATTGAGTATCCAACGAATAAGCTACCTTGTGTCTCTATTTGGTTAATTTCTCATAATTTTTATCTATGAGAACTACGTGACATAGTGGGTCGACTTGATCACTTGTAAAATCTTTTCTAAACATTCTTGCTAAAATTGAGATGTCCGAGATCATTCGTTAGAAATGTTCATTTGGGCATAAGTGAAGATCGTGTAGATTTTCGAGGGCACAGCCCAGGGCACATTCAAACATTCCGAAGTGTAAATTGACAAGGAAAAACATGAACCTAATCAATTTTTGACTCATCAGATCATGCTCCTAAAAAAAACTCTTACAAACAAATTTGCTTACGGAACATGAATAAAAAATCCATGTCCTTGGAGCGCTTTGTTGTTACTATGAAAAATCATCTAGTAACAAGATTAGTCCATAGGAATGAAAAAAATTACAATGAAACTTGGGAAAATTCGAACTGGGAGGGAATCGCATGCGATGAACGAATACTCAGAGTGATACAAACGCTCGCTCGAGTCTGTTTGCCAGCCGCTGTTCCGTTTGCGGTATGTCCGATGTAAGCGGAGATTTTCCACTTGTCACAAAGGCTGGGTTCACGACGAGCGCGCCACGCGGTTGGTCGGACAGCATGTGAGTTGCATTTGCGCAGCTCGTGCGGCACTTGATAGCTGAGTTTGAATTTCGCGCGCCAAATACACGTCAGTAAAAACACGACGCGTTTAGTCAGACCGATTTCAATTCGAACGATTCGGCGTTTCACGCCTAGTTCTTTTGGTACGTCACAGTGTATGTACACGAGGAGTGTTTTCAGTGATTGGTTTGAGTTGACGAATCAATATAGAATCATTTCAATAAAAAATCAGTGGAATGCGAACTCATCAATTTTTCCATGTCCAATTGTTATCAACACGTTCGCTGCGGAGTCTGAAATCGATGATTTTTCCCCAGGACGGCGAGGCCCACCGGTGGCCTCGCTAGACGTTATTTCCCATAAGGCTGAAATTTTCAGCACTGGCAGAAAGATACGCGGGGCCCACCGGTGGGCTCTGACGCAGCGTACGTGTTAATGACTGATATAAACGGGAACAGTTGTTGGGCTAACTGTTGCGATTTGGAGAGTTTGTTTCGGAAGTTTTGCCATAGTTCTATTGATTGATTCAGTTCAATTTGGGTCTTACTAAATAAATTTCAGCAAGCCATTCATCTACGAGGTTGGAGGTCCCACGCAGATTGATTGTGAACTTATTGAAGTCGATGCCGTGGTTCATAATTTCAACCGAATAATGTGATGGAACACCAAATCCCAAAACTAACGATGAACTCTTTGCGTTGCTTCTTGATATTTTCCTCAAAGGATAAAAATTGACAACCCAACTCACGGAAAATCACCGACAAAATATTTCATCTCCAGCAGCAGCAGACTGGCTTTTCAATATATAAAGCGATATAATACCGAACTCGCTCGCGGTCAAAATGAAACAACATCAGCAGTACTGGTTTTGAAGAAAAGATTGAAGAGGTAGAGGACAAACTACCATATACTAAATTGCAAAGAGGTATCATAACCACTGTTAAGAAAAAAAAAATTGCAAGCTTGAGGAGGGTGAAGTCGAAGCACTCACATAGGATGAGAAAGACGGAGAAGGATGAGATGGCAGGGCTGCAAATCGCGAGAAGAGTTGAAAAAAAAGCGCGAGAGAAAAGCACAGCAAAGCTTATGTATATATAAGTGCGGGAGGGGAGGCAGGTGGCAATCGGCGACGATGCTGCTGCTGCTGCTGCAGTTCGAAGGCAACCCCATTCTCGCAAGTAGAAAGTCGCCGGCACAGCGCATTCTCAAGCTGATGGTTGCTTTTGCTGCTTATATATGCTTGCTATATACGCTACCACTGCATATATCGGGTATATATATGCGAGTCTCTATATACGTATAGCTATAGGCTGTATTCTGTACGACTGGTTGGTTGGTTGGTTGGTTGGCACGAGCAGTGAGCGAGGAGAGCGTGGGTATCAGCACGGAACCGAGCATCGCATCAGGCAGACTACTGGCGGCGCGGTGTTGCCACGTTTCGAGGCCTTCTCTTTCTCGGCTGTGCGATGTTGCCGCTGTTCACTCTGTACTGATGGCAGCGCGTTATTATATATACGTATAGTATATGTATATATGTACTGCGCCCCGATATCTCTGGCTTTTGTATAAATATATATACGTATATTGCTATAATATACTCTATATATTGCCTGCTGCAGCCCGATGCATGCATGTACTATACTGCTGCACTGCGGCTCCAATGCTCGTGGTCGTTATACCCGCATATATAGCCTACCTATACTGTATAATATCTTTGCCGGTCCGAAATTTATTTTATATCGTTTTGAAAATATTTTTGAAATTTTTATTTTTATTTGTAAAATATAAATTTTTGATAAGAATAGAATTAATTCAATTTAGATTTTGGATGGTTGGAGAGGGAACTGCTTTATCTAAAGGATTTTCCCGATAAAACGAGAGATGAGAGAAAACGCCAACGCGCCGCGCCTTCCACCTCCGCGCGCCGCACGGGGATCGATTCCATTCTCTGCACGACGACGTAAGTCGTCGTCCTCGTCGGCGCGATCGCGATACTATACTACTTGCTTTGCTCTCTGATGAAAGAAATTTTTGAAACTTTTTCACCTAAATTTTCTCCCTAATATTATTTGTATCTATAGTTACTGCAATACCCTATTGTTTTCTTTTTGAGCAAAATATTCAAAATGAAGCTTGCAAGTCTATTATGGTTTTCGTTGAAAATCATTATGAATGAAAGGGTTCCTTGATGTACATACCAGTTATAACGGATTCGTGTGACCAGATATTTCAACCATATTTTCTGTGACTTTCTCGTGGGAACTCAGTTTATGAACCAAATATATTTATCTCTTGGATTTTGAAAATTTTTGCTTTGAGATTTTATCAGAGTAAAGGAGTGGTCCCAATGAATATGCCGTAACTCTGGGGCCCGAATTTATAGTCGTAATCCGGAGTCCGGATAAGCTAATCCGAGGCGCCACAATCGGTGCGGCCAGCTCGCGAATCTATTAGGAATGGCGATTGTGGCGCCTCGGATTAGCTTATCGGGACTCCGGATTACGACTATAAATTCGAGCCTTTAATTTCATTTTTCTAATTCTTGTATGTGTAGATTGAAGTGTAAAATTCGAAAAATACATTGTGTCACTTTTGGTTTAGGAAGCCCATTAAAAAACTAAGAGACCAACAGCTAACTTCTTCCCTTCCACGAAACTCGGGGAACTTCCAACAGCCAATTACAGCGAATCTCCTGCATCTAAATTATCTTCTTGTTCTCCTACAAATGCATTCATTTTAGAATAAATTTTCTAAACTCAGGGATCTGTATTGAAGAATGAAACCAAGCTCTTCATCTCGGAGAGCTCTTCAAAATATACGTCTCTTATATGAACTTGATTCCAAAAACTTTAAAATATTGTACCAAAGTTGTTGAAACGAAGCAAGATGCAGAAAATGGAAAGAGTTGTAGATCTGAGACAATGCAATTTTGGTAAATCCAGAGTTACGGTACCGCAATCGGAAGTGGCGCGCGCAAGACGGCGCCAAAGTTCGCGATGCGCGCGACTTTTAAAATAGAAAGGGGTCCCGCGCTTTGAAAATAGGCTCCAATCCGCGTTCGAGAAGTTTGCGCTGCGCAGCGCCAGAAACGGACGCCGAAAGAAGCGAAACAACAAGAAAAAGCATCGGCGCAACGTCGACGACGACGCAGTACTCGCTTTTATTAGACTTGGAGCCCGTAGTCTCGGCATCGGGTTAAAAATAACGGGTGGTGGCGATATACGACAAGGCGCCGCGGATACTGTTCACTGATGCAGTCCTCATCTTCGTCTCCTTGGGATCTTCCTCAGACGCGTTGCGCTCAACTTGATCCCTTAACCATTTCTATATGTGCAACATATCAGTTCGAACGGATGAACTTCTCCCTTGGTTCTCAGAGCTGCGTTCTTTTGGATCTTTGATTTTTACTTCCAGCCCTTGTTCCGGAGAATTCTCTTGTTTTGCGCCTATAAAACTAGAAATTTGCTCTTGATTCTTTTTGCGTTTTCGAACGCTTCGATGAAGTTGACGAGTTTTTGACAACTTTGCAATCGAAACTTGCTTTGAAGCAAATTTTTATCTGAATGCTGGTATGGTTTCAGATTTCCAAGAGCACTATCCGAATCTTTCATTAGAATTCGGGAATTCAACAGAATCACTTCCTCGCTAACTTCATCTTCATAAGTCGTAAAATATACATTCTTTGAGCGAGACAATCTAGAGCAGATAGGTTTTAGATTGAGTTGTCGTTAAATTGTCGTTATGAACCACTCTCAAAAGAATAGCGGTTATAGTTTTGAATATAGATTAGACCTGAACAAAGATATTCGAAGTAGATATTTTGGATTGATGAAGAGAAAGCAAATATAAAATACTACAAATCGAGACATGAGCCACAAGACATCCAGCAAGAAAAGGAAATTCTTGGCTAGACTTTTGTATGACATGTGTAGTGCCATATAAACATTTTTGAGGTCATTGTGCCAGTTGTGGTCGAAATATTTTTCAAAAAGCATATACCATTTTCAATAAGAAGAAGTATAAAAAATGAAAAAGAGTATGAACAGATAGTTGAAACAGGCGTATCGGTTTCAAAAATTTGCAAGACTCTCAACTTGGACAAGTTGGACAGGAGCAGCAGTAACAGCTACAGAAGCAGATACATAACCTTGAGGCCTCGAGCATTCAAAAAATCAAGGAGAAACACTCGCTCTCGGTGGCCGTGCCGACGAATTTCGACGACGGACGGACTTTCACGACCGCGTTCTCCTCGACGCGCAATAACCTTGCCCGTCGCTCTTCTCTCTTCTGAACCGAGAAGACTCACATGGGGAATTTTTCAGCGTGCTTTTCAATACTGCTGCTTCCTCCGACGCTTCCCTTGTTTGTGCGTTCCCAGGAAATCCCCGCATCAGTACTCACATCGTTCTGACCTGGAACTCAAGTTTGCCTCTCATCGTATGAAGATCCACCGATCAGATTTTGATCAAACTTGCGGCAGAGAGATGTATTTGCGTGTCAATTGAACACAGTCAAAATTTCACGAGCTTTGGCTACTCCTGCGTCAAACCATCAGCATAAACATTTTTAGAGGTTATACACGCTGTCTTATGGGGTATCGCGATGATTATTAGACTATAAAAGACTGACCGATCAGTTTTTGTTCAAGTCTTGCTCACTTATAGATCTTAATACAAAGAGCGTGCTCGAACTTTTTTTCAAGCTTTGGTTAGCTTGGAAAAAAGTTCTGATTAATTTTCAGCGTGAAGTTACGAACAAGTCACAATTAAGACATATTCGCCCATAATCAGGGATTGATATTTCATGATTCGTGAGTCGGATGCTTATGTAAGTTTATGTGAGGGTGTATTGAGATCTGATTAACACATAAGACACACATGTAGGCAAATTTGTGAAAGTTGAAAAAAGTCGATCTATTTGACTCACGCGGTACCGAGGTTACTCCCTTATTAAGAGCGAATTTGATTAAGGGACCCTTAATGGCTGCGTCTACATGAGACTGATTCAGCGCGGATTCAGCGCCGATTTTTGCCCGTGCGGGAGGATAATCGATAAAACACGACTCTTTTTGTGCTCTGTTTTATCGACTTTTCGTCCGCACGGCCGAGAATCTGTGCTGAATCTGTGCTGATTCAGTCTCATGTAGACGCAGCCAATCAAATCCGCTCTTGAATGTTTATTCATTTTTCCGAAGATAGTAATAAGTTCCTGCAATCCATTGATACCCTCATCATACCCTAATCTCAGCTTTTTAAATAATAATTTTCTTCTTCCTCATCTGTTACAGGTGAGCCAGCTGACACAATCCACTTTTACTTTCTACAACTGATTCAATCAGAGCTATGCTGCTAGAATGACTTGATTGAAACATGCGGATTTCGTTTAGGAATCCGTCATAGGTTTAGCTATGCACTGAAGACTTCATAGTGGTTTGGGTGAGTCAACTTCAAAAATAGTACAAGGCAATTGCCTTGCAGAACATTTTGGTTCGTGTTAGCGAATTTTCTCTGGAGGCAAGGAAGATTAGGTTTTTCAGATTTTCTGATGGGCTGTAGCTGCAATCCGAGAGCATAACCAGAATTTTCCAAAAAATTTAATTCTATCACATAGGTTGATATTCTGCAAGATCGCCTGCAAGTTTGCGCGAGCGCATACTAAATCTTCGATGAGAGCCTGAGCATTTTCGTCTCCCCTCTTTCGTGTTCTTCAATGTTGAGTTCTTCCAGACAGAAGTTTTTACGATCTAATATATTAAAATATTAAAATACCAAAACCTCATCAGGTAAAATCAACTCTCTAGCTAGACTATGAATCTGAAAAATAGCCATTGCGATTGGAGTTTTAAAAAAGCAAACCATCTTGCATCGAGGGAATGCAAGCGGGAATGGATTCTCATTTTTCCACAAATACTTTTGTGCTTCGATTCTGAAAGCTGCACATCTCGTGCTGATAGTTGAATAGAATTGACCCTAGTTAGGAAAAACTAGTTTTTCATTCGGACATAAGTTTGAATAGAAGCACAACGCGATGATGAATTTTAATGATCTCGGTCATTTTAAAGATCTGAGTATTGAGAATTCATCATTATTTGAAGGATCCATTAGCAGGCCATTCTCAACAATCCATACGATTATTCACCTCCGCACCTCATTAAGTTCATCACACATTCAACTTTTAGTACCCGCGCATTGTCTATTCACAACTCAATTCGTTTTTCCATGAATTCTCATATGCGGTGAACCACATTGGCTGATTGAGAGCATGCTACACATGACAGGGTTGAGACCCAAGAGATTTATTATATCGACGAAGTCTTGTTGACCCAACACTAACAATCCGTGAATGGGACAGTCTCGCCGCAGAAAAATGAACAAAAACCACTGTCGGCGTGTCCGCGTAATAAATGAGACGTTGAAAGGTTATGCACCCTTGTAAAACGAGGCGGTAACGCCGTCTTGGAAACTGAGCTTTTGTTTTCAGCAAAACGATCCGTGCGATGGGTCGCCGTTTGAGCACTCTTGAAACTGAGAGCAAGAGAGAGAAAGATCTTTTTTTTTCTCTTGTTTTTTTTCTTCATGTTCGCCCTCTTCCGGATGACTTTCGGCGCCCTTGCAAATATAAACGCCCGGTTTGCGAAATGCTTGTGCACTTGTATATATTGCACTTGGCTTCAGCTTTCTCTTTCACTGCGATAGTGCTTGACCTCATGATGAACTGAATTGCTTAGCCATCTAATTTCCATAAATTGTGCTCCCCTGCTACCTTCTTTGTGTTGACCGTAGTGATCCTTTAGTCACACATATTATATAACAAGATACAAGAATTCCACCTGTTACAATATTACTACGGCCCGAACTCATGCATATTCGTAACATTTTCATAGTCTTAACTTGAAGCTCAACAGGTGCAATCAAATCTTCCATTGTAATCCCCTTAAGAGAGAGCCATTCATTGAGTTTATTTCCGAACCCTAAAACTGAATGACACGCCGGAACACCACCCTTTGCAGACACAATCTATGACAATACGTTCGGTAAACCATTGTGAACCGTTGAAAAGTCATTCGATACTACTCACAATGCTTGTAAATCACACAATTTAGCTTTCAAGCGCCAGTCTGTCTGGTAAGAACGTCGTATAATCACCATCGGGTTTTTTGGAATTGGACCTGCGAAAATCCACTTGACTTTTGCAGCCATAGGTATATTAGTAGCAAGCGTGGCAAGCGCACGAGACTTGATTCTTTCGGCATGAACGAGCTTGGAAATAGGGGATACGCAGAACAAATTATGATGCGGCGCCAGAAGTACGATTTTCCGGCACGGCGGGCATCTTCCTTTCATGTTACATCTTGCGTCTGCAAAACCCATGACATACCCATTAGTGTGAGACTCTCGTTTTACAGTCAATGAATGCTCTCTGCGTGACTAGTTTTGTCGAGGCTTTTGTCGTGTCAGGGTGTCATCATGTCAACGAACCAAAAATACTTCTTCTGGTGGTCATCTCAGTGTTGACACCTTCGGCCACAAACTACAATAAAAATAAAAAAAAGACATTACAGAAGACCTTGATGAATGATGTCATACGCGCGGTGTTGAATGGTGTCTACAAGACGTTGGTTCTCTTGAAGTTCCTTGCGGTCCATTGATTCAAAATGACTTACAATGCCATGAATGCCATCCATCTCCAAAACCCACCACGTGAATCATCCTTAACCTTGACACCATTTTCGTGCTAATGATTCACCTCGTCTTTAGGTCATGGTATGTAAGCGACGTAAGTAAGAATCAAACTCCACCAATAGAGGGTGGAATTAGAGAGAGAAGTCGTCGCAGAATGGAAAGTAGTGTATGAAGAGTTGATGCAAATTAACAAGTCACGAAGAAGATGTATTGAATAATACATCAACTTGTAACACGATGGTGCGATCGCATCAAATGCTCCCATAGTGTCCATTACATTTCCCCTCTTTTAAAACATCGTGTTATCCCTGATATTTCGTATATATATATATATATATACATATAGGTACGTCTATCTACTTCTGTGGCTTGGCAAGCAGTTCAAGTCGTTTTGAGAGCGACAAGCTGAATCGCATTAAGCGGCACTTGACTTACCCACTAATGCACCTGTTCAGCTGACAATTCCAGTTTTGCGCCTCGCCTCCATCCCTTGCAATGTTCATTCATCAATGAATGAGAGACCCGTATATAACCCCGTGTCTCACTCTCTCTTTCTCTGTTTCATTGTTCTTTTCGTTCTGCTTTTTGTATACATTCTGTGGACTATATATCCGAGTCCTCCTCAGTTTCCTTAGCTGTATAAGTGCCAGTAGAGACCCTCCAGGGAAGTGCCAGCTTCCGAGTCTCTGCAACAGCCTAACTGTTAACCCTCAAGTCTCCCACTTTTGAAACATTGATCCGCGCCCTTCAAAAGCATAACGTCAGTTCTTTTGTATGTAGTGCATATTTGTTACCATCCAGAAGAACACTGGAAGATCGGTCAAGAAGTTCTTGATAGTAGAATTGTCAACTGATTTGATGTCCGCGGTTTTTGGAACAATTTTTCCAGTGAGTTATGAAAATCTCGTTGGATGCCCTCGAATATGCGCACTGGAATGCTAGACAAGCGCATCTTCCATGTCAATATTCAGTGTGATTGGGTACTACTGTTCGGAAAGCTTCGTGCATTCAATCAAACTCTGTTTCTATGATATGTCAATGTCTATAATATGTCAATGTCGAAAATTGCTTGCAGAATTCGAAAAATCTCTTCATCTTTCGCATTCTATGCAAAAAGGTCTTTCATAACCTTGACCATGATGATCCCTTGGATGGTTCAGATTACTTGATACTCAATGATCATCAAGAAGTTGTTAAACTTCCTTCAGTGGCAGTTAGTTCAAGATTAATTAATAATACCAGAACTAACTGAATAAGTCTACTAGGAGTACACTCAAGCGTTTCAACATCAAAGCTTCAGATGTAGGTATTATGAAAGCACGCAATGTACTCTGACCGTCACAATCTTTGAGGGAAACAATTGGAATAATCGAAGTTTCCATGTGATGTGAACTTCAGATTCAAATTCTGCAACTATAACAGAATGACTTTTCTACACACTGATTCCCTCATATCTGAGTCAAAATCCATGAATTGTGTAACTTGTAACACCTTTGCTGTACTGACTCATTACTCTGATAATTTGATGGCCAATGACTTGAGATGAACTCTGAGCTTTCCTTGATCCAAAACTGCTTCAAAGATTAGAAATCAAAGTTAGAATGTGTATCACAATATCTAAATGACCAATGATGAAGTCGTCGAAAATTTCAGTAAAGAATAGCTCAGTGACCAGCCAGGTTATCTCGCAACTGCAAGTCCCCCCGATCTCTGTCCCCTCTCAGTGGTGTAGAAATCGTGGTGGAATTGCTTAGGGGTGGATGCGGAGGAGGGAGGCGGTGATCATAAGTACTAGTTATGCAAGACGGAGGCTCCAGGAGAACCAAACACATCGTGCAGTTTATGTATCGTCCAAGAAAGCGATGAGATAGGTCTTGCAAACCATGGGCAAGCCTCTCTGCGTCTTGCACGACCACACCTTTCACCAATAAACGGCCAAGCAGCAACAGCAGCAACTTCGTGGTATTTAGCCTCTGTCTCCATAGTATATATACGCGGGGCTCCAAGCACATGTAGCCTTTCTCTCGTGATACCAGAAGGAGCTTACCTTACTCCTTTACTTACTGGGGAGTTGAACAACGACGATTCAGACCGACTCAAGATAGAGAGAGAGAGAGCCAGGCTCGCCCGACTAACAGTAAAACTCTCTACTGGCAGTGCTCTAAGGAGTACCACCATAGAACACCAACTAAGTAGCCAACTGAGTACGTGACTGAAAACTGTATGGAAGAGCGAGAGCTTTTTCACCTCGTATACCATGTGCTTTCCTTAACTCACACAGATTGATGAATACAGAAATGAACGAGTCGCCTCCTTACATTTTTACCCGAAGCGCAATCTCTGATAATGATGTGCGTGCTGCTCCAGATCACTTTCGATCGAAGAATCCCAAGCCTTCATTATTTTCTTCATCCTTCTTGTCTGTATTCTTCCCCGAGAGAAAAGTCCATCGAACGTTCGATTTCTTTCGGATCTTGAACTGGACCATACCATTTACTGTCTCGTCTTCTGGTTTTACTCTGAATCGGCAGTATATAGGAATCTTGGTCTCGTAGCAGTTCAAGATTGTCTCACCTCATGTAAAGATGTTCAAGATGTGCTACACACTCGGTGATAGCGATCAATCCATCGTGAACAACTTCATTAAGATCCTTGTCCTAAAAGCAATTATTGAGTAATAATAGATTGGGTATATTTCAAGCTTCAGAAATGTTGTTGAAACCAGAATCAAAGATAATCTGTATCATGAAGAGGAGACTGGAAAATGAGCTCCTTGGTAATACCCTGGTTATCTACATCAATTGAAAGCGATGGGTGATATTCACCTTCAGGAAACTACCCCTCAAACTAAAGAAGGATATTGAAGACCACAAAAATTGAAATGGCAAAAGTTAGACAATGTCAGGCCTCCAAACTTTCAGTAATGTTACACATATGTACCGCCACTGAAACTAGGTCTTCGTGAACTGACCTCCAGACATCTTCCTATTTTTCTATAACTCACCCAGACAAACATGACTCCAATGACATACATTCGAAACATCATCGTTTTTCATGTCCATGGTCAAACGTTAGATCAGCAGAATTTTACAAGGTGCTACAAACCATTCAGCTCACTGATCCAATAGTTCAACTACTTTTTGTACCTTGAAACCAAAAACCCAAATCAGGTGTACATTGTTTGAATGACCACAGAAAAGAACCAGCGTACCCAACACGTGCTTTGAACCACGTGGACTTGGAAAGTCATTGCATGGGGTGATCAACTTCCTCCTGCATAATATTCCCACACTCATACCAGTCTCTCTATACCACCACAGATTACGAAGTCAGACCGTGGGTGTCCAAGATTCATGATGTACGTACATACTTGCGTACTTATAATACACCATCGTCATCAGGCATTCGGCAACGAGTCTCTCGTAACGAGTGAAATCGGTCGGTCGACTGAGGACGCAAGCAGCCGGTCCACTCGCTGTATATTACAGCTTACATAAGGATTCTGTATAGCGAGAGCTGATATGTTGGAGACGTTTCTCTCTCTTTCTAATAATACTCAGATCTACAGCTGGGCAGTAGAAGTCCTATACTCTCGGGTCACATTGGGTTTTGGTCAAATATATATATACACGGTATATGATGCTGTGGGGTACATCAGAACGCCGAGACCCAGAGAAGAAGGAAGCGGGACAAAAGCATCCTCGGCATCAGACCCTCGCGCTTTGCTCCCTGTATAATGTATCGATATAACTATATACATATCTGTAAAACGAGGGGAGAAGCTACCCTCGCCGTACTGGTACGCCTTATGCCGTCTAGTCGCTTTGGTTCGGCCCCTCGTGGCACGGCACAATGCTCACGGCATGACGGGTATAAGGCACGGCAGTGGACCCTTCACAAAATATATATATGTATCTATAGATCCATTGGGGTTAGGGGCTTCCCTTGTGCGTCGAGGTCTCTCTGTCTCTCTCTCTTTCTTTCTATGCGGCAACGGCTCCAGTCGTCTGCTGCCAGCGTTCAAAGCTTCCCGCCAGTATAGTAACCAATGCATGATGGGGGAACTCAGGACGATCCCAGCGCCCGCCTGCGGCACGAATTATGGGAAAGTTTTTTCGCAGCCGGCCTGCCTCTCCTCATGCATCCCCCATACAATGCAGCTCAACGTCGTATTTTTCGGGACCGGCAGCCTGCTCCACTGCTTCATATATAGCTAAGCGCTCTTTGTCGCTGCGTGCCATCAGGCTCGTCGTTCCCTTTGCCCCTGCAGATGTACAATAATTCTGCTGGTAGCACACGATCGGGTCTATGATGTTCGAGTTTGAACCTCGACCCCATCAACCAAGGCCCGAATGTGTTTGCAAAGCACATATCCAACTTCCGTTGGTTCATGCTGCTGATTACTTTGTATATGGGACTTGGTTGATTCCTGTGGAACTGGTCCACCTAGACATTATAAGATACACTTACCTGACTATTGTGTAACCTTGCGGCCTTCAAGATTTCTGGATCATCACTTGATCCACCGAAGCTTCCTGATCCATTGTGGTCAGCAGAGAAGACATTTAAACAGCTTGAACTCGAGTATGAGACAGCTAATTTCATGGTTAAATGAGAAATGACATTCTTCTAAGAAATCCAGTAGCACTGTTTAAGGCCTGCAATGTCACATACGGAACACCAGTCTAATTCAAAGTTTTAGTATATTCGTCTATGTTTATTGATTGAGATCGTGGTCAAAGTTTTGTACAGTTTTGAATTCTTTCACGCGCAATTTAGCTAATTGCACTGATCAGACCATCACAAGCTTGCACTTTTGCATTTTACTATGAATGCAACAATCCCCACAGTGTACAGTCGCACTTCTAGAGCCCAGTTTGGTGCCAAAATAGTTCATCTCAAAAGTTCTTTAATTTGGTCCCTCTCTCAAATATTACAATCAGAAAATTCTCAAGTTGGTCCCAAAGTTGCTAATCCTTTGAACAGAAACAACTTAATCTATCAATAATGGCCATAATGCAAAGAATCATCCCAAGGTAATTAGTCGTCCCATCATGCACACATTCATTAATCTACCCATTGAATTCGTTTCATTTGTCTGATCTTCGGCACACTCAAAGAATCTCAAACACGACCCCAAAACGACCAAAATGAAGAACACCAGACAACGACCCAAAAAACGATTCCGCCTCCCGCCTCACGAATATCAGGAGCATCATTCGGAGGGCAGGGCCACGAATCAGGATCATCAATGGCACAACACTAAAAAGCTGGCAAACTCATAAAAAGAATTTGGTACGGGTCAGTCGGCCGGTATCATGAAAGTCTTTGGTCTCTGATGGGTCGCGTGGCCTGAGCAATCCGCGACGGTAACTTTATTCCTAATACTTTTGGCACATAATAAGCACACGTGTGATTGAGACAGGTTGGTGGTCGCCATATAATACGTATATACGTCAGTGAGTTATGCAAGCTTCCTAGTCCCTCGGGGAGTGAGCGATTCGCAATCGTGCCAATATATCCCGCAGGCTATGTGTATAGCCATACGAACTCATGAATATACATAGATAATAATATCCGTGAGGGACGGCCGCGGGCGGAGAGCGAGTGTCGAGGTGCCACACTGCGCGAGCCTTCGGAATTGGGGCCCGCATTTGGGACCTATATACAGTATAATGTCGGACCCTCGTCAAAACTTGGGCTTGTCGATTCGAGCTTTTACCTGAGATGAACCGGCATCCGCCCGGCAGACCCCAGGCTGTATTATATACCTCGGGCATTAAAAGTGTAGGTATAGGTATAGGTATATTACAGTCAAAGGATCGCCCGCCAGGCATCTATACAATGATGCCGTGCCGCTTTGGAATATTTCGGGCCCTAAGCAACATCTGTCTCGTGGACTAGGCCCTCACATATACATCACGTGTATATAGATATACAAAGTTTGTCTTCGGAAAAATGCCCTCGCCCGCGCTGCTTCTTTCAGACTGTAACTTCCTTTTGATGGCTATGAGAAGAAGAGAAGCCCAGAAAAGTTGGGATAATCCACCCGCTTACCGCGGGCGGCATACCTGAACACCGGCTGCGCATTCAAAATTCAAAACGTGCCGAGGGTGCGCGCCGAAGTTTTCTCGTGGCTTGTATCTTCAGGGCGATCTTCGACACGTAAATATTTTGGAATTCAAAAAAGTGTGATGGACTTTGAGTTATGGGTTATCCAATTGATCTTGTCATCGGTATTGATAATGATCGATATCGATGAGTATCAATGATGCGCCACGGATAAATCTCGAGATAAATCTATACGCTAGCTATATATTCTACAGTAGAATCACTGCTGATTGCAAAATGAAATGAGGGACCATTCTGACTGTGAACACCTCATTGTTGTCACGCCCTACCTAATTTTTCTTCATCATGACATCTGTTGTTTGGTATAACGAAATATTGTTTATCACTGATGAAATGTTTACTCAAGTTTGTTTTGGCCTGTAAATGGAACCTTAAACTTGAAGAAACATAATACATTAAGCCCATTTGAACCACTGTGACTTATGCGTGAGGGTAAATAGGTCCAGCAATGAGTTGAGTCTGAAAGTAATTTAGTCTGGTCAACACATGTCCAGGTCGAGGTCCAGGTAGAAGTCCAAAATGAAGGCTGATTGTGAGTCTTGAAAGGTCATACCATCATCAAGTTTGCTTAGTCATACCTTTTTGAATAGTGTTCAGAACTTCGGAAATAGACTTCAATCACTCCAAAATTTGATTTTGATTTTTTATTAACCCAACAAAAGGTGTGTGATATGATGAGCATGGTGCCGAATTGTCAAATTTTCTAACCATAAAAAAAGTATTTTCGACACGCTGTGCGGAAAAGTGTATTTTCCGCACTGATTTTCCACTTTCTCGCACAGTTTGTCGAAAAACACACTTCGTTACACGGGTGTATACGCCTGTTTTCGTTTCATTGTACTGATTCCGACTTTTGCCTACGGCTCAGACCCTACGGACACCCATCACTCGGACGCGAAAAAAAGTTTTTCCACCCTAGTATCGAGATATACTATTTCAAATTGCTGATAACCCATAAAAACGCCCCCATCCTCTCGTATAATTGGCCATCTCTACAACACGCATTGCCAGTGTTGTAGAACCATTAATTCAGGAACGGGTGGTATTTCGTGCCTAATCGCGGATTCGAATCCCCGCTTCATTCGGACGAATTTCGGGTTTACATATACCATACGCGATGAGCTCCCCCATTGAGTAGCCATTCATCGGGGTGTTTGGTTGATTTATGAACCTGCTTCGGATGCGAGACTTGCAAAAGCTTTGTCTATATAGGGTTTGTCACACTTATTCCAGACGATACATATTATATAGCGCCAGAAGGCCCAACGCATTCGATAGTCTGCGATCTTCATCATCCTTACTATACGCTATTCAGTGCCTAATACATCGCCATTCAAAACATAATGGGACACACAATGATGACCTGCATCTTGGAAGGACATCGAAGACCCTAAAGTATTATAATATAATAGTATAGTATAGCCCTCACCAGAGGCCAATTAAAATTCAGGCCAACGCCCCTAACAGCGTCGCCCAAATATAATACATATACAATCGTCTCCGTCACAACAAATGCACCTGTAGGTATCCATGACACAAGAAAGAAACCCTATTGTACTTTTTATAACACTAGGTCGCGTGGCTCATTTTCTAACCTCTCATAATAATCTAACAGTCATAATTGAAGATACATATGTTCACCTGCAGGGAGAGTTAGTCGCGTGCTCCGTAGGATTGTCATCGATCTTTTCTGAACCCGGTTTCAACCGATCGAATATGCCTATATGCTTGAATTAGAAACGGTCGATTGGGCTTTCAGGGGTGTTCACCTGTACATAGCGATGTTTATCGTATGTGACTCGCTGGCGCTACTACTGCGTCGGAATATACTATAGGACTCTCCGACTATCCTGCCAATTTGGATGCTAATGCGGTGGCAATACTGCAGATTGCCAGCTTAAATTCTTCTTTTTCATTACGCATCGCTCGTAATTGATCTCGCACCGTGGCGATCCCTTGTATCGATATACCTGTCGTTGTTGCGAGAGCATGGACCATATACGTATTCTGCAGCTCCAGCTGTGAGAGAGTGGATGAAGCAGCTAAATGCCACTGTTTTGATACTATTTTCTTTTGGGCTATTGATCCTGTCATTAGAATCTACCAATATTGGCTGATCAGCTTAATCATGTGTCATTATTTTTTTCCATATTTTTGGGATTGCGCCTTTGACAATTTAGAACTTTGTAAGAACTCTCGTGAAACTCATTTTGTATCATTCATAATGTAGTAGTAGTTCTTGAGTAGTTCAGAACATGAACCCCCTAATTTGCCCTTGTGGAGCTGAAAATACCAGGAGTGAGCAAACAAATTAATATTAACAAACTTTTTCGAATTTGATGCTATTTTGACTCCGGTCAAGAATATACATCCAAAACTTATCCGATCGAGGATCAGGTAGGAGTTGGAATACCCAATTATTGATTCGCTACTAGACCAGACCTCTTTAGTCTCATATTATATATTTCAAAACGAACTGACATTCGGAAGTTTGAAATTTATTCACCACTTGAACCAAAATCTGTTCCAGTTCAATAACTTGGTTAGCGTGTGGCGTAATTATGAAATATTGTGCGAATATCACATCGCTCAAGATCCCACAAGCATGCCGTCAAAAGCTGGACAATGTATTGCAAGATTGATTAATTCATTTTTTTCAAACCTATGAAGTTGAACGTTTCTGGGATTTGTGCCCTTATCTTAATAAACCTGATGCGTCTGCACCAGGTAAACATAAATTGTCGACGATGGTCTGCAGGTATGTACACACAACTCATGCCCATAGGCTCTTTGCTACACTTTTTGCGCCCTGTCGGGTACCAATGACACTTAAAATCACGAATGCTCCCCGTTGCGCCGCAATACATTTCCATTACATATGAATAAAAGGTCACCATTCAAACGAAACTCAATAGTTTCTTTCACGGGATTAACACAATAAGTTCTGACACCCACCTGTGAATAGACCAAATGGGAAGATCGAAATGTCAGGTGAATTTTACCAAAATTCATAGTTTAAATATCGACCAATCATGTGAACCGAGTTTTTCTGACCACCCAAAGTATCCATGAAGGATTGCTTTCAGAATTGGTTTGAGGAATCTCAAGGTGGAAAATTGAATTTTAATGTCTGTTGATTAAAATTGCCTATTGAATTATTAAGTTGTACCTAATGACCTACACACCCATAATATCGCATAACCTCATCACTCAGTAATTCAAATAATCGTATTAACTAATTTACAGATTAGTAGTCCCTCAAGAACCATCGGAACAACCCATACATATTTGGTAAGACTGCTTGTGCATATCGCGAAGTCTGATTCCTCGTCTAAATCTCACCTTGGAAGGCGCGAGGGAGAAACCGGAGGATAACATACCTATAAACATATAGTACACTCATCGCCTGAACTGTGCGAACAGGTTTCACGGCTATTGTGCGGGGGCCTCGTCGTCGGTCCGGTGGAGGTCAGCAGGCCCCTCTCTCGCATCATCCTCTCTTTCCTTAATACTCCCGCTTGCGTATATTCACTTCTCCAAACCCAGCGATCCATATATTGCTTGCATCCTTATTTTTTTTCAATATAATTCTCTCTCGCGCACACATGCATGCTTTGCCCTGCCCCCTCTCCATCTCTTCTCCTCTGGAGCATTCGAATGGTCCTGTTTTTCAAGCTCCTGGTCGATCTCCTTTCATCCTTTTGATACTACCTTTGGATCCTGTTTGTGCAAGAGCAGAATCTGCTTTTGCGAACGCGTAAAAGTTACGTGGGTGGTGATCGTGATTGGCTCTGGCTTCCAGATTACCTATACACATTATTGAGTCCATAGTCATGATGAACATGAACCGAATGAAAAGGAATGCCATCGATACAGATAATCTAACCTTCATCGAATTCTTCATACCAGGGCACCACGTTGGGCGCCAAATTTTGGAAAACACTCGCCATTGCTCTTCCAGGCTTCTTATTTTCTCTTCAATGTGTATAAGTTATCAAGAAGCACTTGAATAAGTGGATAATTGTATACAATAACAGTACAGATGCCTGCAATAAACCATACCGGAACGAGTAGCCGGAATAGATTTTTTTAACCACAACCCGCAAGAACAAACCAAACAAACTCATTTGTGATCTTGATCACAATTACTGGTAGTCATCCAAGAGCCTTCGGACCAGATTAAAATCCCTCATTCATTATGAAAGTTCACTTTCAACCAAGAAGACCCAAGACACAGCCTCCCTCTATCATTGTAGAATCGAGACAACACAAGATACCAGCAATCAAGTTCATCGGATGAACCCCATTCATTGGTTGTATATCTTTGCATAACTATTGTGTCAGGAGACTTCAACACCGTCTCAATTGAGGTATAGACTTTTAGCGCCTCCTATGAAAGCAAGGAATTTTGATTAGGACGAACCAAAGAAGCGTGTCAAAGGAATGTGACGAAGCGTTCACCACGACGACTTCGTCTTGATCGCGCCTTGCTTCGGAAGAATTTCGGTAATGCGAATTTCGCACGTTAGGACGAAGCTGCACACACACATACACACACCGACTATAAGAGCGAATTCTTTGGGATCGTCGCGAACGAATTGGCCCCGAGGCAGTCAACAAGGGTTCTACTAAGGACCCCAGTTGCAACTCGAAATAGTATAGTCGCACCGTTAAGTCGAACGCGTCTTATCTCTCCTCTTCATCGCGTCCAATCGCTCCCGCATCGGTTTCGCCCCCGCACTAGCGATGAGTCACTGCTCGACAGGAGCACCCTATTCCTTAATACACTGTGTTCAAGATGAGGGTTGTTGTAGGCATCTGCATTGTTATTGCACGCAAGTATGTAAGTGTGCAGTGATGCTCAGATTTGCGAGAGAAGAAAGTCCGGGGGAACGATGGCGAGGGTTTCGTAAAATTTGGCGCCCAACGTGAGGGCACCGATAAGAAAAAGTCGAGCAGGGATATAAGATTATCTGTATCGATAGTTTTCTGGACAGATCGATCAATCAACGTCGAGGAAGGGTGAACGACGATGACCCTTGCAAAACATGCTGGCCCCTTCTAGACTTTTAGGCAGCTGCACGCAATGCGACTCACTTGTACTGATTTCTCCCGTTCTGATGTCAGATTATTTCTTGTTGCCGAATGAAAATGACCTCTCGGTGTCGAGAAGATCAGAAACTAGTATGAGATGAGAAATTGCAACTTTGCGAGGTTGAACAAGTGTCAGTTCTCATTTTATTCCTCCTGAGTCTCGCTGTTGTCCCAACACTTATGATTCCTCCTCAGATTCCCAGCTCGGTACCGACATAATCTACTGAAATTTTTAGATTCGTTCGACGCTCCCATGAAAAGTTGTTGGGAAGGTATTCGGAATCAAGATTGTCCAGGTTTGTCCTGGACAATCCTGGTAAGATAGTTGAACTACTGCAATCACTCACGACCGACTGTCATGGATATTACCCTACTGGTGAAAATCCTATCATCTTGGGATTTCGGCTCAGGTGATTTGTGCGGGTTCCCAAGTTCACAGGGTCAGAAAAACGTATGAGATGAAGTTGGCCAGAACTTTTTGTTTACTGAAATATCTGGAGTGGTCGGAAGCTACAGCGATCTCGTGGATAAGGTCCCGATTTTCAACGCAGAAGGTCTGGGTACGCATCTCAGCCGGCACCAATTTGATTTCTCAAAAGTGTCGATTCCGTTACCATCGATGGTTCGAAACTTTCGTTCAAATCTACCATCTTTTCGGCCAAGCACTTAGATATACAATATTTCACTTCTGGCGAGTTAGGCTGACAAGGGGGACTCACGAAGTGCAGGTCACCAAATCTCACCAAACTTTTTTTCACAGTCTCGTACCACCTAGAATATGAAGAATCCGGAGTAGCTACGTCAAATGGGCTTCCTGTTCAGACCTACAAGTAAAAAAGTTGGCATTGTCAGTATATCTATACATATCACTTTTTAACATGGGCCTATATGGGCATCAATGCTAATGTCATTAGGCTGTAACTTCGGACAAAGGGCCCATTCGACGGAGTTTCTCTAAATTCTTCATTTTCTAGGTGATACAAGACTGTGAAAAAGTCTAGTGAGCTTTGGTGACCCGCACTTCGTGAGTCCCCCTTGTGAGTCCGAATACCGACCGATATCATAGCGACTCTTCTCATCTTTTTTTCGCATCTTCTTCTCCAACGGTTTCCCAATGCTTCGGTTCTTGCTTCGAACCAACCATGGGCCCTCTATGACCACAGTAGATATTAATTGACACCGGACCACGCGGCAGCAGAACTTACCTCAGTCTGAAACGCGTGGATATACGATCTGGATGATGCTCGGAATAGAGCTGATAATCAGGTTCCTAAACCAAAGACAAGAACGAAACTGCAGTAGTGCAGTCGTTCGTATCGAACTTGATCATTAGAATTATAGAATTTTGGAGACGTACCTTCGTGAGCTACTCAAAGAAAGTCATCGTGGACAATGTCTATTTATATCGCCACCCTTTGTCATGAATTGATGTTCTCCAAATGAAGTGATGATGAAGTCAAAGATTTTATGAACACGAAGACAGAGATTCGTCGATTAAGCCGAAGTGCACAAATAGACCCCAACAAAGTGTTCCATCCCCAAGTTCCATTACATAATCTTTTTCTCATTCGCCTCAATTCCTCCCTCATCTTGATTGAAACCATCATCCTGCACCGATACATCAATAAACGTAAACATTGGTCATGACCACGTGGCTCGTGCACACAAACAAACAACAACACATATGTATGCTCTAAATGCAATACATTCATGCAACGCTGATGAACCAGAATCATCAGGGAAAGCACTTGAACAGAGAATGGCCCGGCTCATTATTATACATTAGTGCCGATAATGACTCTCACGCCGCGCATCAAAGCATCAGTTCGTGTCTGCCTTTCTGTCTGCGCTCTGTCGTTTCCCCTTCTTCGTATATCGTACAAAATATACATGTATATAGAGAGAAGTGTGCAAGCGCCGGGAAATCTTCCGGCCGAATTTCCGTTCAGTGGGTCAAGTGCGCGGGCAGGCGTGCATACGCTTTGTTTACACGGCGCCAAGCTATGCGGTCGACACCGCCACTTTCATATACATATATATTTATATATCAATGCATACCACCAGCAGAGTGACTATTATATGCATCTGGGCGGACGACCGACGGTATTCAACGGCCTTTTGTCTCTAGAATAATCGAGTGTCACTTTATATACCTATTTCTCGGCCGCCCGTGATGTTATTGCCTTACTTTTACTCCTACTAGACAATCTTCTGTCTCTCTTTCCACCCTCATACATGTATTTGTCTGCTTTTATTTACCACGGTTGGTTTACTATACAACTCGCATCGTGCACCGATCGAATTTTAATCGCTGCCGGGCATGTCTGAGTTAGGTACTTATACACAAACAGTTTGCCGCATCGTCACCTGCTGCAGCTTTCTGCTGACGGCATATCATCACGACATTCAATGAATTTATGAATGAACGTAGTAGTCTGCATGCCTGAGCTGTGGAATGCTTTTATATGTTATAATCCCTTGTATACGTCGATGTTTAGTCGGATACCATCATACATAATTGATTTGCCGACGGACGCCTGATGTGATTATTATGTAATTGAGTCAGCTGTGATGCTTCGACGCTTTTTAGCACGTCTTGGAGGTTATTGGCTTATGATGATCTGTCATCAAAGTGTGAATATCTCCAGGATGAAATAAGGGTTCGGCAGAGATGAATCAGAATGTCTCTCTTTTACATCCAGGAAAGTTTGTTTTCTTCAGTACTTCGTGGATCAAGTCAAAGTTGATATCTGATGGAAACCTTAACATAATTATATTACACATTATGTGATGAACATGATACGGAAGGATATGATACCAAAAAGCACATTTGATATATCCGATGCACTTCTTAGGTAGTATCTTTGAACGTCAACTATATATGAATTTCAAAGCATTCTGTGTTGTCAATATTGTAGACAGATTTATGAAGACCATAAGGCGATGCGGTCACCATGCAAGCCGAAAATCATTCCCATCTTCCTCTGATTCTGTTGCGATTTGGGCTTTTGGATTCGTTCACTTGTCGTGAAGCCCAAATTCTAAGAGAATAGGAGAAAAATGGGAATGAAAATGTGCTTATATTACAGGTTAAGAGGTTCCCGCGGCCGAGTTGTTCACATTTTTATTTGATTCTCCTGCGACTTGGGTGGAACAACAAAGTGTCTAACACAAAATGGACAACAACAATGATTCGACAACTCGTGTGGAACTCCGATTCATCACTGTTTTCATGTGGGATGTGTTTTTAAATTCCATGGTCGTAATGGTCGCAATGCATGGTGACCCCATCGCCATTGTCGAATTTTCAAATATCTTCGTGAATATTTGAAATATCGTGAATCTAGCCAATAACGCCGATTCTAGAAGACTTAAAGAACAGGCGTTGCTACCCAAATTTGGGATACCTATTAAATTCATCGACAAGTTCAAGAACTCGTTAATCCGAGATCAGGATCGGCGGATTAGGAGCGCTGCGATCGCTGTGCCCAGATGTAAAACGCCTCGTGATGGCGATCGCAGCGCTCCTAATCCGCCGATCCTGATCTCGGATTAACGACTTACAGCCTAATAGGACTTTGACATGCCCGACCTCGGTACCGAGTTAGTCAAATAGATCGACTTTTTTTAAACATCGCAAATTTGCCTACATGTTTGTCTTATGTGCTAATCAGATTCCAATAGACCCACACATTAATTTGCATAGGCATCCAAATCTATAAACTATGAAATGTCGATCCCTGATTGTAAGCGTATTTGTCTTATTTGTGACTTAATCGTGACTTCACGCTGGAAATTGATCAGAATGTCTATCTGAGTCAACTAGAGCTCGAAAAAAGAGTTCGAGCACCGTCTTTGTGTGATTGTGATATCTCTGAGGGAAGCTGCGTCTCGTCGATGATGTTCCGGAGATCAAGGCTTTGCTTCACAAGTAATCGTGATAAGGACAAAAAGTGATCGGTCGGTCTTTTATATTTGACCAATCAACGCAAAGCTCCGTAAGATAGCGTTCTTAACCTCTAAAAATGTTCTTGCTGATGTTTCGACTCTGGGATAACCACACTCTCTCCGCCGGAATCAGTGAAAATCGCTCCCAACTCACTGATTCGCAGTGAATTTCACTGCGAATCAGTGCATATGCACTGAAAATCAGTGGTTGAGAGCGATTTTCACTGATTCCGGCGGAGAGAGCAACTCGTGAAATTTTGATTGTGTCCGGTTGACATTCAAATCATCCAAATACACGTCTCTGCCCAAGTTTGATCAAAATCTGATCGGTAAGTCTTCTACCGAGGTTACTCCCCTAAGCTGATGATGTTAAATGCCCGCCTTGTCGACTTGCGAGTTTATTCGATGGATTTCTGAGTTATCGCAGATAGTAAAGCTGTCGTCGATTCGTTGAAACATTTGAAATCGCCAATAGCTGCCATAATTGTGATATCTCAGAATTTCATTGAAAAATTTCGAGAGTCGGAAACGTCTTTAATGTCTTTGAGTACGTTATGGAGATAGGAATCCGACATCCCCTTCAATAGAATCATTGTGAACAGGGTAAGAATGTGCACACGCAAATGGATCCGAGAATATCGCCAATGTGATGTAATCAAATCATTGAATCATGGACCACATTTATTGCTGAGGATCACCTCGTTCACATATTTCATACCTCAAACTAAAATTTGAATAGTGTGTGAAGGATAGCACTACAGTAACTGAGGAGGGACTCCGACCATGCTGAGTCTATTGATCCATCAGCTGCTGATTGAAAACAAAACTGACGAGAAAACTGAACCAATAATTTTCATAGGTACAATCCAATTGCAAGTCTGTGCCAGCAGATGGAGAATCTCTTTTTACGCAAATCTAAGGTTTTTCTTAGTTTTCATTTGGCCAGTTAACTGGCCCACGACAGTACATAAAACTAATCCGTCAACTTTCAAAAATTTCTTAAATTCCACATCGGCATCAAATCCCTAAAGGCCAACTTCCAAGCTCAGAAGGCCCAACGCACAGACGTACAAAGCAGTACTCGCAAACGCAGCCGTCAACGAGGGTTGAAACCCCTGCAACATGAACGGGCTCACCCTCGTATATACCTTCATACACGAACCGTTCGGTCCCTTTTCCTTTATAACGCTCCAGTCTACCCGCGACCTGTGTACGGCTGTACATTCGAACTTTACCCCTCGGCCTTTCGATTCAAACATAGCAGACACATCCACGGGGAGCTATTTCAACGACCCCGTGCTAAGTATGTATATAGATAGCATTGGATGCATTGCTCTATGCTACCACTTGAAATTCACGATACATACATATAGGTACCCACGAATCATGAGGGTTGTTAGAACCCCCTAGTCTCAGCTATGCTCGCATATGTGCATCTTGTGTGAGTAAACGTTGATCCAGCATACGTTGATCGCCGGGACAGTTTTATTCCATGACGTGGAGAACTTTTGAGTAAGCATTTGGTACATATGTATGTGAAAAGATGTTACCCGGTCAATGATGTTGAATGACTTTGGAGAGACAAGTGTAGGCGATTCTGCTACGAGACAAATTTATACTTGTAGTTTAGATTTATGTTTGAATTGAGCTTTATGATGTAGCTATGGTTTGTAATTTGACATCTAGGGAGTATTCTAGGCAATGGTTTGTATGATTTAAAGGGACCCTCTAGATTTCTTGACAGATCGTGATCAAAACTGTAACATTAGGATTGGTTTATTTTTGTATGCGCATATATTCTCTCAGGAGTTACTCGCCTCTTGGAATTATATGTTAACGATTTCAGTGCACCATGGTTTTCAGTGCGACGAGTTCCCCCGGTGGGACTCGCGATCTTTTAATTTCTTGTATTGTCCCATGTTAAAAATACGACTCCATGGTAAGACTTGGCCATACATAAAACCGCTTCAAATAATTTTCTTTATTTCGAAAAGTTGTGATATATTGATGTAAATCTGTTTTAACATCAATACATCGCGATACTGATCTTATACTGCTGAGAGAGACTCTTTACGGAAGTCGGTCTCAAATTCCCAAAAGCTGACTTTTTTGACGAAAAATGATATTTGATGTGGATTTTTTCTTTCCAGTGCATCAAATGTTCAGAACCTGAAAATGACTCTGGGAAAGATTTTTCTTGGTGACGTTTGATCAATACCGTTCTGCAATGATGTTCCACTAGTTGTAAATGAGTAAATCACATCTTTTTCAGACTAAAGATAACGAATTGTTGAACCGATCTTATATATGATCGTATGACCATGGAATCTACGAAATCCACCAAGAACTCCATGGTCGTATATATGTTCATAGAATCTTATGTTTCACATATAGATAGCTTGAAAAGTGCTTCCAACGATAACTACTTATGGCGTTTTACTTTACTAAGAACACGATTTATGAGATTAAAAAAAATTCCACCCCTATATTACAGACATACTTGCCAGACTACGGAAGTCCACTTCATAACTGAAATAAAGTTACGAAAAAACGGAGTCGCAATGAACGGAAACCATTTTGCATGACGGGTCAAATGCAAGATTCGCGGACTAGTGTTGAATTTTCAGATATTCATAATTCATCATCGTATCTACATACGTACTGTTACGGTTAAAAGTTCGGGGACTGAGTAAGTGTTGTCAAACGATTGTAACGATTTTTCAAATATTAGAAATCCGAATTCGGTGCGGTGCATTTCACTTATCATAGAGAATTCAGAAGCGAATTGGTTGGGATAGATAATAATCTAATAATTGTTCAGAGAAGTGTTGAAATTCCATTACAGATCAATGAAACAGTAGTCTTGTTGGTCAAGAGGACACTGTTTACAAAATAATTTCGACCATGACTAGCCAACCTGCTAAGTACACACGAATTTCCAGCCCCAAAAACATTTTAGCCACGATCCATAGAGAAGTCACAAGGTGTTGCAATCTTTTGGCACAGGTTTTAGCCATAACTTCATCGTCTCTTCACCCCGCAACGAGCCGCGCGCTCTTCTCAATTACAAATTAGTCCCCGCAGAGAGACATTCCGGATATCTGTTTTCAGCATCACTTTCCGCAAGCGTCAAAAAAAAAGTCGAAACAAGGGTTAGTCGTGCCATACCTCCACCACAAGTGCAAATACATAAACCAGAGGTGCAAAACTATCTCTAACCAGCACGCGTGCAATTTTTTTCAAAAATGCAGATAGGCTATGATGGTTTAGGGCCACCGCGGCTCATTGGGTTCGCGCATCGCTCAAGTATTGAAGAACCTTTCTTCGTCATTTAGCCAAAATGGGTCGCAGGTCTGTCTTTTAGTACACATATGTATATACTGCTTATGTGTCTCCACGTACTATATTCAGAGTATATTCAGCAACTTGTGAATGAACGAGCGATAAAGGGGTAATTGGGGCTCGACTATCAGGCTAGACGGGAATACATATATATATATATATATGTGTCGTAGGCGAATAGGATTCTCAGGCCAGTGACGACGGTGGCGACTCTCAAGCCCATTATCACGCCCTCGTCGCGCTCATGCTCGCTGCCGACTAAACATTATATAGCTTTGCAATGATGCACCTCGTTATAATGGGTATATGAGCGTCGGCTCTCCTCCCTCGAGTAAAACTGAGCCTCCGTCGTTTTAGTTGGTCGTGCGTAAAAGCACGTGGTCCGACCACGTGATCCATGGCGATAAACGACGCTTAACTGTGGATATGTGTAGATATAGATATATAATGGTATAGAAGCCGCAAATTGTAATGAGCTTCCACTCACCTGTGTACGTATTATAACCAAATCAGTTGCTTTCTCTCTCTCTCTATACACTCTGGTACGCACCTATTGTACTTAATTGCATCGCACGTGCGCAACGCCACCTTACACCCCTCTATATATACACACACTCAGCGAAGGTATAATATATACGCAAATCAGCTGCGATTACACAGTACTTATATATAGCCGCGGGTCATCGGCCATCCATCGATCTCGATTCACACCTTTCATTCATAACATTGAACGCTTATAACATATCCTCACCATTAATATCACGACTTCGCGATCAACACCGATATCCATCTTTAAACTTCGGATTATATACCTTATGTCTTAATATCCCTTGTAAAAATAAGTGCCTCATGATCATATATGAACATGTTCCCAGCCGAACTGTGGTCATCTATGACCATCTATGACCTCAGAAAATATTATGTCTCCATGGTTAGTCATAGGTACACAAAACCAAACTCGTATGTGACCGCAGGGTATTGTAATCAAGTGGTTGTACATGACATTTTCAATATCGGATGGAGGCCTAGCAGTTGGAGCCCCAAGCGCGCTTATTTCGAAGCTTCGGATTGAGAAACATTTCGAGTTGGCAATGAAGTGCTTCATTTCCAACATGAATCCCTAGGATCAAGTATGGAGACCAATGACGTCCTATGACTCCGGCCTCGTGGTCATAGGCGGTCATGTATGACCACATTCCGGTCTGGAACATGTTCATATATGATCATGAGGCACTTATTTTTACTAGGGATAGTATAATCCCATGCAAGTTTTCTAGTGTGTATAGCGCATGGTACATAAATATATCAAATCGAGAAATCTCAAGCCAAACTTTGTAAACTTGGACAATTGAATCGTCCCTGACGTGCTCGATGGTGTGAAATGTTACGAATCGAGATCAACGACGCAACAGGTTGTCACAGCAGTTTTATAGAGATCTGGATAAGTGCCCCGGCTCTTCGATGCATCGCTGCTGCTATATATGTACTACTGCTGATGCATGCGACTCGCGTGAAAAAAGCCCCGCAGAGAGGAAACCTGTCTCACGTGCAAGCGCCGCGCGCCCCGATATATAAATAAGCTCTATATTGTGAGAGAAACGGAAAGCCGTGGAAAGGGATACATATAAAGTGACAGGTTTGCGAATAGTGGCGGAATATTGGAGACACGTGCCAAGAATTAATGGTTCTTGAAGTTGATCCGATAGTTTATACGGATTGGTTGAATTGATCGGTTAGATTGTATTTGAGGAAAGGTATATGGTTTATGTTCGCATTGATGAGTTCAATGATATCGATGGCCATATCAAAGGAGAGACTCATCAGTCTATTTTGGAGGAAGTGATGAGGCAGTTCTACAGATGACTTACTTGGGATGTTTTATTGAGGAATTATTGCAGAGTTGTTGATAGAAACTGTGATGGCAGGCATTATCTGGATTATAAGTGAATGTCTAAAGCCGAGAATGTGAAGTGTTTTTGGAGATCAGATACTCTTTACTTCTGCGCCAAGGTTCAACTACCCATGTTCATGATGATTCTCTATGGTATACTCTTTCTCTTACAGATTTTGTGATGTTTGTGAAACAACTGATCCGTGAATGATTCATTCGCCCGTTGAAGAGATGCAGTATATTCACAGAATGATTTTAGGAGAAATGCGGAATAAAATTTTCATCCCAACAGACAATCTAGGACGCCTCCATTTATTTTGCTCAGGAAATATTGTCACTAATGTCCCGTAAGATGCGATCAAGTAAAGACAAACGAGCTAACTGTGGAACACTTTTGATCACTTTTGATTGAATTTCCTCTGTAACTTCCAAGTCTTACAGCGAAAATGCAATATATCTGTGGTTAATCGAAAGTTTACAGTTCCCACAATTGACGGGTGTTAAACCCTATTTGGTCGTCTCTGGCCCGGAGCTATGGGTGTTCCAAAGTTATACTCCTAATATTGGGGTAACTTTGGAACAGTGAAAGTGAAACATAAGAACGTTCGACAATGTCTTGCTAGGTGGCTCTATGTTCATTCCTAAACATCGAAAATCCGACTTACTATGCCTTCGGTGTCAATTAACTCGATTGAGGCTCTCATAGATCATGGTCATGGTGGATCTCATGGAAGAGGTTTTTGAACCTTGTTGTGCGCTTTCTGAAGCTCAATCATCAAATGTTCCAAAGTCACTCTTCCTGGTATCCGAAGGAGGATCCTGATTCTCTTCGGTTTTCTGGAGTGTTCCAAGGTTATCCCATACCTCGAAAAAGCATGTATTTTGCCATTTGAGTGTTCCAAAGTTATCCCAGTTTAAAAGAAAAACACGAATTTTTCAGTTTTCACACTACAATATTAAAACAGGATGAAAATACACCAATGGAACGATGAAATCGCGAAGGTATATTGGTATGATTTGATGAAATCTAACGCCATTACCCTGGATTCGGCCTAGAAGTGCTCGAACGATACTGATTGTTTGGAGCAACTCTTTCTCGCTCCTAAATCGGAACCGGAGAGGAACCCAGCCTTCAGATAGCGAAGATATACGAAGTTTTGATCGCGTGTTCCAAAGCTACCACTGTTGTTCAAAGTTACCCCGGTTACCGGTATACAAAGGAGCCAAAATCAGACCTGAATCAATGGCGTTGCTGTGATTGAGTCAGAAGTGACGCTCCGTAAGTATTATTGGCAAAGGTGCGAAGAAAGCATACTTATATACTTCTCATGGTTCAGTGATGATAGAACATGCATTCGCCTACTCATATCAGCAGTATACATGATTCTATTGAATGAGGATAACTCGTCCAAGGCCAAAGAGAGCTTACTCGGGCGAAGGTTGGAAAGAATCGCTGGAGGGTCAACATACCCCCAAAACAGTGTAGAATCCTTCAAAATGGATATGGGTCAGAGTTCTGCAGCTCTGAAAATCCTTGGAGATACCTTCATTTCTCAACAAAACAAGATATTTCCCAGAGTTCCTTCAAGATCTGTGTTCCAAAGACTTGGTCTCTCCTTGTTAGTATGACCCAAAGTATTTGACGGCCGGCCCCAAGTCTGGATCCTGCTGGGTTCTCACAACGGCTACAATGTTACCAAGCTCTTACTTCATGGCTGATTTACAACGACGGTTGTAGTGCCGTCTATTTTCCTCTTGGATTCTGGCAATCTGATGACGAGCCTCGGCGTGGAGATCCTCTCAGCTTCTTGATAATAGGAAAGTGATAAAAGGAAACTATCTCCAAGTCAATGATTTTCATAGCACATAACTCGCACATAACTTGGGTTGTTCTGATACCTGTGCTAAGGAGTAGCTCAAAATGACTTGTACCATTGGCTCGCTGAAATGTGCCATTTGATGCGATGCTCGTTGCACTCGATTTATGAATTTGTACCATCTGACTGGCTGTACGTCCGATAGCTTTTTCATGACACTCACTGGAAACGGTCACTTTCACACGCTTCATCTGATCATTTCGTCAAAGTACTCCAGGAGTGATGAGGCTTTGTTTCGTTCTTTCATTCATTTCTACAAAATTGCTCAAAATCTGATGAATTCTGTATCTCGGCCTGTAACAATTAGCTGTCGAATCCCCAAGTGACGTTGGAGAAAATGCAGATGGTTCATTATCAGTGCCAGTGGACTTGATTGGAGAAAGTCTACGCATAGTTGGTGAATCCATCAACATAATACTCTTGATCATGTTATTTAAACGTTGGTATGGATCCATTATTTTTGACTCCAGTGAGTGCGACTTCATGAGCTTTCCTGATGAGTTCTTACTGCACAGGTTCTAGTGTCAAATAACAAATTCCTGCCCCCTCTACTAGTTTCGAGCTGACACCGTATCTGTAGGATTAACGACCAAATCACTAGGATGAGGATGCATCTCTAGAAGATACAATATGACCTTTCTGACAATTCATGAGAAATGTTATGAAACTCAGGACTTGACCAGAAAGTACCGAGATATCTTTAATTTGCTTATTAGAGGCTTCAAGACCTACTACATCATAATCCTATCAAAAAAAGCTTGGCAAGTAGAAAAAGCTCTCTCAACCCAACAAAAGTAAGCATCTCTGGCGCAGTTCAGAACCACACAAGCATCGTATCGTGAGCAAGCTTTTGCGCAACAACAACCGCTCGCGGAGCGCGCATGACTTTGAATCAGGCGCGAGGCACGCGCTCTCATGTAAGTATACGTGGAGCATAGCGTCAAAGCAACAGAGCAGCGATTCCAAGCAAGCAAGTGTGTGTGTGTGTGTGTGTGTGTGTGTGTGTAAATATATATATATATATACACATACATGTATAAAATATTTTCTATATACTCGATCGCAAGCCGACGACGACGATCGAGCAAGTGAGCTTAAGTCCTTGAGTTTCCATGCGTCGAACGCTCGCGCACTCGGCTTCGAGTTCTGTCTCTCGCAGCTGGATAAGATTGCGAGCTCGACGCTGCTTTTGCTTCTATATTATAACGCACACATCAGAGCTCGCATCAAAGCTTGTACTCAGACTGGGAATGCTGAGAAACAGTATGGTCTTAGCTCGTGATAAGTAGCTAAGTAGAACGCGCACTTGTCGTCATAGGTCTCCCCGAGGTCGATTGCGGGAAGCCCGGGGTGATTTCTGTGGAGGGCGTAAACCTGATATCATCATTTTATTTTCTCGAGACTCAGCTGTAGAAATTGAATTTTTTAAACTTCTGGGGATCTCCTGGTAAGCTTGTTTACCTCAAGGCTACTCTGGTTCACTCATTGATGATTCAACCAGTGAAAGCTCAGATTTGTTCAATTTTTACCGGAATTTTGTTTTTCAACACCAAAAACCCAATGAAATTACAGAAATTATGGAGTGGCCGATTATGGGAGTCATTTAAGCACTAAACATGGAAATCAACCAATCATTCATTTTTCTACCGATTGGCTTGAAACATAGAATCCTCGAAAAGCCACAAAACATGTCAAAACGGTAACGAAACCCATCTCCAATGCCATGAATAGTCTCATGTGGAGAGTTGGCTACGATTTTCACTTCTGATCCATTATCAGACTGGATCGAACTGAAATTGTCAACTGATTTGAACGAAATGAAATTGTCGATTTGTACATGATGTGAATACGCGAGCTTCTACATATAATTTGACGGAAGTAACGCTATCTTGCGATTTCTTGGAGCTTGATCAAATGGAATCAAGTGTATTTGTAAAATTACGAATGCCTTTGCAAGAACTAGAAGGCACCAATCAGCTGAGGAAAATTATGTCTGATTGCGAGTAAGTTACTTTGAGAGAGAGAGAGATGATATTCTGTCAAATTGTTCATGCACTCTTCTCGAGTTAACTTTCATTTTCTTTCACATCTTGAAATTCATCATCCTAAATCTTCTTCAACTGTCAGTAATTTGAGGACCAGTACGTAATAAGGTAACGAATCCAAGAAATGATCCAAAGTTCTCAATCATGCAATCATTTCTATCTTCCATAGAGATAATAACATTCAAAGAGTTTCTACCCTTACGACGCGACGTAATGGACTTAATCGCTAAGGTCCGAAGTGAACGACGATACTTGGATATGTGGCTGTCCAGAAGTCCAGGATTATTAATTGAAATCAACAGAGTTGCAGCAAGGCGACTTGTTATTCTATTGCATCTTTGAACGAAGAATAGAATAGAAGGCTTCTATAGAATACGCGGTAGACACATATTTCACACCCAGTGCTCAGAATCGCTCCTTGAATAATTATCTCACTTTTGGAGTAATGAATTTACGAAGTTCACAACTCAAGCTCGGTCGAATTCAATATATTGTACGGATGACTTCAAATCGGAAGACAAATTGAACATTCTAAATTGTGATAAAGTGAATGGGCCATTGATGTCTCAACAAACTACAAAGATGACGAATTCTAAAATCCTGCAAAAAAGTGACACAGATAATGAACTACGCACTGCAGAAAATAGTTTGCAGACCAACGATTCCTGGAGTTGATAATCTGTGGATGAACCGATACAGCTTGTCCAAGATCAAAATTATTTATATTCCATATAAGAGTGTATAGACATCTACAACGAAGAAAATAAATCGTGTGGAATTCCACTCGGTTGAAACATGATCGAATACTTGTGATGAGAGCTCTTCGATAGCGAAATTTTTAGATTTGACAGAAGTGAAAAACTCTATGAAATCCTGATGATATTCTTCAGACTCGTGGCCAATAAACATCAAACCTTACAGCAACTCAAAAAATCACCTCTACACTGGGGAGGCTGCAAATGCTATGAGAATCTCGTTTGCTTGCGTATCATAAGCAGCGTTAAATAAAAAGAAAAGAAGGAAAAAAAATATCGAATCGCTTAGCAAAGCAAAAGCGAGCCGAGTCGTAAGAGAGCTTAAACATATCGGTGAGGCGCTGCGAGCGCTCGATCGCTGCTCGCGCGAGAGTCGAGGAATCGAGTCCCCTTTCGAAAATAACACACGGCCGGCTGACGTCAGCCTCGCGCGTTCGTTGTCTTGTCTCTGATGGCTGATGGCAAAACTTGACTCGACGGTTCTTTCCTCGTCGTTTCAGCAATAGCGACTAATACTAACTTTGCAGCTGCGCGATACGACGACGACGACGAACGATCGAGTCGCGCACGTGGCTGCGATTCCAACACATACAAACTCAATTGTGTGCGATAAGAGCGTTTCAACCAATCAGAAGCCGCGGACATCGCTGTAAATCCAAGCCAGTTCGTAGTATAAAACTGCTTCTAGGCGCTATGCCTATCTATTTGCATAGTTTAAATTGCCCTCTCACGTGGAATAATGCGTTCTGCGCACGCGCAAAATATTGGAAAACTTTTTTCCCCACCCTGTAGAGTTTTTGTTGGTGTAAAGATCGCGATCTCACCTTTATTTGGACGGTACCGCAGGGGTGCGCGCGCCCATACGATTAGGGTGAGTTTTTTGCGCGGATGAGTCAGCGAGCGTAAAGGCATATAACTTTGCGATTGCGAGTGTATCTCCTGATTAGAGTGACTCATTGCGGCATCTTTTGCGAAGAGTCACTATGATGTGTGTACAACTTTTTGCTGTCATCATATGGTGGAAATCTGTTAGGATTTTTACAGCGAATGAGTTACGTTTGTTACGATATCGTCAGCGATTGTGTGACATTTGAATCGTGAATCGTGTGATTGAATATTAAAATTGTAGAAAATGGCTAAAGAAAAATGGGCACCGTAACAGTTTTATGACAAAATAGTAGGTTTTCATACGAAAACGCTTGGCCATGTTGATTTTCACGCATCTATTCATACTTTACGGACAGTTTATCAAAATAATACTTCGATACAAGGGTGTGAAACTTTTTTTTCGCGTTCGAGTGATGAGTTTCCGGCCTGAGCCGCTGGCGAGGGTCGAGATTATCACGAGGATGCAAAAAATTGGCTTTACTCCCAAGTATCGAACTTACGTTTTCGATTAACTGCGAGTAAAAACCGACAAATTTACGCACGGTGTATCAATACCTATTTTTACCATTTACCGATGATTGGGTGCCTACAAAATTGTAAAAATAGTATTCGCACCTCATCCATGGGGTTTCCCGCGTGCTGGATGATAGGTTATCGGCCTGAGCCACAGACGGAGTTCGCACCCAAGAACTCAGCGAGAAATGTACTATCTTCGCATCTTCATAATAGTTAGTTAGAAAATAAGATTTCACACCCTTGCATCGAAACGTATTATTTTTATCAGCTGTAGGGAAAAGAAAATCGAAAAACTGTGCGGAAAAGTCACATTCCCGCACAGACCATAGAAAAATATTTCACCATGTAATTTACATACATTTATATAAGAATCAACCGATGTGCAATCTTGGTAAGCCGGCAGCACTTGGATGAGATTGACGATACGTGATTTATTCTTGGGTTTGCCAAAAAGTACATACAAACCTATTAACCATACCGTAAATTAGTTCCTAACAATGTATGCAGTGACACACGCGATTGATCTCAATAAAAAAAAAAAAAAAAAAAATTGATGAACGCGACGAACATAACGTGAAAGTGACGATTATTTTAGTGATCGTTATACCTATCGATAAATCTATCAATCTATTTTCAATTCATTCGGGAGCCCTATTTCGAACCCGACAGCAAAAAACATTCTAATGCGGTGTTGTAAAATTCTATACCTCATTTTGGAGCTTTGTTTCTAATATCTATTTGATAACCCTATATTACCTCAATCAACTCGCTACTCATACAGAGTTAAGGTCTTTGATTCGTAGCAATCGGTGACGATGAAATAGCGGTGCCACTATTCACTCAAGACACTTGGAATAACACTGATACGAACGTTTTGACTTCCTAGTCGGAACTGTACAAGTAAAAACGTTTTTTGTATTGAATGATCCTTCATTAATCTGACAAAATTTTTGCCATGCGTTTAAGGTAGTTGTACACCAAAATTGTTCATCAACAGAATTTCTCGAGATTCTGCAGAGAGATAGTTCTAATATCGAAGAGTACGTGTGCAAAATTCCAGAATGGCTGACCATCCCGTTTTCGAGTATTGATCGTCACAATTTGACCAGTTTTGCACATTTTTAACATTGCGTTTATGGGAGCGGGACCCAAAAAGGGCACAAAAATGGGTCCAGCGCAAAACCTGATCAACAGAAAATGGTAGGACTGCGAGAGATCCGAGTTTATGTATCAATGAATCATATGGCCAAGCCTGGAGATGATGGACCACGTCGTTTTTTAGTAATTGTTCATACAAAGCGTAGAATGCAAAAAATGCGACACGTGATTTCGATTTTAGGGTAGATAACTTTGGAAACCATGCCTGATTCGGTTCAGGAAGGCTTAGATGACCGTTTTTGTTTATTGTTTGATGGAAAAAGTGCAGTTATTAACAATAATAATAATTTCGAATATTTTGATGTGAGCAAAAAAGTGAGGTTAAGTCTCTTTGACTCACGTAGTTGGTGTACAACTACCTTAAGGAGAAACTCGAGTGGTTGCAATAATTTGTCGATTAGAAAATCTGTGAAAATTACCCAAAAATTCAAAATTCTGATTTCTAAAATTCAAAATTCATTTCAAAATTTCGAATGATCTTTCAACAAAGTTTGAAAAAGAGTATATTCTTGTATAAATCTGGATGTCAATGGTGTAGGTCCTTGTCAAATCGAGATTGATACAAATTTGGAACGAGTTACAAACATTTTTTCAAGATAAAGTGAATTATTCAACACTAAAATGACCATTTTTTTAACAAACTCAAAAAATCTTAATGAGCTTTAAATTCAATAGAATTTTTACCCCCCATCACATCAAATCTCCCCATTTATTTTCGAAAGTTAAGAGGAAAATATTTTATTTTATACATCGCTCGAGCTAACGAAGGAATGAAAGAACGAACGAACGAGCAAGCGAGCTATATAGCAGTTTGCTTTGAGCTGGCTCAGCATCGAGAATAAAGGCGACAAGCAAGGCTTGCGAAAGCTGGCGGCGCAGCTCGTATACGTCAGAGAGTCGGTCGACGCCAGTCTCTGCAATGAATGTACAGTATACGGCCCTGGCTGATGGCTTGCTGCCGCGCCGATATAATGTACAGAATTTGCCGTTGGTGTGTGTGTGTGTTTTTCCTGAGTATTACAATTAGTGTGCGTGTAGCAGATATTATTTTAATTCTTTTTATTCATTTGTGGTACATATTAGCAGGTGTATCTGACTTTCACCCATATCACATTAAATCAAGATCATTATTTTTTATAATACCAAATTAATTTGGTCAAAATTCACACGCACTTAGTTTTTTTTTTTCAAAGTTACACAATTTCATTGACTATGTATGTACATAAGTTCAAGCATTTTTATTTCAACAATCTGCCAGATCAACACCCACCCACTCACATATGAAGACACCTTATATTCCGACAGATTACTCAGACTATGAGCGACGATGGTGTGTCGTGGATACGGACGAACGGGCAAGCATTACCTCATCGCTCGAGAACCAGCATCGGTTATGAGCTGGACACCTAAGTATCCTATGTGTTCAAGGATGCAATTTTATCAGAATATATATCCAAATTAATCGTTTTTTTGTGAAAATTTCATGTCAAGTTTCGAACTTAACGACCCTCAGACAATGGAGTGATTCCTGTGTTTAAATCTCAACACAACGACAAAATTAATTTCTTGTCAATTTTTGATATGAAAAATCGAGCTAGAACGACACGATTCGGCGGCACATGAGTACACGCGAGCTCCAAGATAGATACAGTGAAAAACACTGTACCTATGTTGCTGCAGCAAAAAGCTCGAACCTCAGTCTTTCACCGAAAATTTAGAAAATCACACGAGAGTAAAAAGATTCCTTAAATCTGGCAAAGTTTCATTCGTCAATTTTGACAGATTATGTTTAGATTAACTTAACTTTTAACCTCGACCTCACTTAGTAAATGAAGACTTTGCTGGCAAATTGTAAATTCCAGTAAAATTGGACATTTTTAAAAAATGAGTCCAAAATAGTACATTGCGATACAAGGTTGGAAATAGGTTTTATGCAATTTTCCGATGTTTGAGTGCTTACAAAATTGCATAAAATAGCATTCGCGCCTCGAGTATGAGGTTCCCCGCTTCCGAGCGATTATTTCAACCCTCGCCTGCGGCTCGGTCCGAAAACCAATCGCTCAGAGGCGAGCTACAACCTGATAATCTCGGTGCAAAATCTACTACTGCACCCATGTATCGAACTGCGTTTTTCGACAAACTGTGCGAGAAAGAGGAAAACCAGTACGGGAAAGACACTATTGCGCACAGCGTGTCGAAAATAGTATATTACGAAACGGCTTTGATTCTGTAAGCACTGCCGGAAATTTTTACACACGAGGGTAACAACAGTGCCTAAAGTGTTACTCGAGTGTGTAAAGTTTCCGACAGTGCGTAAAGTATCGAAGTCGTTTCGTACGATATTTTTCGCAATTCGATGTGCGTAAAGGTTTTCCTTACGCACCGAAAAAATGGTCTTTACGCACTAACTTTACGCACATGATTGCGAAATAGTATATTTCGCACCGAGTTCATGAGGTTGTAGCTCGCTTCTGAGATTGGTTTTCGGCCCGAGCCGGAGGCGAGGGTTGACATGATCGCTCGGAAGCGGGGAACCTCATGAACGAGGCGCGAAAGTTATTTTTCGCAATTTTCCGAGGTTTGGGTGCCTACAAAATTGCGAAAAAGATCATTTTTAAACTTTTTCGAAGACTCGCACTATTCGTTCTAATTCTGACATTTACCAAGTTACCCAAACATTTGTGAAAATGCTTTGAGAGGCAAAAATGATGATGCGCGAACTAATCCGCGTGAAGCACCGCATCACACAGATACACGCGAAAGTTCAGTTGGAGTGGAGTGGGAGGAGCTTTGAGCTTTATCCGATTCAACAAGTGCCTCTTAGCTTTATAGTATACACCGGCGCCAATGTGCCCTCCTTCATCGCTTTCTTCCAAACTGACTCTATATAATACTTATACTAGAGAAAGCGGGGTATAGGTAATACACGATGCGCGAAGGCTTAGAAACTCCCAAGACAGCTTTTCGACCCTCTCTTTAGTGATGTCACCTCCACGCGGTTCTTGTACATAAAACTTAAAGCTTGCGACTGCGCTCTCATGACCACATCTCTTATCCTATCCTATTCATATGTATCTATATAGATTCGATAAGACGTCGCATAGAGGACCATGCGCGAGTTTAAATTTCCGCGACCACGTGCTCTTCGCGCGCGCGCGCGCGCTATGCGGAGAGACATTGATAAATATGATAATGCACCCGGCTACTCGACTACTTATAACGCAAGACGGTTGCAACGCGATGGATGATGATGTACCGACGGAGCTACATGCATTATTAGCGCTGATGTTTGGATGCCGGCTTTTGATGTATATTGAAAGCTCTCTCTTGTGTTTGCGCTTCGATCAGCTGATGACATCGAAGCGTGTGGCTTTAGTGAGGCCGTTGGCTGCTTTGCGATTTGATTTTCATGATTTTATGATGCGCGCCGCTCTGATGAAGAAATTCAAAAATTCGACCATAAATTTTGGGTATCAATTTAAGTGTATTGACATGACGAGAACATCTGGCTTTGATTGTTACAAACTACCGCTAATTATTTCACCAACTTTTTTTTTAATCATATTTGTTGGGTCGGGAAAACGTTCATCAGGTTCAATTTTTTAGAGTCTAAAAATTGAAAATGAAACAGAAAACTATATCACAGATTTTTAATTATGCTTCTGGGTTACATCATCGATCAATTTTGAAACTCCAATTGCCATATTAATCAGAATGAGGGTCAGAATCATCAAAGTGTCAAAAGTTGACTCTGAGCTTGGTAAACCCTCTCCAAAATCATTAATATCACTATAGCATCTTTGTAAGGTATAATCTATAAAATAATCATTCTGTTACAAATGTCATCTGCACGAGACTGACCTGAGTTAGATGATTTACATACTTTAAGAGAATATAAAAAATTTCGAAGTCAAATGAGTTAATTTTGGAGGAAAAAAAATCAAAGAATGCAATTCGAAAGGATTGATTTTGACTTGAATCCAAAAGCTGAATATTTAGGGAAGGTCGCGTGAGGGAGACATAGGCGCGTTCAACCCAACGCCGCGCCGGAGTGAGGCCGGATCGAAGCGGTGTTCAGGGTGCGCGCGGGGGACGACCTCGTTAGATGACGACGACGACGACGACGATCTGGCTCCTCCTGCATGCATACTCGGTATCATCAGAGCTCGTCTGAGAGAGTCCTCCAAGTAGGACGAGCAACGGATGCCTATACCGCTCGCTTCTTCTCTCCATATATACCTCGACACTCTCTTATATATACATTCATTTCGTCCCGTACGCTATCTATAACCTTGTCAGTATAAAAGGATGTCAGACCTCCTGATGACTATTTGAAAAAGCTCCCTTTTGTTAATAGGGATAGTTTTAGAAACTATTTGAAATTGATACGAAATTATGAAAAAAAAAAAAAAAATTGAGCAGGTAAAAAAATCTTGTTTTTTTTTATTTTCAAAGGATTCGCACATCAAGGAGACTGATGTACCGTGTTGTGGCGCTCACGGTTGTTGTGTTATTGCCCCAGCCGTGTAGTGTCCTTCCTCGGTGAGCATATATATGAGATATTGTATGTATATAACGCGAGTGTAATTTCACTGTTGAGCTCATGAGCAAAATCGCACGTATAAGGCTCTTTGTTCGTTGTTCACACTCGAGCAGAGCGGCAAAACACTTTGCGTTAACACTTTTTCATTGCTGTAAATGAGGTTGCAAAATGATCGCCGTTATTTTTTTACAAAATTTCCCAACGCCGATCGTAAGAGTTCTGTGCTATCGATGATAAAATGCTCCAGAAGATGTGACATAGTAATGTTTTTTGCTCGGTTTTTTGTATTTTGGAGTTTCCTAGGTCATTATATCTGAATTAACTCGTTGAATTTTGAGTTCAGTGTATGGGACAAAAGCTATTTCCGATATTTCGTGATAACGCTTGATGGCGACACCACCCGTGTAAAAAAAATCGTCTTGCACAAAGTCTGGCAAAAATGTCTTCCTAAACGTCTCAAGGGAAGTCTGGCTAACGAGACTTAGCGAGACTTCGAATTGTATCACGGAAAGTCTGGCTCATCCAGACAGACTTTGATCAAGACTCTGAGCAGACGAGGACACAGAGAAAAAGTCTCGCAAATCGTCCGCGAGATTTCGCCAGACTTTCCGCGAGATTTCATAAAATTTTCTAGTTCTTATTGCAAAGTTCGGAAGAATGTCTGGGATAATTTTCCAGACTAAAGCCGAGACAGTCATATCTATGATTTAAAGTCTGGCATAATTAGCGAGACTGAAACCCAGACCTCAAGCATTTCGCTCGAGGTCTGGTCTATTTTCCCAGACTACATTAGAGATGTTATGTGTACGATGTGAGGTCTGGCATGATTCGCCAGACCACTGTAAAGACTTATTGCCAGATTTTTGGCATGTGCGTATAGTGTCGTGAGATGTCTCGAATTTTCACCCAGACGCGGTGCGGTACCAATGTTTCGTGTTATCGGTTTTACGACGGCCACAATTTCATGCGCGTATCGTGAGATTGAATTTTCATGAGCCAAATCCTATCGGAATCAATCATCAATGTCTTTTGTTGTCATTCTTCGTGAACGGGATGGATGCAAAAATCGAAGCTTTTCCACACTAGCAGCAAGGCTCCTCCGATTTGCACCTGGAACAAAAAATAGCACACAAAGGATTTTTAAGTTCCTTCCAAATGATATTTTCGAAATTGTTGCGCGAGGTGATTAAACGTAATTGTATTGATGGAAAAATTATACCAGTTGCTACTAAGAAGGACGAGGTTATATGCGGGCAGCGCGCAGTTTAGCCCTCACATTTACTCAAAATTCAGGCTACTAAAAAAACTGAAAATACTTATTTGATGTGCAGATCGCATCCGCCGTGCCTTGGTGAGAGTTTTTCACTCTTCAAACAGATAGTGTTCATCAGTAGAGAGCCTGGAGCGTCCAAGTCAGAGTCTTTGAAATTTTTTGATCGTCAATGTTGTTGTCGAGCAAACGGAGTGAACTTGCTGAGGTTGTGGTATTCCCGATCCATGCAACATTGATTGCATGCTTTTCAAGCTCTCTACCGACGACGATTATCTGTTTGACAGGAGAAAATTCTCGCCACCCAGCTCGTCACGGCTCGACGGATGCGATCTGCACACCAGATAAGTATTTTCAAGTTTTTTTAGTAGCCTGAATTTTGAGTAAATGTGAGGGCTAAACTGCGCGCTGACCGCATATAACCTCGTCCTTCTTAGTAGCAACTGGTCTAATTTTTCCATCAATACAATTACGTTTAATCATGTCGCGCAACAATTTCGAAAATATCCTTCGGAAGGAACTTACAATCCTTTGTGTGCTATTTTTTGTTCCAGGTGCAAATCGGAGGAGCCTTGCTGCTAGTGTGGAAAAGCTTCGATTTTTGCATCCATCCCGTTCACGAAGAATGACAACAAAAGACATTGATGATTGATTCCGATAGGATTTGGCTCATGAAAATTCAATCTCACGATACGCGCATGAAATTGTGGCCGTCGTAAAACCGATAACACGAAACATTGGTACCGCACCGCGTCTGGGTGAAAATTCGAGACATCTCACGACACTATACGCACATGCCAAAAATCTGGCAATAAGTCTTTACAGTGGTCTGGCGAATCATGCCAGACCTCACATCGTACACATAACATCTCTAATGTAGTCTGGGAAAATAGACCAGACCTCGAGCGATACGTTTGAGGTCTGGGTTTCAGTCTCGCTAATTATGCCAGACTTTAAATCATAGATATGACTGTCTCGGCTTTAGTCTGGAAAATTATCCCAGACATTCTGCCGAACTTTGCAATAAGAACTAGAAAATTTTATGAAATCTCGCGGAAAGTCTGGCGAAATCTCGCGGACGATTTGCGAGACTTTTTCTCTGTATCCTCGTCTGCTCAGAGTCTTGATCAAAGTCTGTCTGGATGAGCCAGACTTTCCGTGATACAATTCGAAGTCTCGCTAAGTCTCGTTAGCCAGACTTCCCTTGAGACGTTTAGGGAGACATTTTTTGCCAGACTTTGTGCAAGACGATTTTTTTTACACGGGCAGAAAATTCTGCAAAAAATTTGACAATGTTTTGGACAATTTTGAATCACGTTGGAAGAATTAAACCTTCGTATTCTACCATTTTTGAGAGAAAAAAGAATAACAAATGTGTCGACTCACACATGTTGCCATTTTCTATGATTTTGATACCAATATTTGATGTTTTGACTACCAGAAAGTGGTTGCTAATACCAGAAATCCTTTCTTATTTCAACGGGCTAAAATTCTGTACCCACGTCAGATTAATGAAATATTATTACGAGTCGCAGACATTGATCTTCATAATTGATGCTGATGCAAATCCAGGGATATATGCAAGATGTCTCTGACGGTAACGCGTGCTCCATCAGGAGCGAGTTGAGCCCTACAACCACCAATACTTGCTCTTCTGTACAAGATTAAATAAATGAACCCAGCATATGATCCAAAACGATAAATTTCCATTAAGCAATCACAAAATAAATATAGATTTTCGTTCACAGAATTTTGAAATTTTATTTGAACGCAGCATTATTGAAATGATATTGTAATCGAGTATTTCAGCCCTGCGTGTGATATAAATCCAATGTAGTGACCCTAGACAATTTTATCCCGAGCAAAACGAGAGAAATAAATCTTTAATCAGCTAGGCGGGCTCGTAGGCGGGACATACTATTCTCCTAGATCATTTTCCACTTCTCCTCTTGAAATCCCTATGACACAGTTACCATGTGACATTGTTAAGTTCTTGAATTTCATTGAATTTTTGAGATATTGCAGAATTTCGATAACAGACGCCAATTCCATAAATTTTTCGAAATCGGCGTTTTTTTCAAAAACATGGGTCGAAAATTGATGACGATTTTTGAGTAATCATAGAAATAGGTACTCAGAAATGCCTACTGCGCTCGTCAACCTTCTCTCATTTCACGCAATGATCGCAATGAGTTGCTATCGATACCCCCATCGATTCATGGATAGATTTTATTGATTGATTTCCAGGCGCGCAATTTCCCGCTCTTTCAACGCTCGATCCAAGATTTCATTCGAATCCACTGAAACTTCTCGAGTCTTGCGTCTTGAGTTGATAAGATACTGCATGCGAACGCGAGCGCTCAACGCTCAAAAAGTTGAGACTCCATTTGAAATTGCGATAATATTTTATCAAAATGCATAGATTTTACCTATTGAACATTTCAAATTTCACGCGTTATCGTACGTAAAGAATTCGTCCGAAGGAATTTTAAACCTGTCAAACTCGTTAAAAAAAAATTTGACCCTCTACAAAATTTCCTCAACATGAACCTGCGTCGAATATTCAATATACACATTACACAAGTATCGATTGCTGTTCCATCAAACGGTTTCGATCGAAATCAGGCTCATTATCTGTTCATTATCAGCAATTCTTGCTTCGATCGCTTTATCAGGCCAAGCCAATATAACCTACCTCCCACTATACACGATATCTTCCTTCATACAATATTGGCGCTTTGGCAATCAAAATTGTCTTTCAAACTTACCCAATCTTACATTACCTCTCCTCCTGTGGTAATCTGTCAAATTGACCATCTCCGCTAACCATAAGAATTGAAGTAAAGAAGTAAATTTAGTCTCCAAAAAAAACTCGGAAAAAACTCGAAATTCCTATGAAATATCTCAAAATAGCCTAATTGACGTTAATAATCCACTTCAAACGATAATTTTTCGGTGATACCGACCAACCGAAACTACATAGCAGAATATCAAAATTACATTCCACCTCATCAGATCCCAGCGAACAAAAAATTTCACAGCCAATATATTCGAGGTCTCGAATAAGCTGCATTCCTTTAAAAAAAGAATGGCAAGTGATACAAAAAATTGAGAAAATACATCAGATAGGAAAAATTTTGGAGATTTTTATGCAATTATCGTTATAAAATTCGGTCCACCGGTGCGCTAGATACAGGATAAGTTTTACTTCGTGTTTTGTTATAAAGCGCGCAACTGGCTGGCTATGTTCGTTGGAAACGGGTGTATATAGAGAAGAGAACGCGGCTCTCGCTCGGCATCGCAAGTCTCGTCGGTCTTGCTGGCTCACCCGGCCCCGCGCGAGCGTTCGATCCAATCCAGCGTTATATAGCTTGGTAGTTTGCTTGTATATCTGGCGTCATGTGCCGCCCACGTGGGTGTATGCGTGCCGCTGCTCCGAAACTTATACAACCTAACCTCCCCACACACATACACATCTCTCTCTCTCTCATCTTTCTCTTTCTCGCTTTTAGTGCGATGAGCCAACATATATATATATATATATATATATATATATATATATATATATTTCATATGAGCGCTTTGAAAACTCAGTGGCGCCACCTAGCGTTTCATAGAAGCGCGAGCGACGCGACACTTGCAATACTTGGAAGACTGGTTTGCTGCTGTTTCAGTCAGTCAGTGTTGAACAGTCGCGCGGTACGGGAGCGTACAGTGTATATTTGAGAGCTCCGGCCAGCTCTCTCGTATGAGAGAGCAGACCGCCAAGTGCAAACATAGCGACTTTCACCCGCGCTTATAAAGCGTATACTTTATTTCTTACACATTACACACGCAATGTAAAAAGTTTTTATTTCTTCTGAAAAATTTAATTCCTAGCGCGGAATATAAATTTTACATAAAATAGTGTGTTGAAAGTGTGTAAAAGGGCCAATTTGGCTCTGTTAAAAAGAAGAAAAAAAGGACCAGTTATAAGGAGGGAGGAAGTGAAGCCCGCATTGAAGCGGGCCCAGAGCCAGCCCTCGCGACGACGCAGCGGCAGCGGGCCCCCGCTGATGCGATGGTTGTTGCCCAATGCCTCCAGACCGAGCGTTGTTCGGATATCTCCAGCTCCCTGTGCTTTGTGAGTTTTTTTTAATCGCCACCGTCAGGCCAAGTTTTTAAATTTCACCAGATAGTGCATGTGAAAATTCAACACCTTCAACCCCTGTGATAAAAAAAATATCGTACGAAAAGCGTGTAGGTCGTGAATGTGATTGTTGTTGTTGTTGTTCTTGACTTGATCCGCGAGCGAGTCGTGACTGTCGTGACACTCATCAGCCGGTCGCTGTGATGCATGGCATGCGTGCAGTCAACCCCCCGAAGGACGAGACACGCGCGCGTGATAAGTAGATAGAGAGAGAGAAAGACTGTACTTCTGCAGTTTGCGCAGGTGACAGATAGGTTTTACACTGGGCCAATGATCCCAAATTGAGAATTTGTCTCCGCGGCTGCAATGACAGATGATAAGAATGGGAACTTTGTGCAATGATTTTGGCATGCCTTTTTTGACGTACGTTCTTATGTACTTTGCTCTGTGAGATCGAAGATTTGCTGAAAAGTTCGATTTTGCGTTCTCAGCTGCGATCTAAAATAAATTTTATCTTTTGAAACTATCGACAGATCTTACACGTTTTGGTTCTCAGTACTTTGTCTGCAATTTTTGTTGCAAAAGCAGAAGATGGGTTTTAATGATTTTGAGAAACAATTTCAAACCTTGAGATCTGATGTATGACAGGTAGATCCTCACACTCGAGAATTTTTTCGAACTACAGTCAGTGTTTCATTTTTCGTTGAATCTTTGACTTCTTCGCCCGTTTTTGACATGGTGTTGAAGTTTGAAACGTTTCAATGCAACGAAATAGATAACCTTATGCCTTCAGATAGTTCTCAGAGCATAAATTTAGGTCTTTTCGTCCTGAATGACAGCAAGCAATGCTCGGTTTGATAAATTCTACCAATAGTTAGTGATTCAAATTTTGAAAATTTTTCAAGTTTCTGAGATTGTATGGTACGGTTCAAACTTCAACACCATAATTTGGTCATATCACAAATTTCCAACTTCTGTTATTTTAGCCACTTTCAGATTTCAGATCCATGTAGGATTCTGAGGATATTTTTTGGGCCATATTTTTTTGAATCGCTCGAATCATGTGCCCTCGAATACTTCTCAAAACCACTCTTAATCGTGTTTCAATTCTCCGAAATACGCGAGTTACTTAGTTTCGTATGAATGACATGTGCTGCGATGAGATCAACTTTTCGGATACTGCTAGCAGTTTTCCAGAATCGATATGAATGTACGCCGGTCAGCGTAGACACAACAAAGTTGGTTTTCAAATCCCAGGAACGGGGCAAGGATCTGGATGACATTTCCTAGTTTTTTGATTCCTTGATTAATTTCATTTGGGTTAGTTTTATCAATGGACGTGGTATTTTCTCCGGATCATTTGTCAGTAAAAAATGATGCTGCTGCTTCGAATTTTGAATCCAACCATTTTTAATTTCTATTCTAAACAACATCTTGAGTGACGAGTCAACAGTTTTAGTAAATTATAATTCGTAAATCCTTTGCGAATGGGAAATTTTCCCATTTTGACAAATACAGATGACGACAGAAGGATTTGCGAGTATTTTAAACAAAATAGCGTTTCCTCGATAAGTTCAAAATTTCTACCCCGTGCATAGTTTCCCTTGATCAGATCGGATATTGCTATTTGCAAATTTGAATCATTCCAAGTAAAATTAATCAACTCTATCTCATGATTTCTCCGCGTTATCCAACGGATTTTTTATTCGACTACAAAATTTCCGAGAAGCTTCCGACGTCTGCCGCGTGGCGGCGCCACCTGACGGCGCTCGTTCGTACACAGCTCGGCTATCTTAGTACAGACATTGAACATTGATCATATTTCATATTTTCAAAAATATGTTCAATTGATATAAAAGTTGACAATTTTTAATTCTTTAGTTGATGATACGTGCTATATTAGTCGTCCATCCTACAATTCAACTCTGCAAATGCATTCTGAATAGAACAAAGATGTAGTGTTTTGAAGGCAGTATAGTTTGAAAATAATGAATTATATTTCTGCAATTATTTTGGGATATCTTTTATCCGAGATGTTTGGAGTGTCGAGATGGATTTACTTGGATAAATCATTTGTGAAATATGCGATAGTCGCGAAAAGAACGAAACCTGGATATTTCAATCATTTCTTCCGAGCAACAATGATCTGGATTAGATCGGTATTTTATAAAATGTTGATGTACAGATATCATGGCGAGAAAATCTCACATGTTGAAGGATCATCATAAATCTCAACTTGAGTTTTTGTGGTATTGCAGTCACTCATTCCTTCTAAAACTTTGGATTAGTTTATTACGCGTCGAGTGCCGGAAAATTTTGTTCTTCGCGAAATCGCCAGCGTCCAGGATGCCCTTCGTCCAGTATGGTTTTCGTGAAGAACAAAGCTTCCGGCACTCGACGCTTAAACAGTTACTTGCTTTAGAGAAGAAACTTTTGAAGAGAAACCTAATCACTTCAGGATGAATGTTCATGGCATATCAAGATATTTACTGGAGGAATACCTTTCCTAACATAAGGCTTTTGCAACTTCTTGTTTTCGTCTTTGAACAACAAATATCCGAAAACGAATGAATAAAATAACCGTATACTATTCCTCACGATTCATGATCCGTATTATCGAAAGAGAAATAAACTTCCAAATTTCGAGAACCGCCAAAAAAGCACGCGAACCAAACGATTCGTCAAGACACCAAAACAAAAATCTAAATCATACGCTTCAAAATCACGTTCATTATCCCAACTCTCGATTCAGAAATTTGGAAAAAAAATTCAAGAACGGATTTTAGATTTGGACTTCGGTACGATGTGAACACTAAATTAATTCCACCCCCGTGCAACCTCGTCACTTACTTTGCGTACGCGGCAATGACTACCGATGCATGAGTTGGCTGGAGTTGAGCCACATCGTCGACAAGTAAGAGACTCGGGGAAGCTCCACCGGTTGACGTCACTGTTAGCTGCGGGCGCCCGTGCGAGCCGAGCCTCTGACTCATTTCGTCGCTCCGTGATGCGAACGCGCGCCAAGTTTTGTACGTTCTGTTGTATTTCCACTTTGGCTCCTCCGAAATATCTCGGTATAAATAAATAAAACTCCTCGTGGCCCTACCAAATTGCCAAAAAATCATGTAAGGATGATATTGTGGTCCCCACTTGGGTACAAACATACACTAAATTCTTACAACAGTTGCAATCAATATTGAGACAAGATTTTGAGGCAAATATGCTTTTGTATTTTCAAAATCAGCCAGTAAGGTGTGGAATGATCTTGAAAAGCCTTTATTTTCTTCTGGACGTTGCGCTTTTTTACTACAATCCTTTTTGTGACTCCTCAAAACTTCAGCGGCACCGTTTGGAACTGAAAATGTTCATTTTGGAAACCGTTGTAGCTTTACTGTATGTGGCTCGTAGCTTTACGCTTATCGCAGTTACGGTGATATCTTTGCGTGCTCTAAAAGTCGTCATTCGCCGTCTGTCAATCGATGCGTCTTATGCTTGATCGAGACTAATGAAGAAACGGTTCGATGCATGTGATCAGAGGGAATCCCTAAACAAACAAATTTCCAACGGAACCGTATAAGAATTAATGATCTAGGGATTTCCTTATAAGGGGAGGATGATTCTTGGGGTCACGCATCGACAATATGGGAAAAACGGAACATGCCGAGCAGTTTCATAATTTATCTGATTCTTCTTCTCAAATTGATTCAACTTCTACAATTTCTGATGTGAAAAATGTGCCTGACTACCCACGGCAAAAGATTGTCTGAAACTCATTATTATTATTGGCTGTCTGGAAATATTTCAAAACTTAGCTCAAACTATCGATTGAAAAACGCTAGTGATAGACGGATTTATTGAAACTGATGCTTTTTACATTGGTACGTCATGGATGTTCCCATGTTTCCCATCAATCACTTAGATCTAGCCGATTCACAAATTCAGTTCAGAATTATTTGACAAGAGTCCTATCAAACACAGTTGACACGATTCTGCAGGATTCGCGTGCAAATTGATTTCGCCATGAATCTTTCAAGCCACAACTTTTTTCAAAAACCATCCCGTATATGATATCATCACTACATTCTATTAAGAGGATGTGTAAGCCGTTGAATTGATTTGTGTAGAAAATTATGAAAGTGGGACAGGTTTCCCTTAAACCAAGTCAATCACTCATGTCTCGCATATTAATTTGAAAAAGTTCAACTCAGATAGAAAAAATTGTCAGTACAATTGATGGATCGTCACTCAATTTTTCTTTCAAAAGAAGTTAATGTAAAACACTAAGCATCTGATATGAATTTTCTTCACTCGTGCATAATTGAATATTCTACAACAAAAGCCATCACTCAACTAATCCTTACTCGTTTAATTATTTCAGAGTTGTGCAATGATGGGTCTGCAGGCGACCACAGGAAAGCGCAAGCTGGATGGCGGAGTTGGCTGCATGGATTTCGATATGGAAATCGGCGAAAGCCCAAGTAAAATTGGCCGTATAGAAAACAGCTCCTGGTGGTCAATGGATGACAGCAGCTACAGTTCGAACTCACCCACAGCCCTCAACCAGCCAACGAGTGCGGCATACTACGAGCTTGATTCATCACCCTCGTGTCTTCAATCATCAGCCAGCACAACAAGTTCTTGTCAACTTACCAGCTCGACATCGTCACCGCCATCGTTATCATTGGCATCTTCCCCAACAGCATCGCAAATCTCGTCAACCTCGTCTACGTCATCAACGACGTCGTCACTAACTCCATCTTCCCCAACGCCGACGTCTACCCCTACGTCGTCGTCGCCGCCATCGCCGTGTATTATCAGCCCACCGTCGCTAACGTCAGTACCGAACTCGACAACTTCATCGGCCTCCTCAACGGCTGCTTCGTGCACGACAACGCACAGCATCATCAGCACAAGTAGTAACAACAACAATAATAACAACAACAATAACAGCAATGTTAGCTCGCTAACGTCTCAAACGAGTAACAGCGGAGTCACGAGGATTCAGCACCAATTGTTTCATCCACCCAGGGTATCCAGTCCATGCCCCAATAGTAATTCCAGCATCAACAGTACAAGCAGTAGTAGCAGCAGTAGCAGCAGCAGCAGTAGTAATAATAATCTTAGCAACGGCAATAGTAGAAATAGCAATAGTAATAGCCCATCGAGCTTCCAAGTGGTGTCTAGGTCGCCAGCTTTGCCATCCGCGTGGGCGCAGCACCACCACTACGAACCTCCGACGATAAGGCGCGAGGAAAATGGCAAAAGCTACCTGGAGTTAGGCTCGAGTTATCGGGCGAACGAACGTTGCTGCGAGGGATCGCCTTTGAGCTGGTGTAGGCGAGGTAGAGCATGCTACAGGCAACGCAGGCTAGCCGTTTTTAATGTAAGCATGTGCAAGCTTGCAAGGTACAGGCAGATGGCAGATCCAAGTCTTCACCGATCGGTAATGATTTGCAACACTTTGAGGCATCTCGAGCGTGAGATGGAAAGAGATCGAAGTCCGACGCCCATCGAACCTCATCACGGCATTCTTCATCACCATCATCATTTGCACTCGCCACAGCACCAGCATCATCATCACCAGCAGCAACAACAACAGCAACATCAGCAGCAGCATCATCATCATCCGCATCATCACCATCACCACATGGGCGGACTTGGCCAAATGCCACCGGAACACGGTAGAATAACGCCATTCCCCATGACTACGACGACGACGACGACAACGTCTACGGGATCGTCGACAGGGTCATTTGGAAGTTCGAGCTTAGTCGACACATCGGACTCGGATTCGGGTATCGGCGATGGCGACGACAGCAGATCCATCAACTGGGGTAGTGTACTATCGCTTTCGAGTCAATCGCCTCTCGATCCGTTGAACAACAACGAGCTTTTAGACGTCGATATCGGGCCAGAGCTTGACCTCGACTTTATGCCCAGTTGGAAACAGCAACAACAGCAACAGCAGCAACAAATCAACCATGTGGACGAATTGATGCATCAGCAACAGCAACAACAGCAACAACAACAACAACAACAACAACAGCAGCAACAGCAAATGATGCATCAGCAGCACCACAATCATCATCATCACCACCATCATCATCAGCATCATCAGCACCAGCAGCATATGCTGCACATCAACGGCAGCAGTACGCACGATTCGCTGATGTGCGTAAGCTCATAGCCCCAGACGACGACGATACTCGCGTCGCTCAGCCATCTCATCGACTTTTACCCGCTCGCGCCCTGAGTTGATGGATACAGTCCTCTCAGCGCGAGACCGTCCGAAGAGCATAAAAGTGTGCGTGATGTGTGTTGAGGTTGATGAAAGACAATTGCGAAGGACTCGATAACGCTCCCGCTCGACTATGAGGGGGCTTAGGTAGACTTCGCAAAACTTGTACATTTTTTGCCGGGATGAATGTATCGGTAATATTGTTCGTGTCAATTAACGAGAGCACTCGTCGCGCATAGAATGTTTCAACGCTCTCGATCCTTCTTCTCGGCTCCTCACACAGTGTTTCACGAGATTTTTTTTGCATAATACAACGCCCTCTGTTCTGTTTTGGAGCCCTTTTGTTTGTAATTATTTTTTACTAGCCGTAGCTACAATGACGATAAATTATATCGTCGATACTTACCTCGATGCTGCCCTCAACGAAGTTGAGCCCCCGGGCTGGCGATGACGATTTCTCGTGCTGGTCCTGTTGCTAAGAAAATATATATCGCTCTCCTAGCTGGCCATCGTTGAGGGCCTCGTCGCTCTCGTCATACCGAAAAAAAGTTACGCGAGATTTTGAGATTTTTTTTTTTACTTTGACGCCATATAGCGAGACCGCGCGACATTCGTACTGACCGATTCGCAATTTTTGATTTCAATTTTGACTTGCACAAAGACAGACTCGACGTATGGTAAGACTCTGATGGATCATCGTAAAGAGGCGTAGGAATAAGTGCTACGAAGGATTGTAATGATATACTCATTCGATAGAATCAATGCATCGGATGAATCATCATGAACCTTGGTGCTCAAAATCGAAATTGTTGTATCAATCGTGTGTTTGGGATGGTTTCCATTCAATTACTGCATGCCCCGGAGCGATTCGTGCGCAATAAAAATTTCTCCGATTCTTGAAATGAGAGGACATTGTTTTGGTCTCAATCGCAAATAAATCGTGATCACCGCGGAAGCGATTCTCAGAGCAAAACCCTCTGCGACTCATTGATCTCACGAGCTGAAGAAAATAATTTGGATGTTCGCGCTTTTGGGCGTATTGGATTTTGCTCTTTTTATTCGCTTTTCCAGCTTGAAACACTCATTTGCACTACGTACTTTTTAATCTAAAATTATGATGAATTTGATGTTGAATTTGCAACGGTTCGTTAGCTGATTCTTGAATGAGAGATGACATTTTTTTACCAATTTACTTACTTTTTACTTTTTTATTTCCACATGTGTCGTTGAATCATGAGATTGAACTTATAAGTCTTTGAATCGAAGAAAGCCCTCACAGTTTTTAGTGTTGCATTGTTCAATGTTGTGAACATGTCTATTTCGTTAGAGCAGGACTCATCGCATTCAATCCATATTGTACCGTTCTGCGGTTTCTGAGTTCGTCACAAAACTGAAAACCATCAACAATATCTACTTGGTGGAGATTTGATACAATGAATTCCTTTATATTGCACTCAATGAATTTTATTACGACATCGTTTTCGTCAAGTATAATGAAATTGTACTTTTCAAAACTGATAGATTTATAAAGTTCAAAAAGTGGCTGCTTTTTTTTATTCGAAATGAAAATGATGATGGTCTGAAAAAAAGTAATGAGTGCAGTTGAATCCTACAGAATCATTTTTATAGCAATACTCAAAATTGGAAGGAATGCAAATTGTCAATGATGAAATGCTCAAGTCGCTTAGAAAGTCAGCACAAATAATGAATTTGTAGATGTTACGGGAATTGAGCGTGAAGTGATAAACTCTAATTTGTGCGTCTGATTGTTCAGTTTTACCTTCTTTTATACCGATGTGAATGTAACAATTGCGATGAGTTCTAGATAGCGCGATTTGAAAGGTTGAGACTTGCGAAAAAAGTCTAGTGCTGGACGGCTTGTAACTACGGTGACTAAACAAAACAGTAAGGATTTAATAGAAGATAACGAAACTGTAAATATTATAAATAGATCGCAGAAGTAAGTCGAGCGGTGGAAAATATTAGGTATATTGAAATTTACTTATAAGATATTATTATATATTATATAAATATATATGAACGAAGAAATATATATAAATAAGATTATCTTAGAACTATCTCAATAAGTGATATTAGTTTGCCACGGTCGCTCGCTCGGCTATTGAACGCCAAATCATTCTAGGTCACTCATGAAATCGTAAGGTGGATGATTATGTTGATTTCCAATACCTTATCAAGTCTCCTTTTGCACAATTTTTACATGTTTCTTACTATCTACAATCAACGTCGGCCTTCTCTAGACAGAGTTTCCAAATCAACGGACTGAAATTTTTGTCAAAATCTTGCTTTGTCAGTAGTAAATCCCTAGTACTTTAATTGTCTCTTGTATTTTAACTCAGTAGAGCAATTGTATTTGATAGTGTTCTTGCAATTCCAATAAGTCCATGTGGCACAACGAATTTTGTATGATGGAGTATTTTGAGCTCGAGGTTTTCATTTTTTTGTGGAAAGATTTCATTAGAGAAAGAATGGTAACTGGTAAAAATGAAAATTAATGAAGAAGAAAGTCATATTTTAGAATTCTTACATTACTCTGTATTAGAGCAGGGCGAAGTTGATTGTCAAGAATTGTTAGATTGTTTTTAGAGGAAATGAAGCGCAGCTATTTCCTTTTCAAGTTCGTTGAACAACCAAGAATGATTATCGAGAAGCGATCGCGATTACCCCTTATTATAGGGTTCTGTATATTGTAAATAGTAGTACAGATCGAAGAGAGTTTGAAAACGTTACGGAAGAATTAAATTGAATCGAAGGTCACGCAGCAATAAATTAGACTTACTCTTGCCAAATTTGGAATACTTTCACAGAATATCGACCATAGTTTGGAAATTGAAATTGAACTTTTCACTTTTGCATAAAAGAATTGAGTATAGAAATGCAATGATAACATTGCAACAAAATCCAATATTGAATGAAATGAGAAACAGAATTATGCCAGGAGAAAGTCTAACTTTTGCCAACGCTGATCGTGCGTCACGAGTCGGGGCTTACACGGGACCGCATCAAGGAAAAAATTTTGGGAGAAACAAATGTTTCTAATAATTGTGACAGCCCAAGGCATTGCCTTTCATACGTACTTGTTTAAAAATCTTTTGCACTTTTTTTCAATTTTGAATGGATCGATAAAGTACGTTTGTCATAATACTGAATATTTGTCGCAAGAAATAGTTAATGTACAGACCAGATAAAGATGTAAAGTTTACCGTGTTTAAATAACGGAAAGAATGGATAACATTTTTCTATGCATTCTAGTCGCCAGCGGTCCCGAAAAAAATGCGTTGTAGACTCGTACTAGCGATCGAACCAAAATAGTTCCGTGCGTTTACACGCTGTTTTGTTGTAATATGATGATGAATTATTGTGCGCCGTTTTAATAATGATCGAAGATCAGTGATACTGGCGGTCACTAATGGAATACTTAGTGAAAAATGACACTCATTATGAACAACAGCAAAAACCGTCGAGAAATAAAGAGTATTATTCTATAATATCGATTGAAATTATTTCAATTCTCACCCATCCTTTGCATTTGATCTATACTTTTAGTACTGCTCTATTAATTTTTTCCATTTACAATTGACTTTAATTTTTCTCAAAATATGCAAATAGTGCTCACCTACCATTGGTCAGACATACGACTCAGATGAGATTTCGATGGATGAAAAAAAAACTCAATCACCCGTTTATTTCACCACATGAAGCCATTTTCCAGCCTATTTGTTTTATCAGAGAAATCTGCATGTTGAAAGAGTTGATCATTTTGAACACTCTATGGCATTATTCAAATTCGTCTGCTGAGCATTGGGGCAAAATTTTTGAAATTTTTCGAAACCCCGAATAGAATCATATTCACAAATGAGAGCCAGTACACCAGGCTATATAGCACACCGAACTAGCCGTAAAAAGATCTTGAAGCTCGATAATTCGGTGACAAGATTATCATAAGCCGATTCGTCCGTTTTGTTAACAAACATGTAAACTATTCACGACGGGAAGAAAGCTCTTTTTTATGAGCCACAATGAAACTTGTTATCGTCTACGAATTGTGAGGATTCCTGAACCTTAGATAGGAAAGAATGTTTTGTCCATGCTCCTGACGTATCTCAATTTTGAAATTAAAACTCCAGCAACTCTATAGTTGATAATCGAGCAAATTTCAAGATACTTCTGTATAAATGTCTGTTTATTCACTGCTTATTCAGGCAAATTTAATTCGCTGTTCAAAGCCTTTCGTCTGGTCGGAACTGCGCAAGAGCGACAAGTAACTTAAGATATCGTTTCTTCAATATACAAACTCAAATTTTATTGTAATAATGTGTCCCAGAGGCCTATTGAACTAGAATTATTCGAATTGAGCTAATCAATTAATAAAATTAAAACCATGCCAGAGTACTATTCAACATTACCTAGGTATTCGTATAAAAATCAGATCTTCATTCAGCCATAGCTTTTGAAGAAACAGCCTCTTGAATCAGTCCAGCAGTATAGGCTCTTGATAGTGATAACAAATTTCAAAATCCAAAAAACCATCCGAAGGTGTAGTAAGCAGCCGCAGCTAATGCAACGAGTATACATAGGCAAGCACATTTGCATTTACAGGGACACTTCGCACAAGGGCAGCACCTAACGAATGGACATTTCGACTGCGATTGAAGATCGCACATAGAGTCTGTCACATCATCATTTAGATGGTAGATTCTCAAACCTCGCCAATAGGTAAGGAAATATTCAGACCAGTCGAGCTCGGCTTGATCGCTGAAGAAGAGCTTGCGGTCACGCTGGTTCAACCTTTGGCGAGCTTTAGAGCTTTCAGCGCTCTGTACACGCCAGTTTCCTCGTAGAAGACGCTGAGTGCCGCATTGGACGCTCATGGATTTTCGCAGCAGGGACCAGGCTCTGCAAATTGAAAAAAATTGAGTTCGGTCGAATTCTGGAGTTTTCAAAATCTTTAAAAAGTTAGTTAAACATTTTTTTGAATCGTAGACCTTGATAGTCTTCGATGACTGGACAAAGGAATAATGTTTTTAGCCCAGAGGATGCAATTCTGTGATAACGAGGAGAAGTCATCACATCCGGATCACAGATCTGTCTGAAACTTTGGGAATAATCTCCTTTTAGTGCGAAAAGATGAAACCCAAAATTATAGACCCTAACGCTTAAACGTTTCCGAGGTACAGCCAATGGCAGTAGCATTGCAGGTATGCCTAGATGTATAATTTTAAACATGGGCCCATATGGACAATGCTAATGTTTTTCGCTGTTGCTCAAGAACGCTTGAGCGTTAGGATCTATTTAATTTCAATATCGTCTTTTTATGCTAAAAGGAGACTATTCCTAGAGTTTCAGCCAAATCCGTGTTCCGGTCGTGATGACCTCTCCTGGTGAGTTTTCGCAATCATTGGTGAAAAGCTCGAGTGGCAACTATTGTTTCCTTAGGATTTGTTCAATCTTTGATAATCACGGGCTTGACTAATTCCCTTACTCGAAAGCGTTACTTTTTACTTCTGAAAACATTATAATCCGGGATTCAGCAACCCTTTCGTACGCCCGTGATCAATAGTACCTATGGCATAGAGCGGACACCTTTGTCTTATTCAAATCTAGATGTGTGGAACCAAGACGAAGGTGGCCACTTTTAGAGAAACTGTTTTTGTGGGAAATTGGTTCAGAGCTTGGTTTCACCTCGGGTTCCACGGAAATGCGAGAGGGTGTCTGAAGACCGAACTATTCCTTTCCATACGTTAGACAGATAATCAATAATTAATATCATGTAATAATGGCATGACTCAAAATTATAAAAATCACAACTACGGTATTTAATGGGGACACTTTTACTCACTCAGGTGGATAGCCATGTGCTACAAGTAGAGTATCCACAATCAAAGCAGGTATGTAATCCAGTATGACACGCAAAGACAGGTAACACATCATATTCGTGACAAACAATACGTATGGTTTACGCCATCTGCTGGAAACCATGAAAGCGTCTGGATCATCCATCACCTTCTCCTTGATCTGAACCATGTTTATGGAGTGATCCTGGCTGGTGCCGTAATTGTAAATAGCCGGCTCTGGCTCAACTTGCCTATAATGTAACAAATAAATGAGTTTTATGCCTGTGCATAATCCAATTTTCATAGCTGAATTCTTTCCCTATCAATGGAGATAAAATGAAATTCCTAGGATCAAAATGAAAACAATCCTGACATCGACCCTGGATGAAACCTTTCATCACGTGAAGGAAATCGAAGGTATGAAGGAAAACTAATATGGTATTGTATTGGAACTATACTGATTGTAGAGTGACATACCAACGATCAACAGCATCCCATACGCATGTCAGCAACGCGTTTACTGCCATATCAGCTGGTACAAGATCGCATGGATAATCGTATTTACGCATCACGTGGATAGCCCCTTTGGCAATCAGGGCAAAAATTGAAGCGGCCTTGTTCTTCTTATCGCAGTAGCCAGGCATTGGTTCCTTATACGTTGAAATCACTAGATTGATTTTGAAAGAGTGTTAAAAATTTTCCAAAATTCAAATGGAAGTTCATCCACGACTGAGTGTGTCAAAAAAGCATTATGCTTTAGGGATGTACATAATTTGATTCCTAGATAGATTTCTCGCGTGATGATGAAACTGACAAGATTGTTAGCAGGAACTGCTTGAGTTTGTCTAGATCGCCTCATAATCATATTTGAAAACACGGAAAAAATCAAACATGATATTTTTTCTTTCTGATTGATTGATTTAGAATCAAATTTGAACAATCTTCGAAAATCTTTAAGAGTAGGAATGATTCTCTCGGTCTTAACGTACAGAAAAATATGGATTAAAGCTCCCGCAAGCTCATTGAACTATATAATCTCTTTTTCCTCACCAACACTAGGCCTAAAAACGCAGCACGCATATCCAGCTCTGGCAGCATGTTTCCTAACAAGTTCCTCAGCTACTGCCATAGAAAATCCATAAATATTAGGCCAATCTCCCAAAAGCATCCTCAAAGCATCCTTAGTAAGCCCACTCGGTGCCGCATCAGCCTCCAGCATATCTTCAACAGCTTGAATTCCAACAGGAGCATCATGAAAAGTTTCATCAAGTAATCTAGCACCAGAAACTCCAGCAGTTGCTACAGGACCACTTGCAGACTCGGTTGATTTTCCCGAAGACGATGAGGTAAACGAGCATCCACCGCAGCATGGTGGAGTTTTTGCATGCGAATAAGCCGTAGAGACTAGCACAAAAGCTTTGAGTCGTCTACAAGCTGAGGCTAGCTCGAGCATTCGTTTCGTACCCAGGACATTAGTTTCCAAGGCTGCACGGACAGGACCTTCTGGTGACCTGGCTGCACCATTGTGAACGATAATGTTGGCACTTTCGGTTAGTAGACGATAGTCGGATTCTGATAGGCCTAATTTTTCAGCTCGCAGATCACCTCGGACGGGGGTTATTCGGTTGGTAAAATTTGGTTCTCGTCTTCGTAGGACGTCGAATACCTGGTGATGAGAATGGTTTTTATATTTTTATGTTTTTATATTATAAAATGCAATGGTGGAGTGTATGATAGTCAGTGAATTCCAAAGAGTGGTCAAAAAATCTGAATGGGATATGGAGGTTTAGATACAGGCGAGGTTAAAAATATAGGATTCTTCTACCTGTTTTATTTTCTTGATTTTTCGTAATAATTTGTGGCTATTTCCACTGACATTGAGAGTATGGTTGTACAAAAAAAGTAAAGTAGCTTAAACATAGTGAAAGGTTCCGTCAGCATAATTCTTGTGTGGTTTTCATTGGGGATTTGAACTTGAAGTCGAGGAGAGGAGAAAATTGTTTGGTTTTTCAAAACATTTCTACCGTGAACAACCACTTGTATCATCAATCAATTTTACACTATCGATGAAAACTGGTTCGAAATCTCCGATACGGTTATGCTATTCTAAATTAGATGCTTCCTTGTAAGACTGCTTACAATAATCACTCTAAGAAACAGTCTCAAACATCAAAGGAGCCGGATACCAATTGAACAAATTTAGTGATATAATTAAGGAGTTTTTGCTCTTATACAATTTGATGACAGCTTCACATTGTGTCTGAGATTGATTGTTTCTACTTACAATCAAATTAACCACTGTTTCTATTTGAGAACTGGATGATCTTTCAATAGATTCAAATAAAACTAACGTTCCTATGCAGTTTCTGGATAGCTACGATTCGTTATAGCCGCCTGTGCTTTCCATCATGATTTGGAAAATGATTACGTAATATCTCTCTCTCTCTCTCTTCAATCGTCACCATCGTTTCTGCTTGACTTGGATTTTCCGTGATAAAATGAGGAAAACAGCTATTTCCAAATGCCTTAAGTTTTCATCAATTTGGTCATCGAAATAATTGTATCAAAGTTTATACTCAAGGTCCACAAAAAATCCAAGTATAGAAGAACACAAAATTGGTCAAAATTCGTATAAAGAGCTTCACAAAACCTTCTGGTCTTTTCCAACAATCAATCATGATTGATCCCAAAAACATGTATGTTTTTAGTCAGTAGTTTTTGGATACAGGGAAGTTTTCATTTTTCACAATAGGTGAATGTATCTACTCTGACGATAGTAAGTTCAAATAATAAATCATTCCCTAATGCAATGAGCTGTGTGATTTAGCAATTCATTCTTAGCAAAATTCTATTTTGTGATTTTTACGAGAGAATTGGCTGGTTTACATTCTAATCAGTGTTGAATTTCCTCGATGCCTCCACTTCATTGGAATTGAACAAATTCAGAAGCTCAGATATTCTGGTGGAATTCTCTACTTGCGTAACGCATCATCGAATAAGAAATGGAAAATGATATGCGAGAACGGTAAAATTAGGAATTATCCATGTCAAAATATTGCTGCGTTTTCGAATGCCCTGATAACAGGATAATCCTGCCATTTTTACGACTTTTATAATCTATAAGTGAGTTCGCCAGTTGCGAGGTCAAATTGCTAACAAAATCCCAATCACGCCAATGTGTATGAAATGATTTATATATAAAATTAATCATATGGTTGATAATCTTTAGCGTTTCCCTTGTGAGCTATACGTAAATGTCTTTTATCCAATAAAGCTGCACGATGCTTAACCGTGGCGCCAAATATGCCTATTACATGGTCAAGTTCAAGATAATGAACGACTCAAAATAGTCGTTATAGAGCTTTGATGAAAATGCACAGAGTACAAGAGCCGTGGATGAGACATTGTTCGCTTAGAGCATGAATTTACATAATGAATAAACGCAAATTGAGCACCAGCAAGCGGCGATCTGTCGCGACTCAATTCGAAATACTTGCCGAGCTTGCGCGCAGCTGATTCACGTTCCGCATATCTGTTGCCGGCCGGCAATCACATAAGTACCTACCTAAGAATTCAAATGTACGCACAATAACAATTTGAGCACGATTTACGAGCAAATCATCTATCAAAAGCTGAAATTTCTACAGCAGCTATCCCATTACCTAATTCATCTTTCCGCATAGCCCGCAAGCTCTACAAAAAATTTTACGTCTAAGTATTCCATTGTAAAGTTCTTCAACTCCATCAGAGGTTTCAGCCTAAGTTTGCTCTTTGATTCAGAAAAACGTTGCATCACTCTCAAATCAAGTATATGTACAAGTATACAAAAGCTCTTGACATCGCTTAGCTTCGTAAACGTCCGGGCTATTGAAATGGAAAAATATTTACATAACATACCGCCCGTCTTGAGTTTCGGGGGGAAACTTTCCGGAATGAGAAATGCTCGGTTCACAACGAAGGTATTATCCACTATTCATGTTTAATGCAATCAATGATTCGAGAAAATTTTTCGCCACGACAACGAATGCGACAGTAGTGATGACGCTGATGATGTCAAAATTCGCAACGCAGAAGAAAAAAAAGGGGGGGGGTAGAGGTATTTTATAACACTCACGTGGTCTTGGTAAAGCTCGTTGCACTTTGCCTCGAGATCGTGTTCGGCACGCACAATAAGATAGACGCGTTTCAACTCTGGACAGCCCCGTAACAACTTTTCAAGAAGACACTTGCCAAGTAAATCGCTTGCCCCTGTCAGCAATACATTTTGACCGGCATAAAATTTTGCCAGCTCGCTTTCAGAAATGGCAAGGGCTTCGTCAACTTCTGTGGGTGGGCCAGAATTTAGATGTTCCGTATCGTCGCTCATCCTCTGGTATATCGAATCCATTGTGTCAGTAGATCGACCCCCGATACGATATTATATTAATAATTATTGTTCACTGATATATTTCACTATTTGGTTCAGGGATTCACTTTGGTTAATGTAAATGAAATGAAAAACAAAGGTGTTCACTCGCGATCGGTAAGAGCTCTAGTTCACGACTGCGATATTTCTGATAGCATTACTCCTACTTATACACGTGCGTCATGTGCCTTTGACCCACACGGTTTCTGCTTCGTGTGATACTTGACTCTATAATATGCAGTGTGAACTTTTTCATCGTTGAAGTTACAACTTGTGATGAGGTCGTCACGATAAGCATCAGCTGAGTCACAATATTGGGAATAAGGATCGATGGTGATTTTGGCACATCCAATAGATTGATCTAGAAATGCAAAGATTTCCCGATAAAATGTGCACTGAATGGAGCATCTAATCTCAAAAATGATTCTGGATACTTGAAATTTGATTGTAAAAAATCATTATCTTTCGACTCCCTTGATGAGAATTGCTTGCATTCTTGCGACGAGCCAATTTGAAATTGAAATGAGCGTAGACAAACACGTTGTATTCGAAGAATTTTTCCGGACTCGAAGCTCCTAGTTTAAGCAATCAGCTCAATTCTCAATACTGTGCTGTTTTTTTACTTTTGATTTAATTCCCGTACCGGGGATCGTGATCTCGATCGTGATCATTCCATCGTGTACATACTCGCATACTACGTCGGAGATAATTAGGTTTGAAGTACACGACGGAACGCGAAAAAATTACTCGAAGGATGACATTTTTTATTTACAGGAACTTAATTTTTAGGACGTTCTTATCAATTATCAAGTTTTGGAATAATTTCGCGTAACCATCTACAAATAATAATGCACCGATGCGGTTCTGGACTCTTGGTAGGAAAAATAAATCCATTCCAAAACAGGCAGTGAATCAAGAGCTTTTTTTCAAAATTTTATCGATGATAAGGATTTTCAACCCTACCGTTGGAGAAGTGAAATGCAAGAGGCTGCCTAAGTCGAACTTTTGTGTTTCTATTTTGTTTATTCTATCAATCGGTGCTTTATTAATTATCAGAGTAATGTAAGGTAGGCGTATGCAATGTGTAACCGTTGGGTAGAAAATTAATTTTCAGTAAATTTGCGATAGCTCAGAGAAGAAAAATCGAAATCTGACGATTTGAATAGGATTTAGAAGTCCTTTGCGAAAACCAACGATACGGGCTACAGTACCCTAAATTTCGACGTTGCCATGGAGCTGTCACAAATTTCAAAAAAACTTCATAGTGAGGTCAGCTTAAGTTGATTCATGTATATCAATCATCACATGCATACCTCTCAATTCCATGCGTTTGGACCATAGCTAAAACGTCAAGAAGACCACTGGATCCCAGGAGGTATGTCAGAGGTACCGGAGGGAGTGATAGGTAGAGGATAGGTAGGAAATCCGCGCAGGATGGCGTACATACGCCTATTAGCTAAGGGGTCATCTTCCGTACGTTGCAGCTCCGGTTCTAGTAGATGAAATTGACTTCGCCAAGTGGTCATTTTGAAGTAAATTCTCTCGGCTTTTCTATGAAATCGGTTTCAGGAATCCTCGAATTCAAATTTTTGCGCATGCACAGAAAAAGGACGATTTTCAATCGCCTAGAATATAGATTTGCAGAAAATAGCAAAAACGGGCCTTAGGACGCAAAAAAATGTTCGGGACTACTTTTTTCTGAAAGAACACAACATTTTACATCAAACATCAAAGCTTTATTCCTTGAAAATAAAAATTATGGCTTTTTGAGAAATTAATGTTTGAGTATTTTTCATTCCCTTGCCCACTGAAGCCGCTCATAACCTCAAAACCAATTCTACAAGACTGAAATCGATAGGGTTTTTCAAGACCTTTTGAATGCCGCAAACCGCATTTCTGTATCTCTAAACGGATCTGATAAATATGGATTTTATTGAAAAGAAAGACCCAAATTTCGTTGTTGGAGACGATATAGAAGGATGAATTAATATGTGCCTCACATACCTGGAAAATTTTTATAGGGTCCCATGGGTGGTGAAAATTTCATGTTTTTTACCATAGAATCGAATGGAAAAGCCAAGAAAACAATCTGAGACAAGACCCTTTGCGTAGGTCTGTCTCGCGTGGAATTACTCAAAAGCAATAATGATTTTTCATCATGAGAACCCTAAAACCGCATTTGAATGCGGCTTTTTTAGGTTAGAATGATGAAAAAATTCTTCCGTGACACTTTTTGCCGCGCTTCAACTTACTAAACATAAAAATTTTACTGCTGGGTGAACAAAGGTAGCGAAAAGCTTGGGTTCAAATCTTGCCTGGCACCAATGCGAATTTCCATAACTGCCTAGTTCGAAGGGTCGGTGGTTCGGAACCCACTCAAAACTAGAGGTTCCGCAGAATAAGCTCAAGTAGAGATTGAAAATACTTTAATAAAAAAAGTAGCAAAATGATAATCTGATACCCTTATCTTGTATTGTTTTGGAAAGATCAGTCAAGGTTCTTACATATTCGCCAGTTAAAATCTAGGTTCACTATCAAGTAAGAGTCAAATAAAAGTAATTTGGAATTTAATTGATTTTTTCATAAATTGAGATGCCAAAATATACTATTTTCAAACCCCATTACGGTGCCATAGTTTCGAAAACCACTAAGACGTGTTCGTATTGATCAATTTCGTAGGTAATAGCTCAAATTTGATGGATCAATTTCTTGAGAACCAAAATTTAGAACGTAAAATAGTGACCTGAGGTCGAACTATTTGTAAAAACCTTGATTGTTGATTGTACATCAGCACATACAACTATCAATGCTAGAACTAAAAAAATATCAGAAATAGATACATGCAAATTCATATATTTACACGTGACAAGTGTTTTTTAAAAATGGACAAGAATTCATTCTTATTAACGATCGAAGTCGAAATTTAAAAGAATCTAGAAATGTAGTATACAAGAGCAAAAAGTAATACAGCGCAAAAAGTATAATGTAAATACATTTGCAACATGTACCGCCTACGTGTTTGTGGCACATTGTCCAACGGTTCTTTCAGCACATGAACTCTGCAACCTGTCGTGTATCGATGACAGAACTCGTCCCAATTAATTTTTCTAATATCATAGTTGAACTTGACTTTATCAGTATCGTTCAGCTTATCATACACTTTCATCATCTCCGGGCAATGAATTCGCCAATTAGTAGTCTGGTAGATGAATAGTTTATCCGCCATCTTGAAAGCCATGATGCACAAGGATAGAGCTCTGGAGAGTTTCAAAATTTAAACAGTTATATAATTGGGCATTCCACTGCATAATTCTTAGAACCAAAAGTAGTTTTTTTTATGAAATGTGGGTATCAACAAACTCCGATACGTCGACTCTTGAAGGACATGAGAAACGAGATTCTAGTGAAAATTATTTTTACGGAATCTCTATCGTAACAAAACAAACGCTTATTCATTATTCATCAGATGACTCTTTCAATTTCTCAAAGGATTTTCCAAAACATGCGAAAAATTATCCTTGTCATTTTTGTGGAAATAGTGGGTGTATAAGAATTGAATAAAGAAACTGTCCAAGCTAGAGTGACTAAAAACCACGAAAATCGCGATATAAAACTTTTTATACGACCTACCTTGGTTTATTCCCAGTGACGAGTAAGACTATATCAACAAAGACAGCTGGAAGACAATGACACAATAAGTGCAAAATGTAGAACATCCATTTCTGAGTCACAAAAATGTGGAATGGATGCCACACGGTGTGTTTTGATCCTATTTCGGCAGCTTTGACCTTCAAAACTTTGTACGCTTTAGGTACTCTAAATGGATTCAATGTACTGCTACCAAAATTGTATACTACTGGTTTTCCCTCCCTTTTGCTGAAACAAGAATGAAAAATGAAAAATTGTATTTTGTAAAGGGTATACTATCTGGTACAATTCGATTTGGGACATGATGCTCCGAAAGCGTTGTTCAAGAGAAATCGATTTGAACCCGCTGATAACCGGTCACTTCTTCAAAAATGAACGAAGTGATGAATGTTTCGTGCATTGAAAACTATCATTCATGAGTATTTATCATAAAATTCTTGCAACTTTGATAAAATTGGTTGAGTGTTTTTATTTTTGCAACCCAACATCAAAGTAAATAGGTGCCATCTTGAATATGAGTGATTTTGACAGAATTTTGATTTTTCGTGTTCAAACTCTCTCAAGTTTCTGCGATTTGGAAAGTACGTTATAGTAATTTTGTAGGGAGAATTATATTGGTGTGCAACTGTGTTAATAGTTTTCAAGACAATCCCAACGACCCCATATTTTGTACTGCTTGCTAAAAGGTCAAAAGATCAACTCCATCCCCTACTGCAAGGCGAGCCTGTAGGCAACCAAACTTTGACTTTTGAATTCGCTACGACGCATATGAGGGATCAAAAATCTCTATTACCTCAGATGGTATGACTTTGGAAGATATAGCCTGGCAATTTGCGAGTCGAAATTGAATATTCAGCTCGCGCACGCCTATACGATATTTTGAAGACGGTTTTGCACCAAAACTGCTTGCACAGCACTAATTATCTCCGCAAAATCTCCAATCATCCATTGAGCTTTTCCAACTAATGAGGTTAATTTACAGACACCCAAATACACCTAATCCATGTGCAACAGTAGCCGGCGAAAACTCGAATCTGGACCCAGGCGCACCATATTTTTCGGCCAATTCCGTCCCCGCGTTGTGCCACTCCCGATCGCGTTATATCACTTTGTGAAACACATAAGAAAATGTGGAAATGTGAATACACCAAGAAAGATGTATTCGGCTGCGTTGGATCAAATCTATGGGGGAAAGAGTTTACGATTAGTTGTGGAGCTGTGAGAATATTTTTGGCCTTTTGAGATGTGTAGCTTGTGCCGAAACAAGTGAAAATCAAGTGCAACGAATTACCGAAACCCGTCTGACGCTGAAATAATCTTTTAAACAAAATTACTCCTTGCGACGATTTTGGCCCTAAGAAATCACATTTTCGGTGGAATCACTCAAATATGTTGTATGTTTATTGGCCGGTGTTGATGGCATGTCAGATTTCAGCTTAAGAATAAATTGTCAGAAACGATCGCAAAACTGTTTTTTCTTCAAGATATGGGCAAAACTAGTCGTGATGGCGAATTTTGATGCGCACTCTAACACTAAACCATTCCTCGAGTGCCCCGATCGCGAAAAATACCGGACTCCGAACCGCAGCGCATACCCTTGTATAAAGTTACGTATTCATATATGTAGACGTTTTATAATGTTTCTCGGTATTTGGATAAGTATGCTCACCATCTTTGAGGAAGGTCATAAATAGCTGTTATCAGAGAATTGATACAGAAATCTGAAGGTATGAGATCCATTGCTGAACCATTATCGAAACTTGTGTGAACAGCCCCTAATGCAGTACCCAGGAAACAATATCCTGGACCGTTCATGTTACCAACCCAACCTTGTAAGGGTTCATCGTAAGCCGCACTGACTGCAGAAGTTGTTAAATTAATCATCATCAATGTACAATATTGTGATATCGGAATAATTAATGATCCGTAAGAATTTCTAAACATACACTACTGATCATGAATTCCTGAACGGTGAATGCAATACCACCCTCTCTCAGAAAAGCGATATCTTTTACTGTATGCGTCGTAAGGTAGTTCTAAGAAAAACATCTTGAGGAGCAGAAAAAAAGCCAACTTTTTAGTGGTTCTGATGATATTTATGGATTATCGCAGAGGTACTGGATGCTTATCAAAAGTTAGACATTTTCGACAATTTTCCCTTTCACTCATACACCTGCAGTTTTGTTGCAAATTAAGATGCGGCAATTTTGCAAAGAGCATCTTGTATAGCGGAAGGAATGCTATGTGTAACTATCTTTTTATTTTTCTTCAAGTTTCACGTGTGAGAACGCATGAGCTATCAATTTATTCAAAACAGTGGTTTTTCACCAAAAATGGCACCTAAAACATTGAATGACTATCCTTGGTATTTCAACAGGGTACACGTTCTCAAACGTGGAACGGAAAGAATAATAAGAAGATAACTACACGTAGTATTGTTTCTGCTCCGATGGATGCCGTTTACAAAATTGTCGTATCTTCATCTACAATGAAACTGCAGGTATATCAATGAAAAGAGAAATAAAGAGAAATTTTCGAAAATTTCTAATTTTTGACCAGCACCCAGCACCTCCGGGATGATCAATAAAAATCATTTGAACCACTTGAAAGTTGGCATTTTTCTGCTTTCTTCTCAGAATGAACCTACGACGCGTAGAGTCTGAGATATCGCTATTTCGAGGGAGGGTGATAATGCGTTCACGAATTTAGGAGCGGTAGTGTATAATAAAGCTTCGAGATGCTCAAATGGGATACATAATTGCAAAAATGCCACATTATTCATTTTGATAATAGAGGTCACGACTTGAATCCCATAGTTGAGAGTGTTTGCTTTTCTAGACTCGAGACAAGTTGATCGATCTCATTATTTACAGATATGAAGAGGAATATACGTGACAAGTTAGGAACCGATCCACGTCGTTATTCTTCAAATACAAACATGAATGAATGAGAATTTCAATATTTTTAATTTTAATCTTACAAATTTTGGAAATCAATACGTTGCCGCAAAAGTACATACCAATACTCGGTCTGTAAACTCCGCATGCAAAATCTGCCTTTTCACCATACTGTCGTACTAAATCTTCGCAGATGGCCTTAGTAAAAACGTAAATATTATCCCACTTGCCGAGTAACATTTGAACCACATCCTCTGCTAAACCATATTTTGCTGCTTCGTCCGAAACAATCATGTCATGAACCATTTTGAGATCACCTGGTGGATCGTAGAATTTTTCCTCCACATCCAGTCGATAGTTGTGCGAATAGGCTGTTGAAACGTACATGAATGCAATTATACGTTTGCATTCCATAGCTAGATCCAACATATCTTTCGTTGCGAGGACGTTGCATCTCAGAGAAACTTTGATCTCCTCAACAAATTTTACATTGGCTCCATTGTGAACTATTATGTCAACTTCGTCTGTAAGAATTTTTCGGTCCTTTTCTGACAGCCCAAGCCTGTTTTCAAGCAGGTCTCCTTTGACGACAACTAGATTTTTGGCAAAGTTAGGGTTCGTATTCCTCAATTTGTCAAAGATCTGCAATGATAATACAAGATTAATCAAATATGTGAGAACTGATCGCTTGCTGAAAAATTCATGGAGATGAAAAAATGAAATCTAACTGCAAAAGAAAAAAAAATATTTGCGAAAAATGCAAGTTTCGTAAAAGCACTAGTTCACATCATCAACCTTAGCATAGAAACGGGAGATTTTCCAAGAAGGTTGAAAATAGCTGAAGTAACGCCGATATTCAAAAGAGAAAACAAACACGAATCTGGGAACCAAAGACCAATATCAAGCATTTCTATAATCGCAATAATTTTAGAAAAAATTCTACAAGCCAAAATATCGAAATTCCTAGAAAAATATCAATATTTATCTAGCAGTCAATTTGGTTTTAGGAAAGGAAAGGGAACTAAGGATGCGATAGCGAAATTTACCCAATATATTTATGACAAACTCAATAAAAGCACGCCAATTAAATAGCGGCAATATTCCTAGACCATTCAAAAGCATTCGATTCAGTGGACAGAGAAATTCTATTAAGAAAACTGAGGGAACACGAATAAATTGATGATCAAAGGTGTTTAGGAAACAGACAACAATACGTGAAACCAAATGGAAAAAAGAGTAAAACAGTCATTACAGACACTGGCGTACCGCAAGGAACGATCTAGGACCTCTTCTCTTTGTCATATATGTGAATGATGTTTTTGAAATAATCTCCGAAAACTGTATCTCTATAGCCTACGCAGATGACATGGTACTATTGTGTCACGAAAAGTCATGGTCAAAAGTGCAACACAGACTAAACTATTTAATGAGGCTAGTGAAAAAATGGCTGCATCAGAACAAGTTGAGACTGAATGTAGAAAAAACAATGTGTATCAAGTTTAGTAATTATGTAGACACTCTTACCACAGATTTAGCCATCACAGTAAATAATCAAACCATTCAAAATGTAGGACAACGTAAATACTTAGGATTAGAATTTGATCAGCATATGCGTTGGGACAAGGAACTAGAAAGTAAACGTAAAGAAGGGAGGAGACTAATTTGCATACTTGCTAAATTGTCAAAAATTATGTCACCTAACAACTCGTTTATGGTGATATATGGCCTGGATACTATAGCACCATGACATATGGAATAGTAGGCTGGAGCGGATCTAGTAAGTCAAACCTAGAGTTATATACAAGAATACACAATAAAATAGAAAAAATGTGCCACAAAATGGGAAAAGACAAGAAGCAACCTCTGAATTTACAGGAAAAGTATGTACTAAAAGCAATGAAACAAAATTATGAGGAATTATCCCACGAATACAGAAACTGTATAGCAAAGACTAGAAATAAATATATCCCAAGCATATGAAAGAAGTGTGGAAAAAAAGTCACAGATATACAACCATCAAATATTTCAATAGCCTCAAATGTCAATTGAAAACTCTAGATGGAGAGAGAAAGGTAAAACTGATATATGAATGTTTGAGATCTACTTAAGAAACAGATTCAAATATTATACGCCAAAATGTCTACCTAGACTCAATCAAAATCACTAGACTAATTTACACTCATACTTTAGGTAAAACTTCCTTTATTTCAACTTCATTTATTTCACTTTTACTTGAAGAATTTCAGGTATTTTAGGATTAAGTTTTAGAATTAATATAAGTCTGCCGCACACATTTGAACTTCACCTAATTCAACTGAACGGTGATAGAATTTCAATTCTATTTGGAATTTTGGGCAGAGACAGTAACTGAACTTTAGCTGCTGATGAATTTTTGGTTTGCCTCGATAGAAAAATATCCTACTCAATATGCTTGACGAACATAGCATCATAGAATATGCGGGAATTTTGATTTTTTCCTTGTTTCATAGAAATGATCAACAATGGCCATGACAGAGTAAAACTACGATTCGATTATACAATACTTCCAACTCAATTTTTTCACTGATTATTGGTGAATTGGACATGCATCATTTTGAAACACACACACACACACACATCAGAGCAGTATAGGCATTGAATTTTCCAACATTTGAAAAAACAGCAGCTTTTATTATCCGTGAAGTCCTTGAGAGGTGTGAGGATGAACAACCGAAATTATCGACAAGCGAAATGGAATAAACCCATATGAATCATTTTTTGAATTTAATTCTTTCATGTTTTTTATAATTTTCGAGAGAGTTCGTACGAGTTCATGATCTCGGATGTTCATAAGTATCCAATTTTTCAGGAGGAATTATCGTCTATATTATAAAACATTTCCAAGTGGAAACCACGAACAACAAGATGAAACGAGATTTAGAAATCAGTATTGGGCATATTCTTGCGATCGAGGCGAACTCGTTGTAGTCGGTGAAATTCTGGTATTTTATAAATTGCTACAGAGCTCGCAGTTTTCAATCAAAATTTGTGTATCATCGACAGAAAGATGAAGTAGCAAAGTTTGATTCTAAGGCTGCAAATCTCATTAGAAATTTTTATGAAGTTTTATGATGCCTTAAAAAATGTGTCGAAGTTTATTCATCCGATGAATTCCAATCTTTGCTTTGTGACAAATGTTCCTTATGTCCGATATAAGTTCTGTTAATGAGCTGAGAATTACGACTTGGGATTTTCAACGCCTCAAATGATTGATCGCGTTCGATTTCGTCGTCTGAGCATTAGCAATTCTATCTATGTTGCAAGAATCAAAGCTGACGTGTGGTCGAGACGTAATGGAATTCTTCTTTCAAAGTCTCGGCATATTTGTGTGCAAAGGTTGAGCTTTACACTAAATTGATGCTCAAAAAGTGTATTTTGGGTGGCTTTTTTGAAAGTCTGTTGCCTTTTCAAACAATAATTACCGGATTCAAGCGTGATTGAAAGGTAACTGAATGATGAAGTTGATAAAACCTTTACTTAGCCTCGCTTATTTTTATCTCAAAGCTAGGAAATTTACTATGGATAGAGCAAGTGCATTCGTTCTCAACGAATTCTTTTATATCCTATGACTAAGAGAACTACAGAATCAATGAAAAATTGTTGATCTCTGTATAAATGCATGCGCTCACACATTGAAATTATAAGTGGAGTAACTCATTTCTCGTTTGATACTGAAGCAAATAATTCAAATCTGGAGAGTAAATTAGCTGTTCAGAGTCTATAAAAGATCTCCCAGGATCGTATAATTCAACTTATTGGTTCCAAAATAAGATGAGTGTGCCCAACATACCCCCATACGCCGATCTCAGGAATGAGGACTCGTTGGCTTTTCCTCAGATTTTTTCCACGTTTGTTATAATGAAATATGAGAAAATTGATGATTTGGATCGACCTCGAATCATTCCTGCGTTTCCCTAAAAATTTGAATTGATTTTTCCATTTTTCGTGTTTCGACAGCTAAGAGTTCGCCGAGGAAATAGCGTTCAGTAAGACCGATGCCGAAATTTCTTGGTTCGACCAACCTTGGCGTATCTCAACGCATTCGATTCTTTACCTCAAGACCTTCAAATTATACTTTTGAAAAATGCAAAATTTTGAGCTGGAGCTATCTCATATGCACAATACGGAGAGCATTAGTGAAACATGGAAACCGACATAAGAGTGTACCCAACCTGGTATCCAACATGTCCCCATACAGTGACCTTACAAAGAAAGTGCGGTACAAATGTTTTTTACTATTCAGAGCGTGTTGATCACGTTAGAATAGGTCGGAAATAGTGTTTTGGACCGGGGGAAAGCTAATTCAAGATGGTTGTACGCTGATGAAAACGATTCACTTTTCGTCAAAGGAGAGGGGTATGTTGAATACATTCGTACGCAAACTCGCGAAAAATGTTGATCAAAACTGATCTTACCTTATCTCATTTCGATGGTCTTGAAATAAGTTTCGGGATGAACCAAAGTACATTGGAAAATTTTGAGGTGAGTCAAAGTTGTTGTCAAAATGGCTAACCCAGGGGCAAGTTGGGTAAACTGACAAAATCAGAAAAGAAACTGTGGTTTCCGTCAAAATTTACTGGATCTTCTAAGATTCTTAGGATTGGAAATTCTTATGACTGAAAACTATGCGTTGAGATTTTTCTCAATCAATGCGCCTTTCCGAGTCATCTCTGATCACACTCAACAAATTCAAGAATCATATCCTGTAATATGGATTTAAAAAAAATATTCTGTAATACACGTCACGAGTGTTCCGCATAGTCGATTTTAACCCGGAGCCGTCACACGGGGTGAATTTCACCCCAGGCCAACTTTGATGATCCGCTGCGCTCAGGTATCATCGAAAATAATAGCTGTGTCACCATCTCTTGGTTCCTCGGACGTAACACTAAACATCCGTGCTGGTCTGCAACGCCCGCATCGCGTCAGTTCGTCTGCAGACTTCGATCTTCATTGTTTCATCATTTATACCTTGCTCTCAATACTCCCTTGATTTTACCAAGATTTTCGTCAATATCGGCCTTTGGATCGCCAAAATAAATATATTTTTTGCAGGAACGGCCAAAATCGCTCATATCATCTGTTAGTGCATTGTTTCAAGATTGTTATCCATCAAGAATTTTCCAAAAAGATCAAAAATTGAGCGAGTTATGACTTTTTTACTGAAAAAGGCGATTTTTGCGAAAAATTTTCATTCTGTAAAATTTGTATATAATTCGTCGATTCAGCTGGGTAAAATCTTAGGTAAACTCTTCACATATCTTAGAGAAGACGTCAAAGAAGATATCCTCTCAAGATTCATGTTGATATCATGTGTAGCTCACGAGCTATGAGCAATTTTGCTGGGGTGAAATTCACCCCGTGTGACGTTTATGTTATTATTTGGAGGTGTGACGGTCCCGGGTTAAATATATGCACTGGAATTTATGTAAAATAAATATAGTTGAGTTTTCCACAAACAAGTTCATTGTGAACAAAGAATGATTTATGTACGTAAAATTTATGGATGAATCACTCAAAAAGGTTTTTCGTAGTTTCGATTCGACTTAGTATACACCACCAAATGCAACGAGTGCATCGTGTTTCGTACCCATTATGCATCAGCCTTCGTTTAATCAGATCAGATGCAGATTTGATTATGCCCAAGACAATCAAAGTGGAGGAAAAGAGCATGGCTCTCAAAATACTTTTGAAAAGAATACCAAGTCGAAGTATTATAATGTAGGATTCTACTGGCCTTCAGTTTTTTTTTAGTCAACTTGATAAAATTCTTGAAATAATTACGACTTGGAAAGCCGTTTAGCAAAAAGTTGATCAACACTGTTCCTGATCATAATCAATGCACCAGATTGTCGAATTCGATTCTTAATGAGTGAAATTCACTCCAACGAATTAAGCTTGATACTATACATTTTTGCAATTTTGTCTAAATTTTTATATCTTTCGTGAGAAAAGGAAAACTAATCTCTTATTTCAGTGCCCTCTTAGGTACGGGATTTAATTGAGTTTTTCCTCTAAGAACCGTGTTGAATTTACGCAATTCATCGATCATTGCGATTCACTGTTACAACACACTGTTTTCATTCGTGGCTACCAACCATGAGAAGGAAGAAGAGAGTACGAATAAATTGGAGAAAGATCAAATATGAAGGGTCTAGGAAGGAGATAAAAAGTGAAGAAGGAAAAAGAACCAGGAGTTGGAGTAGTTTTCACTGAACTAGACAACCTTTGATTTCATACGTGAGATGTCCTATCTTTCCACCAAATGATACAAAATCAATAAGCACGATAAAATAATTAAGGATGAAAGCTAACTTTCGTACAAGCGAAAATTGTGAGAAATCTTCATGTAATACTCACAACTGATTTGAAATATTTTTTTATCAGCTCTTCGGGAGATTGGCCATTTTTCTGCCTGACTAGAACATAAAGCTTCTTGAGATCCGGGCACTCTCTGAGGATTTTTTCGACGAAACATTTCCCCATGAAACCAGTCGCACCAGTTAACAGCACGCATTTATTCGCAAAAAACTTTTGAATTTCGCTTGACTGCGGCATTGTCACTCGGCTCTGTTTTGCACTAACGATTCGAAAACTAATATGATGCTCGGTCGACGTCTCGAACTACAGTGATTGTAGATTGACGCATGTGAAATTCTCTTTCCACTACTTACCGGCTTTCCGGATACAACGTGTGTTCTTTTTGTAAATGTGATAGTTGTCGTAGTTGTCGTGAGCCACTATTCGCTACATCGACTTTTCAATATAGGTGATGAAACAATAGAAATAAGCTGTTGAGGAACAGTAAAGTATGACGATTCCATCGTTACATCGGTTTATTTTCCCCCTGACTCAATTTTGTCGTGTGATAACTGAAAAGAACGTGTTTTTTCTGCAAACCGAGGTAACTTTGGAACACTCATATGGGAAAATACACGCTTTGTCAAGGAACGGGCTAACTTTGGAACAACTTGATGACTGAGCTTCGGGAAGCGCGCAAAAAGGTTCTAAAATCTTTCCCACGAAATTCACAATGGCACATAAAAGCCCTAATGACACTGGAAGCATACACTGTGAAAAATTGGTTGAATTCCCACCAAGTTTGGTAATCATCAGCTTGAAAAGTCAACCAAATGATTGCCTTTTCAAACACTGATTGGCTGTTGAACTCAACTAGTTGGTTGCAAATTCAACCACTGGTTGGAAATTTGTACTGGTGTCTGAACGACATTTTGGGTCAGAAAAACAAGTTTCTCCATGTTTTTTCATGAACAAATAGAGACAAACATTAGCGGTGGTCACGCAAGCAACTTCCGGTGGTGGTCGTATTCGGATTACTGACCGCCAGCTTGGGTGCACAAGACCTAGCTTGTTATCAGGAACTAGACGGATTATGCATAATGAGTGCTCAACCGTTCGGATACGATCACCCCCAAAGTTGTTTAACCTGAATTTGTGATCAAAACATCTCTCGGCGCTTCTAACGCCACGTGCCATTGTTTATTTTTATTTGCTTACGAAATATAAGCGATGGAAGCAATAAAAGGTGTTTTTTGACCCAAAAATGTTACCCGGAGAACTTCGGCTATCAATCATATTGGTCCTGTAGTCATCTTCATATTCGCAGTAGTCAATTTTCAACCAGTGGTTGCCACCAAAAGACAATTATTTGGTTGATTTTCCGTGTCAAAAAACTGCAACCAATTGGTTGCCGATTACACACGAATTTTTTGCAGCGTAGTAAATCGGATTTCCAATGTTTATTAGAAATAGGTACAGAGACGTACAGCAAACCAATGTCAAAAGTTTTCGCATTTCACTCTTAATGTTCCAAAGTTAGGGTCTAACTTTGGAACACTTTTGAGTGCTTACGGATGACCAGGTGTGTCCAAATATACTTTAATACTTGCACATCGAGAGTTGAAACTGTACAATCTTTCGATTCACTACAAACACAATGCACTTTTGATATAAGCCCCAAAAGTTACAGAGGTAGTTTTAAGGAATAAGGTTCAAAAGTGTTCCAAAGTAATTCCGCCCCGGTTGAAGGCATCTCGTCGCAATCAAATGCTAATCAGATTTTTGACTTAGGCGTTATCTTACGCGCGTTGTTCGGACGCACACATTCATTCCCTGATTCTTGCCAATTACATTTTTTTTATTAATTTACCATCATCTCCGATCGATTTCTTCCGATGATTCCCTAATCAAATTGGCCTTATTTTCCAGATGTTGTACTAACAAAGGACGGACCGGGCACTGATATGTTTGATAATCCTGCCCAAAAATTTTTCACAAAGAATTCAGAGTAATTCCGTTAAACGGGCCTCCTTTCCAAAGATATATACGAAAAATAAGGTGTGTACCCAACATGCCCTCTGTAGTCATCATGCTTCCATATGTCGATCTCAGGAATGGGCACTCGTTGACCTTTCCCTAAACTATTTCACGTTTATTGAGTTGGAGTATGAGAAAATAAATGATTTGGACCGACCCCGAATGATTTCTGCGTGTTTCAGAGAATTTATAGTAAGCTTTTTCTTTCTGCACAACTAAGAAATCGACAACACATTCGCGTTCAGTAAAACTGTTGCCACAAATGTTTAATTACACCAATCTTAGTGTACTGTAATGCTTTCGATTATTCGATTTCTTTTTTCAAGACCTTCAGAATCCCTTTTTCCAACTTGCAAATCTTGGACTTAGAGCGTTGAAAGAGCAAAATGCGGGAATCGTTCAAAAAAATGAAGGCCAAAGTAATGTGTACCCAACTTGCCTCCTTATGATTATCTTAAAAGGGCGAGCAGCATGACTTTTTTACCCTTCTTTTACAAATGTCATTGTATGCGCTGATAGGAACGACTTTATTCACTTTATCGCCGGTTTACATCATTTTTTTAGAAAATTCAAACAGCTTGGCTCCAGTTGTTCAAAATTAGTCTTAGTCGAGCTCATTTTGATGGTCTTAAAACAAACGTAAGAATGAAGTGAGGCAAATAGAAAAATATAAGATCTTGGAACAAGCTTAAAAATGCGACGAAGGACATTGAAAAATATTAAAGTGGGCCAAAACCATTGGCAGAAACGGCTTAAAGGGGGCATGTGGGGTACATTTACCTCATATATCACTGCCCCACGGATGTCTTGGTGGATACACTAGCAATATTAATAATCTCAAATGTATCCTCGAACAAGAAGCTCATTTAACGGAGTTATTCTGGATTATTCACATTCTGGTAGGTACAAAATAGTTAAATTATTTTGGGATTAGTATGCTCCCAGATTTCCGATCTTCTCATTGTAAGTTATAAAAAATTGACGCAGGCTAAAACTCGAGCTAAATCTTGAAAACTATCGCAGGTCTGTCTGCGGGGTCCAATAGCCGATGTAAACTTTCAGTGGATTGCGATGCTCAATACCTAAATGTTGATTCCATTGCACGGATGAAGTCCAAAAAAACTCTTCTGCGTGGCACATTTCGTCTCATCAATGTTGATTCAAATCAAACAATCTTTGCCAAAGATACGAGGACCAGTAAGAAGTCAGATTTCATATGCATTTAGTTAATCCATTTAAGGGGCATTATACGGCCTCCACCAAATACCCCCGAAATTACTCACCTAAATAGTTCATTCTATAAGCATATTTTAGGCAACTATTGTAGTCAAAAATTTATCGCTTGGAAGAACGTAACTCGCTCAGAGATATTCACGAAATATCGTACTCAGACTCTCGAATACATTGAGCCATATATGAAAATGAGAATATGAGGATAAAAGTTATGACAGCAAACAAAAAATGCACGTAGCTTGACCTCTGTTCACAACCGCATCGATTCTATTATGTTCAAATGAAGTGATCGAAGTTCACGATTACGTTTTTCGGATTGAAGTGTATACGGAGGTAATATTTCGAAGTTTCATCAAATGCATCATTCATAACAACGCATAATGTTTTGTGCCGTGCACCTTTTACATTTAAACGAATCTGATTTCGACGCATTGACTACACTCGCTGTGTCGCTGCGAAAGAGTTGCTCAAGCTTCAAAAGCTTCTTTGGAGGCTCTTATGCTAAATTGACGGTTTCGAAATGGGGCAAAAGTTTGATTTGACACCGGTAATAAGGAGAATCTTTCTCTAGTAGATTCACATGAAATCAGTACCATCTGTTCTGAAAGTGAGCTTCAAAATAAAAGGTAGATTGAGATAAAAATGCGATATGGTATATATGCTTAGGGGTATGTTCCACCGATGCGGCGCGGCGTATCAAACTGATTTCACTGCAAAGTTTGACTTCATTCGTACTGTGTACCCAAACTATGATTCGTTTAAACTGTTCTCATACTTCCGAGCATACTTCGTAAAACTCGACGTGCAATGTATTGATACTTTTCAAGAAGTCATCATTTTTGAGAGAAAGCCTAATGATCTGCTAAACTAGGCCACTGTCGGTTCGTACCAAGTTTTTCTTTCTATTTCACCATTCGTTCACCAAGCCTTACTGCCTGAAATAATTTCATGATGAAAATGTCATCAAATGATTGTGCGGAACCCTAAAATGCTGAGATCTTTCTCTTCACAACCGATACAAAAATAAGTTTTGGCTCCCGAGCAAAAACACGGCTTTTGCTGCCGATGACTTCGATCGTATAATATTGCTTTGGCGCGGAATTCAAAAATCGATACTCTCCCGATAACCAATATGTACCCTTTTATCAAAATTGACTTATACTTTGCATACAGGCGCAAATCTTTTTTTTTTGCACTTGCGCTACGGCAAAAAATTTGGTTGAGCGAAGTTCAAGTACTGTCACGGAATGAAAATTGACAGTCAACTATATCGCTCAGTCGCAGCCAGTCCGCGTCTCCAGCAGGAGTGCTCGTTATTTTGCTGCTGGAAGCGCAACAAAGTCCATCGAGATGTCATCGACTTCAGACGCTGTTCTCGAAGAAACGTCTAGAGATTATGCCGCCTATGCCAGCCTCGACATGCACAACGAGGTGAGCTCTGAATTTTTAACAAGGTATATTGCTTATCGTGGGTCTTTCTTGAGACGAAATGTAGGAGTTTTACCAAGCATAAAAATCAGGCGTACTTACCTGGACTACCTGGAGCACTGAACTTGTCACGGATCGTCACTGTGACGACAGTCTTGCCGCTGCGAGCTTTCAACTTCAAAGTCCCTATCGATCGCAACGCGCGAATTTTAACGCTCACGTCGGGAACTTCCCTCTCTATTCAAATAATTGCCTCGAAAAATGTATTCATTTTCTAACCGTTCCATCAAACCGGTTTGCATAGCCACCAATTTCATTTTGATCTTTTTTTTTTTTAACGTTTGCCTTTCGTTTGACAATTTGCGGATAAAGCACATAAATATTGAAATCAAGATGTGATGAAGGTACTTTCCATTCGTACACTGAGAAAATTATTTGGCCATTCTGAAAAAAAATATATTCAGATTGAATACACGCGCATGTATATTATCCTTTACTGTTATTTTTCTAGAATGGATAAACGTATTTTATCAGAATGGATGAATATTTTTGCATTCTGAGCGTACATTTGATCAAAATAAAAAGATTCTTATACACGGGCCATTAATGTGAACGATACTGTGGATGTCATTGAAGAAATATTATTCAAGTTTGATAAATATTACTTTGAGCCAGGTAGATATTTAATAAGAATCAAAAATCAGTTTCAAGTCTGGAGTAATAATTTCCAAAAAATAGCATTAGTATAGCACAATTGCGGCTTAACTGGTTTGGATAAATATTTATTTAGACACACTTCTTTGTCAGTAATTGTTAATTTCATTTCTTATTAATCTATATCACTTACACTTGTATTATAATACTGTAGAGGATCTTATATCTTAACTATTTGCTAATATACTTATCACTTCACTAATAATTATCGCTTCGCACTCATATTCGCTATGTTCCATGAGATGCTTTGGAGCCTTATATATCAACCGAGGCCCTTCTTAGTCGCTTGCGAGGAATCAATCAACGTGTTGTTACCCGATTTAGAAATGAAGATATTCGTTCAGTTGACATCATAGACTAAAGCCTCACATCTTCCGCTTAGGAAGATATCAAATTCATCAATTTACACGAGAAATTCCTATTATGAGCCAATAATTCAGTTTAAAAAAGCTGATTTTGAGGCGATTAATATTCCAAGCGCCATCTATAAGCGGAAATCGATCGTAATCACATTTGAACTTTCCAAATAAATATCTCATCAAAATCGTCCATTAGCTTATTTGCAGTCTTCAAGCAATTCTTTGAAATTAACAATTCTCAATAAATTGATCCACCAAAGTGGCGCATTCTAAAAATCATACTCATAGCCTCATCTCTCAAGTTTAATGGATATTATCTCAATGTCGGCACCTCAGCTTTTATATTCTTTGTATACGTGATATCAAACCATTATTCAAGCACAGAGTTACAAAGATCCTGGACTTAGCAACGCCAAGGTTTTCAAATCAAGGGATATGATGGATGGAAGTGATTGTTCCGAATAAGCTTGATCATCAGGCTCGATTATCAGTTCTCATCGGCTATGCCCAAACGGACAAATATTTATTCATATTGAATATAGTTTGTTCATTCGGACCAAGCTTGATTTGATTGAACTGAAAGATTCGAAACGAGGAACTATCCTATACCAGAATGTAAACTCACCTCAACAGTCTTGGCAAACAATTGTTGGAGCTGATTAAATATTTGTTCAATCCGAGATCATTCCTAACCTTCGAAATTATATTCCTTGAAAAACTTGATTTGATTATTCTGAACGAATACGTCACTCAAAATAAGTGATACTTATCTGTTTTCAATGAATATTCGTTGAAATTGACGACGATCGTGTCTTCACAATTGAAATATCTGTTTAATGAGAACGTTAACTCATTCATTCAAATTGAACAGACCATTCGTGACTTGAAATAAATATTCATTCAAACCCATGGGTGCAATTGTGTTTTATGAGGTCCTGGCTGATTGAACACATATAAATTCGAGTTTATAAAATAAATTATCATTTGGTCGCATATTATTACTCAATTATATATATTTGTTTTGAATAAACTCGATTATTTGGTTCTATTATCAGCTTTTACTGAATGTACAACTTATGAATAAATATGTATTTGAATCGAATACAATTTATTCATTGTGGCCTAATTCATGAGTAAATAGATCACAAAATCACCAGTGAATACATATTTATCTGAAAAAAGAATCTTGTATTCACTGAGAACAAATATTTTTTCAATCTACACAAGGCATTTACGATTAAATATATTTATTCAATTCTGGCAAATAATTTTCTCAGTGTACAAATATTGAATCTTTACAAAACCGTTCTACTTCGACAATCCGAGGTAATGAATTTTGTGAACAGGGTTGTTGGAAAATTGTGAAGAACAAATTTTTTTGAAAATTTGACGTTGTTTTTTCACTCACCATTCCACAAGCGTCCTGGGGGGTAATTTGAATCATAGTAGCTGTTGATGAGAAGAAAAAATGAAATAATATTCAAGTAATACCTCCATCTAGAATGACGGGTGATCCACGGAGTATAGTTCACTCCAGTATAGTTCACTCGACGATTCAGTAAATTCAAGTTATCCGAGTATTTTTCAGCTCTATACTTTGATTGAGTAGATCCAAAAAAATGAGATAAAAAATTTCATCGCAAAATATCGAACGAATAAAAGGTACTTTATTGAAATAAGAAGGTAAGACTAACCATTAATTAATGGTAGGCTTCTACTAATCTTGTTCTCTAAAAGCATAATTAAGGTTGTGATGAAAAACCTACGCAGGTAGAAAAGCTGGTACATGTGAGCTGGCGAACCTGTAAGTTTGGATGTAATCTTCTGACTATTTCTCAATACAATACTGCTTTTCTCACCACATGATATTTGCTGAAGACGAACAAATGTAAGGGCGACAATTATAACGAAAATGCAAAATCTAAATTCAGCGGGCTTGTATCGAATTCTGGCCCTCGGTTCTCACCAGTAGAGTGCTAATTCCACTGAACTGATTAATTATTTCCGAGCTTGGACGATCACAACTCTTCAAATTGAGAAATCGATCAAAATATGAGAAATTGCACTTTTTAAATTTTCACATCTTCTTGCAGTTGAAAGATATCTACGAGGCGGTAGAAGAAATGCAATTACGTTTGGAAGAGTTTACATCAATAGTTGGCATGGTAAATATATAAAACTATCTCTTCACGAAATTATCTTTGATGGTATGATGCATAAAATAAGTACCAATCTCTGTAATTATATAAACGAATTCATTTTGTGTTTCAAGATGCAGGCCAAAGGTGACAAGTCTATTATGGAAAATGTACCGCAATTCAAAGCATTACGCCCACACATTAATACATTATGCAGGAGGGTTGATGCTCTTGAAAATTTTATTGCTAAAGCAAATGCTGATCTCTACACACTAGAAGCCAATATGGATGTAGTAGAATCGGCCTACGGTTCTGATAACAAATTGGTCATGTTAAACCCCTTCTCATTTTTCGTAAGTATAACAATGATTTTTCTTCTCTGATAAACTAGTCAACCATCTTTAGCTGCAACAATGATTAAACAAAAAAAATTTGAGGGACTTATTACCTCTTCAACTTATACGAATCATTCGAACGGCATTCCTTAATTTTCAAAAAATATAAGAATCATAGTTTGTATTTCGTTAGTTCGATGTTTTACTCGATACCAAAAGAGCACTAGATAAATTACTGTCACCTGATTGAGATTTATCAGTGGCTGGCGCGAACATACTTAACGAGATCATGCCTTTTTACAGAAAAAACCATCGGAGCCGACGATAAACCCATCTCCACAAACTCACAAACCGGCCAATACTTTCAAAGTCGAGGATTATTTCTCCAGCAATACCCAGGCAGAGAGAGATTCAAAGAGTTCAAAATGAGTTTTCAAATGATTGAACTGTATTAAAATTAGATAATGTATTAGTTTGTATTACATGTCATGATTTGTATTCTTAGTAATTCAGCATAAGCAATGACGCATCCGAGAATATTTTGAATTTTTATATTAAGTGTGGTCAGAGTAAATCATTAATCAGCTGATCAGCTGAACATCGACTCTGTGTATTTACCAGACATGAATTTGAAAATCCAAATAAATAAGTTCTACAAGACCAATGAAACAGATCCACTTCGACACAGAATTACTGAAAAATCTATCACGAGTGTATTTAACGTATATCGAGTCTTGTAACCCAAATATTGGCATTTTCCACGGAGAATGAAATGCCCTCTAAAGGTAAAAATTAATCCCTTTAGCTAAAAAATTTATCTTCATTGTCCATTTAATTTCACCATCAAATTCCGTTTAAAAGTTATCCATAAACCGAATAGAATTCTTCAAATCTTGCAATTAATAAATTTCTCGGTTACTTCCATCTATGAATATAAAAAGCTGTAAGATTTTTTTTATTGTGTTTTTGGGAGGGGAAGATACAGTCAATAGACAAAACTCACTTTTAAATGTTTATCTTGCAACAAGATTCTATACAACAAACTGTGTACAAAAGACACGCGTGCATGGGAGAGTTCAGGACAAGATGTTCCCATTCTATATTTTTTCCTGAAATGCAACTCTCACCTTACAATAAATGCAACACGTTCTCTCTCATGTTTTTCAAGCTTTGGAATGACGTCCATTTAAATTTAGCATTCTTTTTACATCAACACGATACAAAAACTTTCTAGTTTTAATGTACATTTTGTATCGTGCATAAATTGCAAATATTTGCATTGTTTCACATTTGCAATAGATCTGAATTATCACTCATACAATGGATACTTATAGCCGTATTGAAAAATTATTTTAAGTCACGTTTCTGTTACAAAATTTGCAACACCCATGATGACGACTCGTTCTAGTACTCAACCAAAGTCTAAAAAGATCATAACGATAGGCTCATTCAACACATCACGAATTAAATTGGAGACCTAGTTCATCTAGTATTTTTATAAATATAGAATCCATTAGTCATTCATCTCCCTTTTATACATTCAGAACGTGCTATAAAAAAAACATCATTAGTACAACAACAGAAATCATTTCACACCCAGGAGTAGCTTAGATGAAATCGAGCGTTGCAGAATCGAGCATGAGGTATTATATGAAGAATCCAATCAGACGCTCTGTAAATTTACACTGAAGCTATTGGAGGCATGAAAAAAAATTACATCGAACTGTGACTGTTTAGGAGAGGTGATTTACAGTGAATGCATGTTCTTTTATGATTGCAACGTAAAAATGCAATGTAGAGATCTCAGGTTTGGTGATATTTACTGAACTGGAATCGGCTCACTGCCCACTTTCATCGAGTAATGTCGATATTACGTTGTCGCCTTCTTTTGCGATTTCTTGCCCTTCACGATGGTAGGCTTTCCTCTGATGAAACCTTTCTTTTTTCTAGAAGTCTGAAACACGAGATAACGTGGATTTCTGAGAGAACTTCATATAAATTCCTTTGACTGACAAAAAACGAAACGATACGAGTCTTCCTGTAAGTATCTCTTGCAATCAGTTACTCACCTTTCTACTAATGTATGAACTCGATTGACGTGGTATCGTGCGTTTTGATATCGGTATTCTCGGTCGATTAAATTCATCCGGTTTCTTCACCCTACACTCAGAAGTATGAATAAGTCATTTGAAAAAACTTTGAATTCTTCATGAATCATCCAATTATATTGCCATACTCAAGAAAAATAACTGAACAACGATGACTAGTGATGATAGTCTCTCATTTCTGCTTAGAAAATTCTCCACTGATAGCAAATAGAATATTGAAGGAAAACCATTTATAAGGTATGGAAATGAAAATGAGAGACATGAAAAGTGTACGATTTGGAATAAATATGGTACAACAATAGCAAAACTGAATCTAGCGAGGATTGATGCCACAGTTCCATGTAAAAGAACGGATAACACTGAACAATATATTTACCTGTAAACTCTCACAAGCCAATGTTCTGTGGTGTAAGCTTCCTCCAAATAAGTTAGTTGGAAGTTTTTGTTGCCGATTTCAGCGTTGCGCGTTCTGTCATATCCAGATGGCGAACGATAGTCCATTTTAACTTCTCCAAATCGATAATAGCTAAGTTTGTACATAAGTGAGTTCAAGAGAGTTGGCGAAGCCTCAGAGTCAACACGGAACTCTCCCCTCTCAGTGAAATAATCACTTTCTCTTATGTCCTGGGGATGTTCACCTTCGGCAATCCTCACCATCCACAGGAATTTATTTATATCATCACCAGAGTAGCCAATCATTCCACCAAAAATGACTAGCACATAATCAACATCAAGAGACGTCATTATTTCATAGGCTGCACTTTCATTTGAACTCATAGCTTTACCAACTAGAGCAATATGAGAATTATTCCACGTGTTGTTGTCAACAAGAGTTGTCCTGCAAAGAGTTGATCAATTATATTATATCCCATGGGTAGAACGAATACCTCAAGAAACATGATATCATCTACGTGACTTCACTTATCTCGAGAGAGCTTATGAAAGTTGAAAACGATTTAATCAATTAAAACAACGACCACGCATTTCAAAATTATGGAAATAGATACACGCTTCAACTCAATAACATTTCAATTAAAGTGAATTTTCATAGTTTTTATGGAATCGGTAAGAACCTCGAAGGAGTATGCAATATTTGTATGGAAGAATATCTCTGGCATTACTCAGAAGATTTTACGTTCATGAAGCCAAACGATCGCAAGATTCGCCAAAAAATTCTCAAAGTTCAATTGGTGTGTTTCTTTGACTGAGATCAGCTGCTAAGGTTTCGTTTGCTTGAACAAAGGAAATCTGTAAAATATTTCTCCAAGTTTTTTTTCTTTTTCATGAGATATGAATGTAGGAGCCAAAAAGTAATGAACTGTACGAACCTATTAGCCATACCAGCAATCTGATAACCATAGTCCCACCAACTCATAACTCTAGCATCAATATGAGTGTTTTGTGAAAGCCAATAATAAGCTTCTCGGAAATCATCGAGTATAGCTCGGCTACCATCATTACTATACGAGGCAAGGACAATCGAAGGGCTCGAGTAGGCATTGCTTGTTACCCAAGTGCAATGTACAACAAACATCATAAGCAGCATCAGAATGAATATAAGAACTCCATTGCGGAGGCTGCTTCCAAGACCTTCAGCATTTCCTTTGGGTTTTTCATGCCTCATTCTCCTTAGTTTGCCGGCTTTGTCATACAAAGCTCTACCAGGACTACGCTCTGGCTCTTCCTCGCTTTCTTCTTCACTTGCATTTACACCCTCTTCACGATCGTCCTCTTTAATGAATAATTCTAACAAGCTGCTAAAAGCAATACCGGCGAGCATGCATACAACGGGCGTCAAAGTCAACATGAGACGAACCATAACACCAGCAAAGTATACAGCACTGATAGCATACAGCACCACTGGAAATTAAAAGAACTGATTAATCAATTATACTTCTTTGCACGACATTAATAATACAAAGTTGAGCAGATTTGAAGCAAAACGATCTGCTCTGTTCACGAGGCAATGAAACAAAGTGATAAACGATATCTTACCAAATACTCGTTCATCGTTGATATGTTTAATACAGTACCAAAGCCCCACCGGGAATGTTGTTATGAGTATATGTAAATCAAAGAAAAAACTGAACCACGTTGTAGGTTGATGCTCTGATACTGAAGCTATGATAGGAATGTGAATCTTGGCATATCCTGTATCCCAGAGAGAATAAAATCTCCCACTCCATGGAGCTACAAATCCAGCATAGGTGAGGATGACTAAAATTATGAGAAAGACAACAGCTATCCCTGCTACAATTCCACCAAAATATTTCATTTCTGTTTTTGTTAAGTATGTTCGGAGGTATCTAGAGGGCAGAAAACATTATGCTTTGTTAGAATCCTTTTTTGTTTCAATAACAAAAACTTCATACGGAATTTCGTTTAACCACGGCGATTCTACTCACTTGAGAGCTCCAACAAGAATGAGTAAGCAAAATACACCTCCAGCAGCCATGTGTTCAGAAGTACGGATTGGTTGAAAACCAACGAATGGAATCTGCATACTGAACAAAAGTCCTAGAATGTAGAATGTGGTATAACTGGTGAAGAGGCGCAGGCTGAATCGGTTCATGAGCAGCAATACGAAAACGTGCAGAGGTATCAAGTTGATGATGAATACATATCCTCCCCAAGCAGAGACCATATAGAAATATGACAGGGCAGTCATTGTGGCCCAGAAAATTGAGCCAGTCTTGACCGATCTGACCCATAGGTAATAAGTGAGCTGTAGTGCAAAAATAGCAATGCCTTCATTATCATAGCTACCAGCCACTGATCTGGAAATGTAACCAGGTACAATGGCAATAAAACAGGCAGCAAATAATCCAGCGCCTGCGCTCCATAATTCTTTAGTTAAAAAATATGTTGATATTGCAGTCAGTCCACTGAATATTGGTGCCAAGAAGACACATATATCTCTTATATGGATTGGAATATTCAGTGAGTGAAGGATCCAATGTATGCCTCCTGATGTTATCATCAACCCAGGATATACTGAAAAGAGATACAGATCATTATTGTAGTTTAGGCAAGCTAGACATTCTTGGAAAGATGAATATGACATGTTAAGTTTACTCACCTGTTCCTCCAACGATACGACCAAGAGGGTACCATGCTCTATCATCAAACCAATTTAAAAAATTGTAAAACCCATGCTCCACCATGTAAGCAGTTGCACGATAGTTGAACCTGCATACAAATATTTAGTAAGTATTTATCTCATAACTGGTGTCATTTGTGAGACCGGTATTTCTTAGGTAAACAAAAGAGATGAGGTGTGATATAAACAATCAGCATCTTACCATCACCGTCTGCTATTTTCAAGACTGAATCAATTCAATGAGTAATTGAAACTCTACTGGAAAGTTATTACGACAGTGCATCACATGTAAGTCCAGGATGTTTTGGAAACATCATGATGTATGACTATTTATCAAATTTTGCTAGAGGTACAAGAATTAGAGCTTGGCAAATTGATTTACAGGTAAATGATAATGAGATGCTGAACACATGAAGAGTTTATTCATAATTTTGGTGACCCTGCACGTATAAGCACCGTGAAATAACACGGACGACATCGTTTCTGATTCAGATAAGAGTCAGAGCAAATTCGGCAAGTTGGATATTGCCACGTTTGTAAAAGAGTGTTGATCCACGATAAGTAGTAGGAGGAGAGAGGTAAGTTACTTATACAGCTCGGCAGAGAGCTGCGATAAGACAGCTTCATCAAAATCAAAGCCGCAATCGTCACCGGCTAAACCAACAAAATGTTATGATAAACTTACCATGGATCGAACTCGTGGATGATGCTCTCAAATCGAATGACGGCAAAAAGCCGGGACGCAAATCCGGATATCCAAGCGAGTAAAAGAACGGTAAAAGTGATGAGAGAATTGAGTCCATTTGGGCTGACGGCATTGAGCGAAGATTTTGCATGAAGCTTGGTTGTGGGCTTCTTGTCCGGGAAAAGCTGTTTTTTACCGGCTGGCGAGCTCGGTTGTTGTTGCTGTTTCTGTTGCACGGTCATGTTTGTATTTATCTTTGCACAAGGTGATATCTATCTCATTAGAATTTAGAGCAGGTGCCTCTCAGCGGTCTCGGTGCGCCATGTGCTCGGTGGCAGTCCTCGCTGCTGCGTCGACGACCGCGTTATGATGAGTTCCGGAGCAGAAGTTGCTCTCGGAGATGATGAAGTATAGATGTTGCAGGATGATGACTGGTGGTCCGGGTGAGAGTGCCAAAAGATACACACGTGCCACGGCGATGTTGCTTAGCGTCGATCACGACGCGACGACACGTAACCACTCTTCCAATAACGCCAAGCAGCCAGCAGCAGACCACACAACGACACGTCAAGTCAAAAGCCGGCCCGGTTTATTGCCGCAGCCACGGTTGCATATTCTAGGGGCAGTCTCCGACCCTGCATGTTTGCCAACTTCCGATAAGGTAAATGGCACCAAAATGACAGATCCATCGCTCGCGCCAGATGTTTTTTGTATCAGCGAAAGATTTGCAGATTCCCGATAAGTACTTGATACACGTGCGTTTCGTCTCATTTCGCTCAAAACAAATTGTGAAGCTTCGCCGTTGTGACAACATGGAATGGACCGAGGAATGGATGATAATTCTTGTGTTATTGTTCCTGATGTGCTGGTTATTATGGAGTCTACCCTCCAAAAAGTCTCAACGGGAGAAAGATGATGAACTGTTCAAGGCCGTGAAAAATTTTGAGGACAACATTAGGAGTACAGAAGTTAGGCGCCACAATCTTATCAAGATCAAACGACTGCTGGATGCCGGGGCTAATCCAAATGCACAGCCACTAGAAGATGAACGATCATATGGGTAAACGGCAAGACAAGCTTGCAGTATTTTACCACCCTTTGGTATTTGGAACGAGACGAAGGTGTCATCAATGATCTTAAGCAAGGAATTGAATGGTTTATTAGTGCTGGAGCCAATGTGAATGTTATTGACGATCAGGGCAGAACGATCTTGCACTGGACGACGTACTTGGGAGAACCAAGATTGGTCCACAAGCTGCTGTCGGCTGGAGCGGTGGTCGACCCCATTGACTTTGACGGTTGCACGCCTTTGTTGTTCGTTGTGGCGAGTGGTCGACCGATTTTCAAAAGGCTGTTATTTCTAGAAATAGCTCAACAGCTGATTAACGCTGGGGCCAATGTAAACATCACCGATAATCAGGGCAAAACAATCCTGCATTGGGCAGCTTTTTTGGGAGAAACAAAGTTAGTCCGCAAGCTGCTGTTGGCTGGAGCATTGGTTGACCTCTTGGACAACAATCGTGATACGCCTTTAAAGCTCACCTGTTACGGCTGTTACGATGAGATTGGCAAGGAGCTGTTATTTCTGGACGTAGCTCAACAGCTGATCAACGCTGGAGCCAATGTAAACATCGTTGATAAATACGGCACAACAATCTTGCATCGGGCAGCTTACTTGGGAAAGCCAAAATTGGTCCGTAAGCTACTGTCGGCTGGAGCATTGGTGGATCCCCTTGACAACAGTAGCAACACGCCTTTATTGTTGCTCACTGTGGCGAACAATAAGATTGGCAATGATGAGCTGTTGTTTTTGGACATAGCTCAACAGCTGATCAACGCTGGAGCCGATGTAAACATCGTTGATAAATACGGCACAACAATCTTGCATCGGGCAGCTTACTTGGGAAAGCCAAAATTGGTCCGTAAGCTACTGTCGGCTGGAGCATTGGTGGATCCCCTTGACAACAGGAGCAACACGCCTTTATTGTTGCTCACTGTGGCGAACAATAAGATTGGCAATGATGAGCTGTTGTTTTTGGACATAGCTCAACAGCTGATCAACGCTGGAGCCGATGTAAACATCGTTGATAAATACGGCACAACAATCTTGCATCGGGCAGCTTACTTGGGAAAGCCAAAATTGGTCCGTAAGCTACTGTCGGCTGGAGCATTGGTGGATCCCCTTGACAACAGGAGCAACACGCCTTTGTTGCTCACTGTAGCTGACAATAGGATTAGCAATGATGAGCTGTTATTTCTGGACATAGCTCAACAGCTGATCTTTGCTGGAGCCAATGTAAACACCATTGATAATCAGGGCAAATCAATCTTGCATTTGGCGGCTCATTTGGGAAAGCCAAAATTGGTCCGCAAGTTGCTGTCGGCTGGAGCATTGGTGGATCCCCTTGACAACAGTAGCAACACGCCTTTGTTGCTCACTGTGGCGAACAATAAGATTGGAAAAGAGCTGTTATTTCTGGACATAGCTCAACAGCTGATCAACGCTGGAGCCAATGTCAACGCGGCAACAAGAAAAGAGCGCCTATACACTACTTTTCCAAGGTAATATTACCATTTACATTAAAAATTGTTTTCCCTCTACACAACACAAGACTCATCCTGGAAACTGTTTTATATGCCCTGAAATTTTGTTGATGTCGAATTTCAAGTTTAGATGAATTTATATTGATGATCATTAGATCTTTACGTGTCTGCATGCTGGAATTCATCATTTCAAGGGCTTACAGCTGCAAACATTATCTTCTTCGTTTTTCCTTGCGATCGTCCATTTTTGGCCTTCGTTGGGCGCCATAGGGAGTCACCGACCGGCAGTTGGCTCGTAAAGCTTACCAATCTTGGCAGTATTCTCGGCATCAGCCAGATCACTCGCACAATTTGAGTCTCTAAGCTGGCGGATTTGCGAAAAATTTTAAGAATTTTCAAGAACCTTGAAAATTGGACCCCGCCATAAAACATAGGGTAGTGGCTTTCGGTGACTGTTCATGAAAGTAAGCTCAAACGGTAGATCTCGGTGCACTGATCCAAAGTTATCACGGGCGTAAAATCCTATGGAGGTCCCCATTTCGAGGTACATACAACCTTGTGTCTCAATGATGCCACTTTATGCCTCGGAAAATAAGGTCATTAGTTGATTTCCATTATATTATCAAAATACTGGAACATGTGGATCATACTCTCACCTGCTCGGGCTGAATCTATTTTAGCTAGTTCATATTTTTGTCAAGAAGATGACTCATAACACAGTCCGGCAAAATGAAAAAAAAAATCACCCTTTTCCAGAGACCGGACCTATGTATCCCTAGGTGAAGTCGTGCGCTGAATCCGAAATTGGCATCGGTTTGCACGGAGCCCCCAAAATTTAGAGAAAATCGGGAAGAAAATTCACTAAAGCGAGATATGGGTGGTTCCGCCAAAAGGGTTAATTTTGGGGGTCAAATCTGTCCCTTTTGCACATTTTCTAACCTCTTAATCATTCGATTCTCATTCATTACGAGGTCACCTTGGAGTCAAAATCAAAATGCTGATTATTCCAGGTGGTATATCGCTAGTACAAATGATCTTGATCCCAACAGTGTGCCTATCATCCATGCGACCGATGCTAGATCAATATTACGTTTTCTCGAGAGTGACGGAATGTGAAATTTCGACCTTCAATCAGGCCCACTAGCTCGTATCAACTCGGATCGACTTGGCCAAAGATATAGGGAAGAGTGGGGAAAAATTGGACGGATTTTGCAGTGGGGCTATTTGACGATACTTAGGGCTATGTGCGTTAAGGGACTTTGAAGTTCAACTATTGAATAGATTGTAAAAAAGTTTTCAGACCCCTAGGTCTCAGCGTTCATACTTTTTCTTGAAGTTGAAAAAAAATCTGTCCGAATTCGCCCCGCGCTTGGGGGCACTTCTGACAAGTTTTGGGGGCAAACTTGGACAGCCTCTCAAAATTGGTATACGGCATTATTCTCCGCCTATTCGAGTCGCTTGTACTCACCGAAACACGTAGTGATAACCCAAAATCATGAGGGAACCCCACCCGTGACCTTTATATCCTCCCATAGCTTCAACAAGCGGGCCATTTTTATACCATTTTTTAACATTATTGGAATAGGCTTTTTATTAGTGCACTATCGTCTTTAACAATCAGCAAACGTTTTGCAGCTCCTAAGAGTCGACTTTGATAATTTTATTCATATTGGAGGTACCTATACTGCCCTAAGTCAACGATCCAAATGGTATAAGAGTGTGACAATCAACCCAATATCAGCGAATGCGACAGTGAAAATGCGAAAATCGAGCACTATCTTCGAACACGTAAAAGGCGACTTTTCGCCTTTAATCCGACTCCTATGACCGTCATTAGACATCGTAACTTCACTTTTCCACCCATTTTCAATCATCTATCTCACCCTCAACAACCCGCGCTTCGAAAGATTTGAACAAACGCATACGCGCCACTATACGCACAATTATCCTGCTCGAAAAACTCGAACACGCGATCGGTCGACCGATTTTAGATGAGATTTAGCATTGTCCAAATTCGCCCCCACCAATTCGTCCTAAAATCTCCCAGGCATTTTTTTCGCAGAATTGCGATCATTTGGGCCCAAAAGAACCGATTTTGGCCCACGACGGCTCAAAATCTTCGTCTCATAGTGTAGTTTTTGGCCCTCAAACGGCGGTTAAGCTCGTCCACTTTTGCAGAAGTTGCGTGAATTTTTGCATTTGGAAAATAAACCGTGGGAGGCCCTCGAAAAGTACCCCTATGTCAGCGTGGACTCTCAGTATCGTTTTGGGAGGTTTAACCGCGATCAAAACCATTGTCTGTGATGATATAATGAAAGAGAGTCCACGCGGCGAAAGCATAGACTCGCCTCCGACCGAGCTATCTCACTTATCCAATTTTGCCCCCGTCCAAATTCGCCTCACTCTCCCCTACCTCTTACTGCCACCAAAATACATAGGAAAAATGCAATATTGAGGCATTGGAGTCATTGAGATGCTTAAATTCATATGTGATGGATGTGACATATTTTTTTACCTTTCGGAAAAATCAGCAGATTTTTGATCCGCTCGCCGAATTTTTTCAAATTAACGGTCGCGCCGAACCGGGACCTTGTAATCGAATCAAAATGGAACGAGATTGCACTCGTGAGAAAGCCTTTTGCTCTCACAAAAAACCCGAGAGCGTATTTAATGAGGGATATGGAATGGGACATGGTTTCCCAGGACAAAAAGTTTCCGATGAAAAACTCGACGTTCGCCATGAAAAACTCGAGTAGGGATTTGCAGTAGTGCATGAAATTACTCCTCCAATCATAAGCTCTCGAATGGTATGTTGCAGAATAAGTGCGCATTATCTATCGTTGCATGGTGAAACTACGAGCTTGCAGGAATAACTTTAGAAAAAGGACAAGCAAATAACCGTGTTTTTAGGCATAAATCGATGTCTAGAGTACACGAAAACCACGAGTATTGTATTGTTTTGTATTTGTTTCCAACGTACACTCTTTCGAGCAAAGTGTTACCCCCACCGCCTTGGGCGTGGAGGCAATTGTCATATTTCCAGTTTATAGTCATTTTTCCAATTTTTTAGTCGTTTTTCCGATGTTTCCTATCAGGTGAGTGCGAATTTTGAGCGGACTCTATCAGAGAGTTGCTACGAGGATTCAAGCACCACCGCGGCATTTTTCGAGTATGATCTGCATTTTATGCAGGCCCATACTCACCGCCTTAATCAGACTCGACAAGTGTTCAGTGCCATTCGGTCTCTCCGCTGATACTTCTGGAATCTGACAGTCATAAGTAGCGAAGCTCAATGCTCGACACGGCTGCTGGAGGATACCACCAAGCCTCATCAGAGCCCAATGATCGTTCTTTCGAATTTTCGGCCGAGCGCTCAGCACTCAAGGCATTTTATTAATTTTTTTGTCGGAACGCAAGGATTCGCGTTCTCGGTTGAGTTACTCTGAAAAAATTCTGAGTGATCCGACCGGGATTCGAACCCACGCCCCCTCGAGCGCATTGTTTCAGCCCGCTCAAGGCACAAGGCCTCTACCGACTGAGCCAATGGACGCTCTCGAACAACCACGAGTGTCGTCACTCAAACCAATTCTCGTTGATCCTAAATGATGGAAGTTGAAATACCCAACTTTTATATTGGGCCTACCTCATACCGTTTGAAAATGGCAGCTCTGGACATCAAAATTAACAGTTTTTGCGGAATCACTCATATCGGATTATTGACCTCGGATTCTGGAAGAGTCCAGAATGGAGTGAAGAAGAGTCCAAATATGGACCTTTGAAAATTTTCGTTTCCGGGCGTGATCCTGATTTAGTCACCAGGGTGACACTCTTGATTCAAAACTCGATGTTGTATACTAGTGCCCCAGAACTCAATGTGGTACTCGTGATCCAGAACTGATGTGGTACTTGTGATCAAGAATTACCCTGGTAACTCCAGTCTGGATCGCGAAAGCTACAGTGAGTCTGGATCACGATTATCACATCGAGTTCTGAATCACGATTACCACATTGAGTTTTGGACCACGAGTACCACATTGAATTCATGATTACGAGTTCTACCTTGAGTTCTGGGTCACAAGTATCACATTTAGTTCTGGACCACGAGAACACATTGAGTTCTGGTTAAGTTACCTTAAGTCATGTTTGGCTCATATGAAGGTATATACCGGGCCCAAACTTCTGGTCCCCAGGGTTATTTTCCCCTCTAATATCATTCCATGTATACCTAACACTGGTATTCATAGTCGTTACAACCCCGAGAGTTGAGAATTGATCCGCGGATTAGGTGCCGTAATCGGCGTGGCAGAAGAATAAACTATAGACTGTTCATTCAGCTCACATTGTCCCAATGCAGCAGAACACCACAGACTGGAACTCATTATTTGTCCACGCCGATTACAGCGCCTAACCCGCGGTTCAACTCTCGGGTTATAACAATTATGAATACCAGTGTTATACCTTTTTGACTGAATCATGCAGTGTATACCAGAAAATTATTCTATAATAAGAAAAAAGAAGTTAGCGAATCTGCATCCAAAATAAATAATGTATAATATGTATCCACAATTTAGTGCAGTTTGATCACAATCGGCTTAAAATCCAATTTGTTACGATGCATCAAGGGGCCGAGACCAGATATTTCAAAACGAGAAGCTCTTAGGATTTTTACCCATGACACCTCTTGACAACTGCGCAGAGATCTATAACGATGAGTCCACTTTCATAAGTAATTGCCAAAATCCATTATCCTATGACTTATGGATTTCCTATACTATTTCACCCGGCGAGCATGGTGAGTCCGGGCACCTGGGGTACCCGGGTATTTCTATACGATTCTATCTAATAAATTTCAATCTGTGCCACTTTTGCAATCCTCACAGATCTTAGGAATAGAGGTAAAGGATGAATGGAAAGATTTAGGAGTTTTTCTGAGTTTTTTGGGTCGACTCACCAGGAGAGGTCATCGCATCCGGATCACGGATTTGGCTGAAACTTTGGTAATAATCTCCTTTTAGTGCGAAAAGATGAAACCCAAAATTATAGAACCGAACGCTCAAACGTTTTCGAGCTACAGCCAAGGACATTAGCATTGCAGGGATACCTAATATTTATAATTTTTAACATGGGCCCATATGGACAATGCTGATGCCTGAAGATGTAGCTCGGAAACGCTTGGATATCATCTTTTTGTTTTAAAAGAATACTATTCCCAGAGTTTCAGCCAAATCCGTGATCCGGATGTGATGACCTCTCCTGGTCAGTTAAGTCTAAGGCGGATTTAGTCCTAACCAAAAACTCCGAGCGCTTTGGTCCCGCCGGTCATACTGATGAGCCCAGAGAAAGATTATTCATTATAAAATCGAATTAAACTGTTCATTATTTTGTTTGCTATGTCAGCAATAACTTCCATGTAAATGTTTACTGTCCTAGGGAAAGATTATGCACATCCTATACGAAGAATGGGTTACGTTGCCGCATGTTGTGGGTGCCCGGGTGCCGACGGGACATGCTATTTCTCGGAAAATATTAAGTAGAGCATAGAAGTTTCCTTCATGAGAGTCGATTTGATGACCCGGGTGCTCATCGTAGGGTCAACACGTTCACTGCGAAGACAAAAATCGCGTTCGGGTCCTGTGTGCGATGGCCCCCACTATGGTGTGGCCTAATAGCGGGGTTTTGATGATCGTTTAGATCACGCGCCGCTCACAGAGCTGGACTGTGGGCTCCATCGATGGGGCCCATCCGGGCCCATCGCAGTGACGAAGTTGAGTAGCATGTACTGGCTCTTGAATATGACACTGGGCTACCCAAACTTGTCATCCGAACGTGATCTGAAGGAAAGAATGTGTTGAGACGCAGTCCATACACCCACCCAGTTTTTAGATGGCAGCCTGAAACAGTTGCGGGTAGCTTTCGCTGTTTGCTAAAAGTTACGAAAAGCGGAGAAATAGTGCTTCTAAATATCAGAAATTAAATGAAAAAGTTGGTTGAGGTTGGGGAAAAAAATGAGAGGGTATCCTTTCCGATTATTTATTTCAGTCTACTCCGCTTGGGCTCTTTGAAATAGAACCACTACGGAGGATGTATTATGATCAATAATCAAAAACAGGATTGGTAAATCTGGAAGTAGATCCAAAATATGATGTGTGCCTGATCCGACTTATCATGACTGTACAGCTCAAAACGCGAACGAAAGGATCAGAAAGTGCAAATAGGATCCATCAATTAGCACAACACAATTGTGGCAACGCTCCTCTCCTCAGTTGGAAATTTACGTGGATTCTTTTTTCTGACCAGTGACTAATCAGGCCTTATTGTAAATCCTCTTCTACTCAGCTAAATAATTTCCAAGAGTTACCTCATGCTTCATCACGAACTTACGAAAACCTTTTCACAGTGAGGGCGAGACTTGTTTGCATCGTGCATGTTTCCGCGGAGACGTGCGTATGGTCCACTTGTTGCTGTCAAATGGAGCTTCCGTGAATGCCGTTGACAGTAATGGGCTCAATGCCTTGCTGCACGCTATCAAATCCTTCAGTATCCACAGTGTGGATATTGTAAGACAGTTGATTGACGCTGGATCCGATGTTAACTTCATCAATGAAAAAGGAGTCGAGGGAAATCCTGAGAAGCCGTTGTCCGCTCTTCACGTAAGCTTGCAAAGCTATCTCTTTTCTCTTTTAAATTAGTTGTCCTGGTTCGATAGTTCATAGTTGATTGCAAGATGCATACATTTAGAAAATTATGCGTCGCTCGTAATCGCAGAAGGGGTCAATAGATAAATTCCATCTTGAAAAAAAAAAAAAAAAAAAAATGAAGAGAGCATTACCGTATTAGAATGTCTAGTGTAACTAATTCTCCAATACATTTTCAATGAGTTTCATATGACCTACCCTTGCTCGTAAACAAACTGATTCCTACAAGCATTTTTAGCGAGAATAACCATCAATAGATTTTTGTTACAGATTGCCGTCAACAGAGATGACTTAGTTATGCTGGATTATCTCCTCAAGCGAGGTGCCAATCCGAACCATGCAAATCAAGTGGGTCGAAGCATACTATCGTTTGCATTAGAAAAGAGACGTAATAGCCTTCGCAGAATAGAACTTCTCATATCTCACGGAGCAGATATGTATGATTCTGGATCTTGCAACTCAAAATCACCTCTCGAGCTGCTTGTGTCGACCAACAGAGTGGCTGAGGTAGAATGTCTCCTTAAACACGGCCTTGACCTTGGCAGGTACCGGCCTCGAGCTCCAAATGACTTTTCACCTTTACACGAAGCTATATTATGCAGCAAAACTTGTCATATGCTATCAGTTTTGCTCAGATACGATACCAAAGGGTTGTTGGACTTAGGTCACGTTGATTCAGTCGGCCGTTCACCACTTTCTGCAGCTGCTGAAGATAGGTCGTCAGTATTTGTGAAATTGCTGGTGGAACAAGGTGCTGATGTAAACCACGTCGATTCGAAAGGCTACTCGCCACTCGATTACGTATCGCATTTGGCTAAAATCAAAACTGGCACGGTAAATCGCATTCAGATTTTGGTAGAAGCCGGTGCGAACCCTCGCAAAATTCTTAATAAACTCGTGAAGGTTTGTTCCTTTGATGAGAATGGTCAGCCCAAGGCTTATCCGACTAAGACTGAGTGTCATCGTTTGAAGCAGGCTTATTGCGTCATCAAGTATAGAATTTTGTACGAGAGCAAAAAAGCAGTCGCAGAACCAATAGAGCACGTAGACGTAAATTTACCTGTTCGACTTAAGCAATACATCGAAATTTGCAAGGCTGAGATAATTTTGCTGAAGAATTCACCAATTCACAAGTCAGTCACTTACTATCATATGCTCGCAGACGAAAAATGTTATCAACGAGTGAGAGATCACCGAGCATATACTTCGTTTATTAAGAAAAATCTTGAAAATAGATTTCCTGTGTATGGCCGAGATCTGCGCGAGCGTTTTGATCGTGCGAGGGATTTGCATGAAATATGGGAAACTGCCGTTAAAAAGTTAGGCACATACCTTAGACTCAATTATGATGCGTATTACTTGATCATCATGAATATCCTGAAAAGGCTCCAAAACGATGATTTACGCTCCGTAGCTGAGTCATAACAGTTTTTTGAGTATGACTGGTTTTCATTACAATTACACATTCGAGTCTACCATGCATTTGTGCGTATTTTTTTTTTCTTTTTTCGCATCAAATCTGATAACTGTCACTCAATTTGACTTCAGATTGGTTAATTGAATAGAATAGCTTCATATATATAGTGTCTTCAGAATTCGATAGGCAAGCATATAACGGTCTCTTCAGTAGGTTCTCGGTATTGGTATTTATAAATATATCACTAACGTCAGTTAATTGGAATGCACCAATGTACTATTTCCGCCCTCATTTTTTTAAAACTTCTATGTCTATATAATTCCCTTACAATATACCGAAGTTTCATCACTTCAAGGTAAGAGAGCAGAAAAGCTTACCAGTGTAGCGTACCTAATATACAAATTTTTCGATTTTTAAGTAAGTAATCCTCACTGACCGAAACTAAGCTATGAGAAGAGTATTACCGTTTGAGATAATTTTCTCAGTATGTTAATTATATTTTATTTATTAACAGAATGTAAAATCCACATGACTCAGCAATTTTCAGAAAATTACATCCGATCTATGAAAAATTGTCGATCGATTTCCCTACGACAATAAAAGTATCTGAAATTATTACATCAGACGCGTTTGGGATCACTCGAAAGATTCTCAAACTACTACCTCTCTGCTTCCCCCCTTTCACATAAATTTGCATTTACAGAAGGCCCACAACGCAATGGTATCGAGATTTTTGTTGGAAAAATATGTTCAGGTGATGAGTCGATATTTACTTGACCCCTATTCGGAATGCCGTCAGCAGCGATTGGTGGGGATGGTCAAAAGCTATACGCTAACTACCCAGGCAACGTTTCAAATATTGAATTTAAGGCAAAATTACTTACATAGACCTGAGTGATGCAAAAGAATTATTTTGGATTTGAAAACTATTGAAACCACCAATTTTAAAACTATTAAACGGAAAAAACCTATAGTCCGGGAGCCGAGCAGGGTTCCGTAGCATCTTCGAGGTCACCGGGTAAAAGTTGGTGATTCTGATGTACTGAATCCGATTTTCGAGGGTGCAAAGTCGTCCGAGCAAGTGGTAAATTGTTATTAACAAATTTTTATAAACAAATGAAAAAGTTGATGAATCGACGGGAAAAAATCATTTTTATATTTTTTGGGCGATCCTGCGTCGAAAAGGTCTCGTAATATTTTTCATAAAAATGCGTAGTTTTCCCGCAAAAATTCCCAAAGTTTGAAAAAAGTCGATTTTTGCAATATTCAGATGTTGCTGCTCGGTTGCAAATTGAAATTTTTCAATGCACCCAAGCTAGAATTACTCTTTGAAGCCTCCTCAATGAGTGGGGATGATGGATCTGGCGGAAAATTGCTAACCTTGTATGCAACGTCAGCAAGAACAACCCCATGTTTTCTATGGATTTTTCCGTCATTTACCCAACACTGATCCATAGGGGCATGGCATTTTGCTCTGGTGTTTGGAAGTCACGGGGTGAACTTGATGATTCCGATGTATTTTGACCCGCTGAATCCGATTTTCGAGGGTTCAAAGTCGTCCGAGCGTGTGGTAAATTGTTATTAACAAATTTTTATAAACAAATGAAAAAATTGATAAATCGACGGGGAAAAATTATTTTCATATTTTTTGGGCGATTTTGCGTCGAAAAGGTCTCCTGACATTTTTCATGAAAATGCGTAGTTTTCCCGCAAAAAATTCCCAAAGTTTGAAAAAAGTCGATTTTTGCAATATTCAGATTGTTGCTGCTCGGTTGCAAATTGAAATTTTTCGTGCCAAAATGGAATTTTTTTTCATTTTATTAATAAAATTGGTTAATTTGTTGATAACAAATCATCACACGCTCGGACAACTTTGCACCATCAGGAATCGGATTCAGCGGGTCAAAATACATCGGAATCATCAAGTTCACCCCGTGACTTCCAAACACCAGAGCAAAATGCCATGCCCCTATGGATCAGTGTTATGTTGGGTAAAAGACCGAACAATCCATAGGAAACATGGGGTTGTTCTTGCTGACGTTGCACACAAGGGAGGCCATTTACCGCCAGATTCATCATCCCTTATCATTAAGGAGGCTTCAAAGAGTAATTCAAGCTTGGGTGCATCGAAAAATTTCAATTTGCAACCGAGCAGCAACAATCTGAATATTGCAAAAATCGAATTTTTTCAAACTTTGAGAATTTCTTGCGGGAAAACTACGCATTTTCATGAAAAATATCACGAGACCTTTTCGACGCAGGATCGCCCAAAAAATATAAAAATGATTTTTTCCCGTCGATTCATCAACTTTTTCATTTGTTTATAAAAATTTGTTAATAACAATTTACCACTTGCTCGGACGACTTTGCACCCTCGAAAATCGGATTCAGTGGGTCATAATACATTGGAATCACCAACTTTTACCCAGCGGCCTCGAAGATGCTACGGAACCCTGCTCGGCTCCCGGACTACTAAGGATGGATAATAAGAATGGTCGGAGGAAATCTTGCGAAATTGACGTGGAATTACTCAGCATTGAATTAGTAAGATAATTTGTCCGACGGATAATACTTTGGTGATCTAAGGAAGTGAAAATGTCTAAATTTGAGTCAAGTTAGATGACGAAATATCATTATCGATAATTATTCTTCAAATGCTATTGATTGAGGCATCGTTGATCGTTCTCATATCGAATCGTCTTGAAAAAGTCATCAATTTCATGATATCAAAATAGCTCACTGCCGTGAACTGTTGGTAGAGAAGTATCATTCAATTTTCCACTAATTACTGTCTCTGATAAAAGTATTAAATCCTTCCACTTTCTGCGAAATTCAAACACATATTTTTCGAGACATAAATATCAAGGTAATCTTTGAAGGCGAATACGGCCTATGTTCTTACCTGTTCTTTTTCGTTCTATTTGTCCAGAACTTCATCAAAACTCCTCTAACCCTCTACTCAAAACTCAAATTCTACCTCCCCCCCTCTCCACAGATATTTTTTATTCCTCCGTCTCAGAACGAAACTTCGCTACCGGATCTTGGATGTTAATGTTTTTCCAATAATCTTCTAGATTCATTTCATTTCCCTTGTACTAAAAGCTGCACTACCTGTTTGAGATTCGCGTGAAGGAGAAATAATTACTCGATTTGTAAGTGCCTCGATAACTGGCTATAATTAAATGTTTTACAAAACTATTACAATAGTGAACTGCCGATTACAGTTATTGTCATTCATTTTTCACTTCGTGAATAACTCGGTTTTATACAGGGACTCGCCGAACAATTGTAAACAGCCCTCGCTCGATATAATAAAACAAAATAGTTGATGCTCACAAATGAATTGACTTTCATATAAAATATCTATCAAAATTTATTATGTTAATAATGGCCACAACCAGTCAATTGGCTGAATTATCCAATTAATATTGAAAACACTCTTCACAATAATGGAAGAAAAAGCTCAACATTTTCATGAATACTAAACCTCCAAGTGGATTTTATGATAGAACTGGGCTTTGATCCACTGACAGGACAATGTCATAACTGTCAGAGTTTGTCTGTCCTGATCACAAGTATTTGGCAACAAAATTATGGATCAAAGATTTGGACTCCAAAGCCAGAGAAAGAATTTTGATCATGAAAAACGATGGATTTTCGTGTGATCTTGAAATTTGTGGAGTGACTTCAAGTTATCCCACCAAACCATCAATTGACTTTCAAGGATTAATTTAAACCAAGGAGTCAGTGGAGAATTTATGCTTTTAACAAAGTCATCAACACCTTTTTTAGAGATCCATTTTGTTTCACTGACTTCATCTGGATTAGGGTCAAGTGTTACTTTGTCAATCAGCAAAAAGAGAACATAATCTATCTCATGTTCACCCCAAATCTGATCTCCTGCTGCTTGGTAATGAATTCTTGTTAAGTAATGGAAATCTTCAGGCTCAATTTCTTTGCTAGGAATCCCAAGTTCATACCCAAGTCTCCTCACAGCAGCTCTTCTAATTCCAAGGGCATGGGACTCTTCACTTTCTCCCTCTATATCAGCTAATGGGTGACTACAGCAAGTATTTGTGTAATAACCTGGGAATGTAATCTAGAAAAGGGATAATATTTGTTATCAAAGCAATATGGGCGAAAGACCAAGTGAATCATCTTTGTACCTCAAATCAGTAAAAAGAAGTGGAATCAATTACAGAATATATGAGAGTAGAAAGTTTTACTTACTTTTGTTTTAGATCTTCTCTGAATAAGTAAATCTCCTTGCATATTGAATAGAAACACACTAAATGCTCTATGTAAGGGTATGCTACCATCTTTAGCAATTTTATGACAATGTTCTTTTGTGGCTTCACCAATAGGCTTGTCAAACTGATCAACAAGGATACACTTCTCCTCAAGAGCAGTTCTCTGTAGTGGAGCTATCTGCATATTAGTAGAATATGATCTGACAGCCAGAAACTCATCTTTCAGCGCAGTGCTCATCCTTCTTAAAACTTTCAACATCTTCACAAGAAGATGAAGTCTATCGAGCTACAAGCTACAGCAACAAACTGTTGAAAATACTAAACAAAAAGATGCGGTCAGCTCAAACAAAAAGCACATATCTACCTTTAACAAGAATTACTTTGAACGAATGTGCATTCTACCTCCTTTTATTGGTCAGAGGAGCTGAAACTTGAAAGAGACAATTTTTTCACGCCACTCACTGATTATCATAAGAAAGCGACTAAGAATCTGCCACACGATTTCTAGTAACAACCTCGACACTTTTCCTTAGCTTCTCTGACGTCACGATGATTTTACCCTCACCTTCGTCAACATTCTGATCTGACGCGTTGGTTGAAAAATATGGAAAGAAATCCAGTGCCTTTCAAGAGTTTCGAGTTCAACCAACAATTGAGTCTCCTGTTTCCTGTCTCTTTTGAAGTTTTGGACTCTCTCTTTTGGCAGAAGCAGAAGAAGCCACAAGGCCGAACTAGCGCGAACGCCCGACGGTGCTGCGCTTTGCGGCCTATTTGTGCATAGTCTCTCAGTGTGGAAAGTGGAACTCTGAAGCAGTCGACGTAAAATCACGGTACCTTACATGCTGTTGAGGTTATAAACAAGCCGGAGCAAAAGTTGATGAGTTTTTTTCAGTTTTTTCAACACTTGGATTCCTTACCGACCCAATGGTTCAGAGAGTTTTTAGTTTCGTTATCCCACATTAAGCTCTTTGCTTTTAAATAGTAGAAAATGACTGAGGAAAGTGGTAAGTCCCGCTATAATGATTGGATGTTGCTTGCAGGTGTAGTGTTTTGGTTAAAATAAAACTCAGAAGTATAGCCCCAAAATATTTCTCAATCAATGAGAACTTTAATTCAAATTTGAATGTCTTTTACAGGCTTTGAAGTAGCCCGTATCAAGTATATCTCCATTCATTTATTTACTGTCAATTAGTCATATTTTCTTAATCATTTGACTCTAGGGATTAGAATCGACTCAAAAATACGAACTAGTTTTCGTATCTCACCAGAACACAGAAAATAATGTACTTTGTAATGTTGTGTGATTAGATCATCTTTTAGTTGATTTCATTTTATTGCTTTGCAGAAAAAGCACCAGTCCAAGAATTCAAACTAGATCCAGATTGTGAACTGCGCTTTGAGCTGGAAGGCAAAACTGAAAAAGTAGTTTTAGAGGTATGAAAATTTATTGGTGAACTTATCAAGTTCGTATAAAATTTGTTCAGTAGAAAACTCGTATATGCTCTTTGTTATTTAGTTGAAAAGTGGCTTGGCAGAAGTGTTTGGCACAGAGTTGGTGAAGGGAAAGAAATACGAATTCACATGTGGAGCAAAAGTTGCTGTTTTTACATGGCAAGGGTGCACGGTAGAATTAGTGGGCAAAACCGATGTCAGTTATATAGCCAAGGAGACGCCAATGAGTTTATATTTGAATTGCCATGCTGCCATGGAAAGAATAAGAGAACAAGCTGAACAAGATGATACAAAAGGACCAATACTAATGGTTGTGGGTCCATCTGATGTAGGAAAGTCTACAGTGTGTCGGTTATTGCTCAACTATGCCGTCAGAATGGGCAGACGGCCCATATATGTTGATTTGGATGTTGGACAAGGACATATTGCCATCCCAGGAACAGTTGGTGCACTACTTGTTGAGAGACCATCCAATGTTGTAGACGGTTTCAGTCAACAGGCGCCCTTGGTGTTTCATTTTGGGCATAACGCTCCATCTGCCAATTCAGTCCTTTACGATCTCTTAGTAACTAGATTAGCTGAAGTATGTTCTGACAGGTTACAAGCAAATAAGAAAGCCAAAGTGTCGGGAATTGTCATCAACACTTGTGGATGGATCAAAGGAGGAGGCTACAAAATGTTGACCCATGCTGCAAAAGAATTCGAAGTTGACACTATTCTAGTTTTAGATCAGGAGAGACTTTATAACGAATTAGTTAGGGATATGCCAGATTTTGTAAAAGTTGTATTTTTACCTAAAAGTGGAGGTGTAGTGGAAAGAAATCAATCACAGCGCAGTGAAGCTAGAGATCAATCTATTAGAGAATACTTTTATGGTTCTCGGACACCACTGTATCCCCACAGTTTTGAAGTAAAATGGAGTGAAGCTAAACTATTCAAAATCGGAGCACCAATTTTGCCATCTTCATGCATGCCTTTAGGGATGAAAGCAGAAGATAATCTCACTAAACTTGTCGCTGTCACACCAGGACCTAGCCTGCTACATCACATACTTTCAGTATCTTTTGCTGACTCTCCTGAGGATGACGTTGTGCAGACGAATGTTGCCGGATTTGTTTGTGTGTAAGTACACCCTGACAATCTAATATCAACATTGTGAATTCTACCTCTTTACTTCAGTGTGCTGAAAGCAATATTGATATTGATGCATTTATTTTGCTATCCTTCTGTGGTTCACATATGTATGAGCATTGAGCAATGTCAATCGTAGAGGTGGGGCTATATTGTCAATAGGTTCAAGTGATATTCGCTGTTTAGACAAATACACTTCCCTCTTGTCTTGGTCATTTAGATTCCATGTGTCCTTGTGAGAAATTGAAGACAGTAGGGGAGATTCCAAGAAAACTGACTTGCAATACCTAAGAAAAATACTCACGAAACAATACGAAATTAATTTCATGTCAACTTATGAGGGGTTGGGTTTCGGGAATGAGGGTCAGTTATCGAGAAAAATCGCCCATTACCATGAGTGTAATTTCCAGACATTCTCCGAAAAATTTTTCGAATTCGGCGGCTTCCGGACCAACCTTTATTTTGTTGCACACTTCCTTTGAAATTATGATGCGCCCTTTTCTAAGAAGTTATCAAAATTATATGGATGATTTCATTTTGCAGAACAAACGTTGATGTGGAACGTCAAACATTCACAATCCTGAGCCCTCAACCAAGGCCGCTGCCAAATCATATCTTGCTCTTGAGTGAGATTCAATTCATGGACTCTCACTGAGTAAATTTATCAATAAATAATGTACAAAATTTTTATTTTTATAATTATTATTATGTAAATGTTGATGGATTTCAACAGGATCTATCTGATCATTGAGTAAAAAAGAATATTTCAATCCAATCAAAATCGTGTTCATTACACTGAATCCCTTTTGAATTACCAATCGCTCAATATAAGAACACACCTTGCGAGGTCAACGGAAAATTCAAAACGTTCTTAACGAACCGCAGTCGAAGCAGAAGTTGAAAGGTGTAGTAGAATGTTCCGAGAACCGGTGCCAGCACGATGATGCCAATGGATGAAGATCAACGTTTTGATATCAATGATATTTCTAATTTCGAGGCAAATTTCAAAGAGAAAATTGACGAATTACAATGGAAGTCTGTGAGTTCCCTCAAATATATATGCTATTAATGTCATCTCGATCAGAAATTCTTTACGTTTCATACTCGAACTACATTAACTATGGCGAATTCCATTCGGTTATTCTGTATTCTAATCGATTCTCATTGTTGGTATTGAAAGAAAGCGCTACAAGAATTACAACAAGAAGTTTTCAAAATTCGCCAAGAACTAGTCTCCAAAGATATTCTTCTTGAGGATCGTAAGAGAACGATCAACGATTTGAGGATGCAGTTGACTACGGCAAATCACGTAGTTGAAATGATAGAGAGAGAAAAATCCAAATGTGCCAATGAAAGAATGCAATCTCAAATAAACTGCGATACTGCTATGAAAGAAAGAGAATCTCTGCTTGAACAAGCACACAAAGCGAAATTGGAGAACATGACACTGAAATTAGAGCTGCAAAAGAAAACCGAAGATGTTGCACAAAATGAAATTAAAACTAAGAAGTTGGAAGCATCTTTGGTAGAAGTACAAAATCGATTCTTCCAAACTAATAGTTTTCTGAAGAGGTAATTACTTTTATTTCTTTATAACGCGGCCATACCGTAAATTTGGAAAAATGTCAGGAATGGTCAATCTTTTACCTCATAAGACTACTTCTGTAGCAGCATCTCAAAGCTTGAAAGAGAGCATAAATCACTAAAAAAGACAATTGGAACTGTAATAAATTTGAATAAGCAACTACAAACAGTGGGACTATGCTCACTTGCAATCTATGAAAAGAAAAATGAGGAAATTAGAGAGCTGCAGAGAAATTTAGCTGGAAATGGACCACAAGTGACTACCCAATTGCAAGTTCAGGGTGAAGAAGTCATCCATATTTCTGGTGTTCAACGTCAAGCCAAGGTAAATACTAGCGAATCTTCTACAATTCCCTTCAAATTCGTGGAATCCAGTTTCTAATCGCCCATTTTAGTCAATTTCTCTTGCTCAAAAAGGAATAATATTCTATATTGCATGCATGCTTTTCAAACATACAATATTCATCTCCGCGAATTTTTGTAATTTGTTGTTAGTCCGATATATTTCTCATGAAAAGGGTATCGATGGAAGTTTTTCATGGGTAATGTGAAAAACTTGACGAAACGTGGTTGCACTATTTTGAGTGCTATAATCGATTGTTTTCAAGCTATTATCAAAATCTGGGATGCATGATAATTATGAGATGACAACTGATGTAAGAAGCTAGCAATGTATGATTATTTCGGAATGGAAATCTGAAATGTCCGCGAATTTGAATTGAATTCGAATCAAATAGAGATAGTAACTATTTTTCTAGAAAACTAGTCTACATCACGCGACGTAACACTAAAGAATAAAAATTGTAAACCAAGCATTACTTATGTCGTATTTGTACTGCTGGAGAGTTATGACTAATTTTATCTGACTCAAAACTATCATCGGAAGATCCGCATTGTTGAAAGAACCCCTGTAAAGAGAATATTTTAAAACTTTTACAGGATATCTTGGAGCAAATTCGTTTTGAGATGAGGAAATATAGTGAGTCCGATCAAGAAATCGACGCAATTCTCAGAGAGTTTGGGAAGTAACGTGAGCTGCTAAGTGAAAACTAGGCAAGTGTAGCTTCAATTACTAAATAAACCACACTATGACTTCAAGATCAATATAAAATGTATTATAATAGCCGTTTGTTCCTAGATCCAAATCGGAACAATTCGATTAAATGAATTGCATAGTCAATAAAAATACGCGAGCCATGACATAACAAGCAGATGCTATAAATTTGTTAAATAAGTCTTCTGTACATAGATTAATTGACTTAAAATTGTAAACATAAACTCATTTGAGTAATACAAAAATCTATCCATCTTTCACACATCGGATGTTGCAAAATCATGAAATCTCTCACCTTACCCAGAACATGAATCAATATAAACATACAATATTTTATATGTCACTCATCACATGGATTATCCAGTCGTATTTCATATCAATTTCAGATTTGAAATTTTTAGTCAATAATTGTGCTAGTTAATGTATTGTAGTTGTTTACAGGTTCCATTGGTGAAAAAGCTATTACTCAACAACAATGTAAAAAATTCTTGAAATTGGTGACTTAAATAGTGATTATTTATAATCATCTCATTTCCATTTCAGTATAACAACGAGGTGAGACAAGAAAATATCAATCAAAAAGCATTACATGAATTATTGCTAGTATGAATTGATATGCCTCGTCATTCTACAAAAAATCTGTGGAGTATTGGATAGAAGTGTAATCACCATCTTTACACCATCCAAAGAGAAGTTTCTCATAAAAACATATAGATTGATGCTACAGTTCAAAATTTTTATTAGTAAAAATTGCATCACATCACTGAACTTCCTCTACCTCCTAATGACTGTAACACGATTTGCACAGTTCCATAACAATTGTATACAAAATTGGAAAAGTTTTTGAAGTTATTTGTTCGTTTCTTCAAGACTCGCTTATGAATGTTGATATATTACTGAGAAGCTTTATCCAAAGAGTTGCTAAGAATTTTTGCACTAATTGAGATTAGAAGTGAGTTAAAGTAATATATCAAATTTTGGTAGAAAAATGTATTATGAGTAATTGAAACAATCAATTCTTCCCCCCCACAAAATGTCCTTTTCATCAGTTTTAGTTATCCATGTAATTTATAAAAACACCACCGGATCGACGAGGTATATCCATCACCAAGGAGTCAAATTGATGAAATCCTTGGTGGATGCACACTCATTCTAAGTCTGCTCTCTCAACAAAAATTTCGTTCGGCAAAGAGAACGTAAGTAGACGACAGCAGTTGTTAAACGGGCCTTGGTTCCCGGCAATAGTTGATTGGTGGGTCAAAGTATAGAACAGCGTGAAAACAGACTTGGAGGTTTCCTTTGTGGCTCCATAGCTTTGAGTTGATGACCTCCGCTCTTTGGTGGATTTGATGCCTCCTAAAATACATAATCACTGAATCAGGCTACATATTTTGTATCAAATTTGGTCAAATTAGCTGGCGCTGGGTATAACTATACTGCTTCTGACATGTTGCACATCGTTATAGCATTCCAAGACAGTGCAGGAGGATACACAGAAAAATTATATTTTCCTACACTAGCAAGGATCAAAACTTTTCAACAAGAACAACATTCACAGACTAGACTATTCAAGTTGGATATAAGACATTTTAGAATTTAATTCAGTTTTATGAAATTATCTCGTGAAAATTTTTACAATGGCTAAAGTATTTCACATATATTATAGATGATCTAAGATAGATCAACTAATTTCGATTAATAGTGAGGCCCATTATTTTATTCGTCCCTCATAGGATCCATCCAATTGAATGAATTTCATTTGAAGTGAAAAGTCATTACAGAAAAAAAGTTCACTCTTTGTCTCACTATCAAATATTCACTCTGCATTAAATCTTCAATCTGTACTCATTGATTTATTTTGAAAATTTAGTTGAGTATTCATGAAATTGATGATGACAATGTTAGAAATGGCAGTTTCACATCAATATTACTTGGAAACCAATGTTATGTATAAAAAGTCAGAACCAACTCTCAAGAAACATTGATAGTAAAGGTCAAACAATATCACTGACTACCAGTTCTATGCGTGCACAGAAAAATATCATTACAAACTACTGCACTCAGAAAGACATCATACTTGTTATAATGCTTCCAAGAAATCTATATTCTAAATTCAAGTTTCGAAATTAAATTTCAACGCATAAAGCTCCAAAGAGAGCAGAAAGTTTTGAAATGAAGATGAATTGTTGAAAAAAGACCATATTCAAGTAAGTCGTTTACAATGATGAGACAATCAGAAGTGAGACCGCACATCTTCTTTCTCAAAAACATTCTTATTCTTATACAGGATATTTTGCAGAGTGTGTAGAAGCTATCCCTATTTCTCTCAATCTATCAAAAAAAGTTCATCAAATTTACACTCATGCAAACTAGACGAATTTTTGAGCTTTTGACAAACAAGTAAAAAATCACAGCAATAGAGGATACTACTTCATTATTCATGAGGATCTAAGTTATCAAAAGATTTTTCAAAGCTCATAACACGAACATAGATTCAAATGGAGAGATGAATCTATTATACAAATAACCACGACCTTCATTAGATCATGATCAAATATCAAACAATCAAAACACTCGTCTATGAACACAAAATCAAATTTCTTTAACCTGAACTATTCCACAGGAAAGAAATATTCCAAACTAAGTGAGCTTTGATTGTTTATGAGACTATCCAGTATCACGGAGTTGATTGAAAATAAAAATGAGAAGTGATCTAGGTTCAAGATCGAGAAAATTTTTTCAAACAAACTGTAAGTTAGGGAAGACATTCAAAATTATTTTGTCTTTGGAAAGGCAATTTTCGATCGTTAATTTCTATTTAAGAAAATTGAAACTGAACAGTTTTAGATTAAGACAATAGTAAGGGCTGTTATTAGGATTAAAAGTTGATTAGATCATTTTACAACGAACAACCGCGCGTAGTTCCTGGCATCAGTGCCAATGAATGTGATTACAAAGAGCTTGAATTATTTTGAAGGATGAAAATGAAAAACTGAAGCGATTTATAAATAGATCCTCTCGAGTCAAGTGCGATACACAGTGTCGCAAATCGTTGTGCAATCACAATAACTCAAACACATAATAAGGATGCTGTTACTACAGATGAACACAGACTCAGGATTGAGTTACCTTCTGTCGAATAGACCCGCACCAGACACAGAAAATGTGGCATGGGGAACAGAAAAACAATTGTTATTTATTGGTATGGAGAACATGAAAAGTCAAACCTCTTTCACACGAGGGTAGCACGAATCTACCTCATGAAAAACTGGGAGTTTTGAACACTTAATTAAGTAACTATAATTTCAACCCAGTAGTAACAAATGTAATATTCGTCACTAGAAATGATTCACCAGTTAGTTAGTTGATATGTGAATTTTCCGTAAAAGTGAATGATACTGGTGCGCATTGATGAGTGGTGGAGAAGGGATGAAAAATATGCTGATCAGAACTCACCAATCTTTTTTCCATTTTTGCTTTGATATCCCGAGCAAGAGTGAAGAAAGCTTCTTCAACGTTGATGCTCGATTTGGCTGAAGTCTCCATAAATTTGATTCCATACTCTATAGCGAGTGCTTCGCCTCGTTCCTTCGACACTTGCCTCTTATTCGTAAGTTCACACTTATTTCCAAGGAGCATTTTTTCCACGTCCGCCGAGGCATTTTCCTCAATATTCCTTATCCAATTTTTAATATTTTCAAAACTCTTCTCGTTCGTTACGTCGTAAACTAGCATTATACCCATGGCACCTCTGTAATACGCTGTGGTTATTGTGCGAAACCTTTCTTGACCCGCCGTGTCCCTGTAATCAATTGTCAAAGTATATGAGTAAGTTTCAAATTTCGTTCATCATTTTTTTAGATTTTCGACTTCATCGCGGGCACAAAAATGTTTCTTGAAATGCGAGGGTCATTATTCATGTGCTTGAACCGAATTCGATCTGATCTTTTTTATGCTCTTCAACATTGCTAAGAAAAATTATACTCCCACATTTATTTCGTGTGTTTCGGTTGGGAACTTTATTATCCCTTGATATAGGATCCAAAGAATTCTTTGAAACTAATCCTATTACCCCATTTGGAAGAAAACTTGGATAAGCACATATGAACAGGAATACTCTCTATACTATGACTTCATTTGAAGACTTTCAACGTTTTTATCAGTAATAACTGAAAAGACGGTATGAAAAGAGAATGAATAAAATCATAAGGATACAATCGAATTTGAACGAATAAGATATGAATATTTATAGAGTAGGCGAAACTACCGCCATCGTGTGCAAAAATAGCGTAATGGAAATTTTTTGTGGGATACTCACCGCAAGACCTCCCTGATCCTTAAGTCATATGTTCCTAAGCCGTATCTGGGTGCAAAATTGTTTAAACCGAAATTGTTTAAACAATTGAATAAAATTGTTTATTTTGGATTCAAAAGATGTTCTTAAGGTAAATTGGAGCATTTTAAACAGAAAGTTACTCTTGTCATTTTTCTCTAGGATCCATTGTTTTTGCGCTATGAGCATTTTAAAGTTAAAAAAACTCGAAAATCGCGATTTTGAGGCCCGGATTAAAGTGTCATAATGGTGAAAATGTTATGCTCTCACTAGGGAAATTTGTCAATTGGGATTTCCTCTACAAGTTGTGATAGCAAAAACCCATGTTCCTCGTCAATTTACCTTCGTTTTTTAAATGTTGATAACGCGTCGTATGGCGCCCGTTTGCGTGCTCGAGCTAGGGCTCCCACCTCGTGCGTGCAGACGACGCAACGTGGGACGTGGGGAGCATTGCGATCACCAGTGAACTGGCGCCATACGACGCGTTATTAACATTCAAAAAACGAAGGTAAATCGACGAGGAACATGGGTTTTTGCTATCACAACTTGTAGAGGAGATCCCAATTGACAAATTTCCCTAGTGAGAGCATAACATTTTCACCATTATGACACTTTAATCCGGGCCTCAAAATCGCGATTTTCGAGTTTTTTCAACTTTAAAATGCTCATAGCGCAAAAACAATGGATCCTAGAGAAAAATGACAAGAGTAACTTTCTGTTTAAAATGCTCCAATTTACCTTAAGAACATCTTTTGAATCCAAAATAAACAATTTTATTCAATTGTTTAAACAATTTCGGTTTAAACAATTTTGCACCCAGATACGGCTTAGGAACATATGACTTAAGGATCAGGGAGGTCTTGCGGTGAGTATCCCACAAAAAATTTCCAATCCGCTATTTTTGCACACGATGGCGGTAGTTTCGCTTACTCTATTAGGTATTAGCTGAAAAATGGTACCATGCTAATGCATGAATCATTAGGGAGAATGAGACAATTGAAAGGAATTCTATGTCAACTTTGGATTGCGAATTCTCACAACCTTTGGACAATTCTTTGAGGACCAATTTTTTGCTTCGAGGTCCCTCTTCAGCCTATTCAGTTGTCAAAATTCTTGAAACTCGGACTCTGTCTACGTTGGGACGAATCTCACTCTAACAAGTGCATTAAATGACTCGTCTTAGGGAATGAATCAGACATTATTTGTACTCTTCGTTATTATTTTACACCTTATTACACTACCGGTCAAAAGTTTGTGTACACCTGACAAAGAAAGTTCGATTTTGATCACTCAACTGCTCGGATCTCCTTGGTCAAAAATAACTCTACTTAGGCTCATTTTGTAGCTTTATCAAACACTGTAATCGAGGACTCTTTAAGGACTTTTTCCTCTGGCTCAAAAGAATTTCAATAGGTCGAGCCAAATCTCCGGGAAAATTCATGGAAATTGGGTCAACACTCAAACTTTTGCAAGTCAGACATGAGTTGAGGGATCGGGGTGATGAAAAAGAAAAAAAATAACACTTGGAAGTGAAAGTTGAGAGCTTTAAAATCCGTTTCTAAAAATTATTCCAGCTTGTTTCTGGTCCGATCTGTGGCTGTTTCGTGAGGGAAGATTTATCTCGCTGACGAGTCTTATAATTCACGGAAGCTGAAGAAATCGTGCTCACGATGGTATTTTTCTGATTTCTTCAAGTTTTTTCGTGTTGCTGGTTGTAAGAATCAAGATCATTTCTCATAACAGTGCAAAAAATGAGTCCATTCATGATTTCTCAATGACCGGTCTTTTTTTAGAGAAAAATCTTACTCTACAAAAAGAGTCACAGCTCGCACCAAAAATAACCTAATGCCAAGAACGGATTTTGAAGCTCTCGACTTCTACTTTGAGATGCTTTTTGAATCATCTGGATCCATCATTTTTCGCCAGACTTGCGGGGGTTTGTGTATTGACCCGATTCTTATAAAATTCTACAAGGCTTCAGATTGATTTTGCAAAAATCTATTGAGTTGTGCGGAAAAATACTGAGTAGCTCTCAAAGTGCTTGGATGAAACTACAGAATGAGCCCAAGTAGTCTCATTTTGGACCAAGGAGATCCGAGCCCCCGACGAGCAATCAAATTCGAAATTTTTTCTTCAGGTGTACACAAACTTTTGACCGGTAGCGTATTTCTTTTGAGCTATCAGGATCCAGAGAAAACTCAAACGAAAGATCATTCAATCAACGTGGAGAAGCTGAAGAGATTTAGAATTGAAGAAACTCCATACAAACTTGATTAGTGTTGACACAAAAATATGTGCCGTCATCAAATCGATATCGTTTATCAAGTTATTTAATGAAGATGCTCTTATCGGGAAACGACGTTGGATCCAAGTTCAATTTTGCTTGGAAAAAAAATTATTGAACATCGGGATTGGCAGACTTACCATATTTGTAATTTTATCTTTTTGCCGTCGAGCTCTATTGTGCGAATCTTGAAGTCGATTCCTGAAACGTGAGGAAAAACACATTATCAATATGGTTCGACATGTATCTTTCACCGACAGGAATTTCTCGTGCTCAAGATAGACTGACAACCGAGATGTATGCGGATACTAAAATTCTTTGGAACTTCAATGAATTTCACTTAGGAAGCGGGAGAAAATTGCATTATGATGCTGCAGTTCAGATCTGAGACGTCTTATGCTTGGACACGAGAGGATAATCCTGATTCAAAATCGTGGACGGTGCCATTATTCTTTACTCAAAATCGCTGAATAGATTAGGTATTTGAAAGTTTGATGAGAGATATGTACTTGATTGTGGAAATGTGAAAATGAGAAGGTTGTATGCATAATACCAACGTACAAATCATCTGCTTTTAAATGATGAAGAATTGGCGTTAGAAATTTAGATTAGTTTCTTCAAAAAAATCAAATACGCATAAGCCATTTCAAAGCGCTATGCAAAAGATTGGGATGAGATTCAATAAAATATTGCACTAATTGAATTCATAAATGTTGCATCCCACATCCCATCATACATTCAGGTCATAAAATATCATATCATTCAAAATTTCGTTCAAAAACTAATTCTAACAATATACCTATTCGCAGCCAGAGAAAAATCGTCTAACAATTGATAGGCATCCTCTGACTAGGCTTCATAATATTGCAATATTACTAGTATTCTACCCAGTATTTGAATTAAATGCGAACCGGATTTTTGAGGCATGGATATGATAACTGAACAAAACTGAAATCGATTTTGAACATCATAGGAATAAAATGTACGCTCGCTATATTGACCTCGAGCCAAGATGACAAACTGCAATACAGCGCGGTAACGCCGCCGATATACAGCTAATGCATCGCGATTCGTATACGAGCTTTTCAATTTGGATTGGCACGAGGCGTTATTTTGCATTGTTCAATACATATACAGCTGCACGCGGGAGGAGCTTTGCACTTCGCACACTTTGCGCGCGAATGACTAAATAGCATATATAACTTGTTCGAAAAGGTGACGACTGCAGCTGCCAAAGAGTACACGTAATTCATACGTTGCTTGTAGCAATGAGTATAGAATAATGGAACTTCGATCGAGTAGATTATACAACGGACAAGATTAAATTCGATAAATTTACGCACATCTAATAATATTGGAGATGTTACCCCAAAGTATTTTAAAAACTTTTGCATAATTATCAAGGCATCAAGACTTGAAAACAATACAGTAGTCGGTACACTGTAAAATAATATTACCTTCATCAATATATTGTTTGATTGAGTAATAATTTCGTGAAAATATTGGTTTAATACTTTTGAAACAATTTCTTTAATGTTGCACATAGCCTGGACCTTAAGAGCAGTTTTCAGAGGAAATTGATTGATCATCTTTGATCTTTGGGGTGTAAAAGATGCGACCACCGCATATGTAGGAGAATAACTTTTAGCTACTTTGAGGCACGTTTGAGGTCGACATTCAGGTTAAAATCAAGACACCCTCGAACGCACCACCAGAACCTACCCGAAAAATCTCTCAAGCACTAAGATCAGAATGAAATTTTTGATATATTATGTAAGCTCTGAGGTTGGGTCACGAAAGCGAAATGGAAAATTCTTTGCGTGCGCAGAATTAAGCTTCAACAAGCTTCTGTAATCTTTTCTGAGTGTCAATTTCGCGAGGGGAATAGTTTAGTGCTGCTCAGAGAAAAGCATACTGTCTCAGCAGATTCTTTGCATACCCAAGGCCATCAGCCGTACCGACTGATTTTTTAATACTTGTTAAACGCTTGTATAGATTCCATCCTCCCGTTTCAGACGATTAGAAATATAATTCGATTTTCACTGCCAAGAATGATAAGAATTGTCAAAAAATGTGTGAACTTAGACATTAGCACGGTTGTGCGTTCGTCAACGGAGGTATTGGCATTGTGCAAGCAGTTGGATGGATGGTATCATTTTTGAGCAATGTAAGAATTGATGGCTGTGCTTGTGTCGCGCCTTAATACGATTACGGTTGAGCTATGAGACATGAACTATTTTTTTTTCGATACAGCCAATCCCAATCATGAATATAGTTACATATAGATAAGGTATCCAGACGAGGGCGACAGCTGACAATATAATGATCAAGCTGTGCTTGCGATACCTTAACACGCGTGAGTTGAGCAACCGTGACAATATGCGAGGAAGAGCATCACAGTCGTCCGGTCTGTTCTGTCATGTTAGCGCGATTACGTTATCAAATTGGCTTTGTACAACTCTCGCTCTCGGAGCTAGAGTAGTGCTCTCATTTCCCGCGGATATTTTGATGAAAGAGGACGAAAACTCGCATTTCTTTACTCTCTTTCCAACGATCTTTTTTTCTTCCTTATTTTTAAACCTCAGAATTTACTTTTTCTCTGGCTCTCGTTCTCACCTCTTTTTTTCCTCATCAAGCATTACGCACATGCCTCGACGTCATTATTCAAATACCAAGCGTGATGCTGGTCACCAGCTTGTGCATCGATGCACGTATACTCATTGATACCCAACCTGCAAAAGCTTTTTGCCTATATAGTTTAGTGTACACGTGCTTCTAGCCAAAGCCAACCGCGTGACAAACTGCTTTTCTTTTCGTAATATTATTGCAAGTTTGACGAAGGTGCTTTTGCGTTGCGACGCTCGCTTTAACAAAGCACGAGTATAAGCTGAGTTTTCGATTTTGCGGTTTGAGGACTGATGTTTCATCCACTCTGGTGTGATTCATAGCGTCCACCTCTTACAATGTTGTTATCATCTCAATTATGGGAAAGAAAAAGATAAAGGAAACTTTTCAATCTTAACTTGGCATGGGTTCTAAGCAACTTTTTGATTCAATAGATAGCAATTTGATTCGATGAACCATATGATGGTGCATTGAGGAATTAATTCAATTAGATGCAGTGGAGAGATTATTGAGTGAGTCATATTGCATTTCATCACCAACGTTCATGCTAACAATGTCTAACAATCATAATAAAATTAGTCATCTTTGCAGTAAAGTAGGCCTATGTGAGTCATGAGAGACAGCAAACAATAAAAATTTGTGGGAACTTGAACAGTGATCCTTAGTGTGCAATCATTGTCAGAAAGCAAAATGATATAAAAAAAAAATCTGCAGGGGAATTACATCGACAACTGAAAGAATCTATTCATTGCACATTCATCATTCAAAACAGTCGAGATTTTACAAAATATAGATCTAGATGACCAGGAATCCGATGTGGAAAATTGAAACGAATTCCAGGAAATTTTTATTTATACTCTCTGCTCTCTTTGAAATCTCGCTCTACTATTATATTCTTTGGAAATATCTTTACCCTTTGCAAATGGAGCCATGCTGATAATCTTCTCTACAGTTTTGCTTGCAAAACAGTATATCCTTGATTGGATTTAATCAGGGTTTATGGCAAAGATTGTGTACCATAAAAAGAAATGCACAAGTATTTCAGTAAAATATATTATATATTTGAGGTGATCGAGTTCTGAAAACCTAGATTCAATGTAAGTCATGTTACTGAGGTGGAATTTGGGAGCTAGTGAGTGGTGAGGAGTTGGGAGTAGTTGTTCAGTGTATCGAAAAGTTATTTGACACATCAAAGTAATCCATGTGTGTTCTTTAGTGATACTTACAGGATAACAGGACCAGTCAACCAGAGAACACCAAATTTGAATGGTGTGGCAAATTTTGATCTTCCAATTGAGCTTTATACGTATAATTTAGCATTCAATGTGGAAGAGGATGGATTGAAATATTTTTCAAAAAGACTGAGGAAGTGTTTAATAACTGCTGAAATAGCAGTAGCTTCCAGAGTGTTTGACAAGTGGTTCTTAAATTTTATTGAACAAAGAAATACAAAACACATTGGGGCACATAACTCCCTACATAACTACTGCAAGTAAAGTGAATCCTTCACACTGACAAGTTTGAAAATCTTGAAAACTACCTCTGCCAAGAATATCAGATTACATAACAAAGCTCTCACACTTGTCAAAATGATCAAAGTGACACGCACAATTGTCAATTACGTGAGCAAAAGCATATAGGTGTTCAAGGAATGATGTAAAACACCGACAGCACGTATCAATATCTCAAAAATCTTCCTGACATACTCCAACTTGACAGAGCATATGTGGCAAAAAAGCGAGCTAAACGAGCTTGAACTCCGGCGTAAACAAGCGTCGTGTTGATGATATGCAAATGGATAAAGAAAAAAAACAGCACTGGTGTGCATCCTAACCTCGATCTTTGAGGAGGATCTTTACCTCTTCTCAAAAGAGGAGATGAACACGCGCACACAAATCATCACACAGATGAGCAAAACGTCGCGGATGACGGAGCGTGTCTTGGCAAGGTCGTCGGGGGGCAAAAAAGAGCAAGATGAGAGGGCATCGCAGAAAAAAGAAGACTTCGAGAGATGCGAGAGAGAATTGAGCCTCTCTTTTCATCAAGAGATGAACCTTCTCCGGAATGCACAGCATTCGTACATGAATTTACTCGAGGCGGGGCGCCGCCAGAGAGTAGCATCATCGAAAAAAAAAAGAGAGAGCAAATAAAAGTCTGGCATATATTAGCCGGGTCGCAAAGAGGTATGCAAGTATATATCATCACTGGTATGCACATGGCATTCAATGAGATTGTGGGGTAGGGCACACATCACACTTGTTGTCTACCTATCTTGTCTAATATACCGAAGCCAGGAATACGCACCAATTGTGGATATGAAGGTCGTGTTGAAGGCGTCCTCGGAGAATCGGAAAAGTACGCAGGTTTTGCCCACGCCCGAATCACCAATTAGTAGCAGCTTGAAAAGATAGTCGTACGTCTTGGCCATGTTGACGGCTACGACGACGTCGTTGATGATCGCGGCTAGGCCGCACGCTTATCTTTCTTTTTGGGGCACGGCAAGGCACACACTTTCCGCGGCCACAGCTATAATACACGAGGATAATAACACCTGATGGTCTATATCCTATACGATCTGACAGGTTATATTTGCCCGCTAAACTACACTCTTATACACACACGCGAAAAAAAATTGCACACAATAAGCGCGTACAGCGCAAGCCGACGGGGATGACGCTGATGATGCACCACTGGCCACACTCTGGGGCTAACAAACTGACAACGAATGTCTCGACTCTCGTCGTTCTGCTTGGTTCTGCGGTTCTGATCCAAGTCGGCGCAGACACTGCGTGCGTTGCGGGCGGGGCGGGGAGGGAATTGGATCCAACAACGCAAAGTGGACGGCATCAAGAGAGAGAGAGAAAGAGATACGATTATATATAGATATGTAGTGGCCAGCTGTTGCGGCATTGAATATTTGGACTAATGCTTTCTCTTTCTCATCATTCTCATCAGGGATTCGTTTTTTCCATCTCTTTCTTCGTACTTACACTTTACACTGTAGTGCTCTCTTATCACTGGGCTTGGGATCTCTGTCCTCTGTCTAAATTGGTCTGAATCTGAATCTATATATGTCTGTCTGACACATCGATAGTCCGTCTCGATTCATCGATCTAATAATCCAAACCGAACCCATGAAATCACCTCGGAAATCACATTTACCTCTCCTCAGCGTGAGCCCGATGCGAAAGAAGTATTTTGAGTGTTTGTATAGGAGAACCGATCGATTCCGTCATTTTTGCAGATGGAAAACTAACAAACTCGAGTTTCCTTCTATACGATCTGTAATTTACAAATTCCCCCGATAATACTGGGGTGTAAGAAGAACTGAAATGTAATTAATTTCGTCAAAACTATCGATAATGCGAGTGACGAACAATAAGAAGACAGGAAGTCTCTTAAAATCATGATCTTGAAATGCCATCCCATGATAATAACTCACGCTGATTCTGATACCGGATTCAAATTAACTGAACGAGATAAGGATTACATATTCAAAGTCAAACAAACATTTCAGATCTTGCAAATGAGAAGAAATTTCCGATTTCTAAATCCACAATTTATTCCTCCTCTCGAATCGTGTTTCAAAATTTAAATGCATGGCTGCAAACATGCGAACACCCGGCCACATTGCTGCCAACATGCATTTGTAGATTGAAATGTTACTACAAAATGACTTCTGCTCCCTAGATCTTCGTAGGATTCCGTATCCGCACTCGCAGTCGTGTCATTTACTCATTTTCCTGTCGTACACAGGTCGTACATACTTACATGGATTTTGAGACTAAGTACGAATGTTTTTTTTTGTGATGAGTTGATGACACGAAGTGTATCATTCCTTTATAAAATCGAGGCTTCGTGAAAAATCTAATAGCTTGAACATTAGGCAAAGTTGCAAGAGTGGTATAATAGAACATTTTTACATATTGCTTGTGCTCATCGCCGAATCAATAACAATAATATAATTGTGTGAGAGAGTTATCTCAGTAATGATAATGCCGACGATGATAACGTGAAGTGAAGAGATGAAAATTGAGCCACTGTAATGACTGATTACTAACTCTCCACAATCACCAGCTGATTCGACAACCAGACCTCGAGCCTGAGTGTTTCTCTTTACGATTTTTGACCTGATGCATAAGTATTCAGCACTACCCCGATTATGGTGAGTACAGAATTTTCAACGTTCTTACAGCATCAGCCTTGATATTCGCGTAAGATTTGGGAGCATCAATCGTCTTGATAAACGCATTGACGTGTCATTTATTGACGTAATTTCAGAAGAAATGGCAGGCCACTACAGCAACTAGGATATGTCCACGTATGTGTTGACGCTCGAGAGGTATGCTACGGGCGACACCGGCTATGTGACGAATAAGAAATAGCGACAAGCTAAAACGTCGTGAAAATGAAAATAGCTTGTGCTCTGGTCACAACTTTCTTGCTTGCCTGGGTTGTGCAAGCAAGAGTAGATACCAAAGAGAAAGATCAGGTGGAGCAGAAAGACAATAACATTGATGTTCCAACAGAGCCTAGTGCAACACAATCCAAGGATGATACTGAAGAAGTGATAGTTGTGGAAGAATCAGTTCCTCTCAAGAATCATGCTTCGGAGGAACCTGATCCAGCTGAGCAGATTGAGCGTTTTCTTGAGCGGTTGAAAGAGTACACAATACGAGACCCATTAAAATCACTTATACCTCCAGCTGACCCTTATGTGAGTGATAAAGTCAATACTCTTGACAAATTGAACAATGATGAACAGGAAAGTGAGAAAGAGAGAGAAATTGTTAGAGCATGGCTTAAACGTACACAACAAGACAGAGATTTCAGTGAATTTTTTCGACAAAAAGTAGTGGTACCGGATGAAGAGGAACCGGAAGGCTGGAGTGAAGAAAAGGCAGATGAACCTCTGGATGAACCAGCAAAGCCTCTCACTCCAGAAGAACAAGAAGGTAACTATGACTACTTTGAGTATGGCTCTCCTCTCATGCATCTATCGTCATACATTTTCTGTCCAAACAGATATTCGAATTATATAGTCATTCCATCAAAATTGAACAAAAACAGCCAAAATTGATAGATACTTGAGAAGGGAAACCCCTTCCAATGAGTTCCTTCTCAATTTGACAAAACTTTGTATTATTCTTCACAACTGACTCATGGATAAGATATGAATGAGGTATTAAATATTTTTTAGCTGAGGATTTGTATATAGAAGCCAAAGGGTATTTGAATGCAACCCGTATGAATAAAGTAGAGGCATTCAAACGCCTTGCTGCTGCAGCAACATTAGGTCACAAAGAAGCTCGTTCTATGTTGGCATGGGCTCAATTACTCGGAACACCCACCACTTCTCCTCCTCCACGCTCATCTAGTCAAGATATATCAGCTGCATTAACAGTTTTCAAGGAGCTGGCTGAAATTGGTTTACCTTCTGCTCACACGGTTTGTTGCAGTTTTGAAATTTCATGTATCAGACAGACTTACATTTTGTATTAACTTTACTATCTACTTTTTCAATGAATTATAGATCACAAATTCAATCAAACTGATCGTTTCATGGAATATTTCAGGGCCTGGGATTTTTCTATGCCACTGGTCTAGGTGGAGTCAATGCTTCTCAATCCAAAGCTCTCCTTCATTATACAATGGGAGCTCTTGGAGGAGATATCCGGGCTCAGATGATCATGGGATACAGACATTGGGCAGGAGTTACAACTCAGGCCTCGTGTGAAAAAGCTTTGGATTTCTATCGTAAAGTTGCAAAACGAGTTGCAGAAGAGGTTTCTTTGAGCGGCGGACTGGCAATACAACGAATTCGTCTTCTTGATGAACATGAAAATCCAAATTTCAGTACAGGAATATTTGATCAAGATTTGATTGAATATTATCAAATGTTAGCTGAGAAAGGAGATGTTCAAGCTCAAGTTGGTTTGGGTCAATTACATTACCAAGGTGGAAGAGGCGTCCCTATAGACCATCAGCGAGCTCTCCAATATTTCCAAAATGCTGCTGATGCTGGCAACGCCATTGCTATGGGGTTTTTAGGAAAAGTGAGTTTTACTTTGCAAGAATTATTTGTTAAGCTCTCTGATTTTCCAAAGTTCTACAACGTCTTAGTGCGTGATCGTTATGGATTTTATGATCTACTCTATTTTTATGTATGCACTGATAAGTCATTAAAAATATTTACATTGAAACAGATTTATTTGGAAGGCAACGGTATTGTGAATCAAGATAATGAAACGGCATTCAAGTACTTCAAGAAAGCTGCAGATGCGGGTAACCCAATTGGACAGAGTGGACTTGGTCTCATGTACTTGTATGGAAAAGGAGTTGATAGAGATCCTGCAACAGCTCTGCAGTATTTCAATTTGGCAGCAGAGCAAGGATGGGTGGATGGACAGTTGCAACTCGGAAACATGTATTTTAGTGAGTTTCAGCTAAATCTTATTGTACTCCCTAGGCTGACCTATAGAGGTGATATTGAGCACGATTTGTTGTAAGCTGGTGCTAACTCAAGATTAAGGAGCTTATCTCTGTAATATTTCAATCTTTTTTGTGCAACATAGTCGATAAGCATTGTGCTTGGTATCGCGTCACCGAATATCTATTCGACATCATGCTTAGGCATGATGGACATATTGACTTCCTTTTGCAATCTCCTCAGTTTTTATTATAGAACAGTATTTATCCGGCATTGCAAAAAATCCTACGATTTTCCTTTATACAACGACTGCATCATTTTACTTTAATGAGTCGAAGACGAATGCTAAATTGGCTCTCATTGTTATTTAGCTGGCACAGGAGTTCGCCGTGATTATAAGATGGCCAACAAGTATTTTAACTTGGCGAGCCAGTCGGGACACGTCTTGGCCTTTTACAACTTGGCACAAATGCACGCAACCGGCACAGGTGTCATGCGGAGCTGTACAGCAGCAGTTGAGCTTTACAAAAGTGTATCTGAAAGAGGCAAGTGGAGTGACCAGCTAATGGTTGCCCATTCTGACTACCGCGATGGTCGCGTTGACGAAGCCCTTGTCTTGTATTACTTGTTTGGAGAGATGGGTTACGAGGTCGCTCAGAGTAACGCAGCATTTATACTCGACAGAGCCGAAGCAAGTATCCTAGCCGAAGATGAGAGTCTTATTCGCGCCTTATCACTCTGGGCTCGAGCAGCTGCTCAAGGGTATGCTGTTGCTCAGGTAAAATTGAATTTTTGTCAATGTTTCATCCGAGATATTCGCAAAATTGATCCGAATTTTCGGACAGATCGGTATTATCGACCATTCCATAATTCGAAAAAAAAGTTCTTCGGCAAGTACGAAGATAAGTTTTGATTTAGCTTTGCGCTCTTTTGCTGCAAATGGAGAATTTTATCCCTAGCGTTATGGAAATATTATTCATAACATTGACAATATTTTGATCTTTCTCACAACTGTATCTTTCGATTTACAGGTGAAACTCGGTGACGCCCACTACTACGGCAGAGGGACAAAGGTCGATTACGAGGCGGCAGCGAGTCATTACCAATCAGCGTCCGAGTCGCAACACAATGCGCAAGCCATGTTCAACTTAGGCTACATGCACGAACGTGGCCTCGGTCTGGCTAAAGATCGCCACCTTGCTAAACGCTGCTACGATCTCGCTGCCGAAGCAAGCCCGGATGCTCGAATCCCCGTAGCTCTTGCTCTAATCAAGTTATTCCTGCTCTTCAGTATTGACTGGCTACAAGAGCTCAGTGTTTTTGAGCAGTTCAGCAAGTGGGATGAATCGTTCCTGCGCAACTGGGACCTTTACCTCATCGGCATTTTTTCCGGCATCCTTGGCTTTGTACTGTTCTTCAGATGGCCACAGTTACCGTATCGTCGAGGTCGGGGTCAACCTGCTGCAGCAGCGGCAGCGGCAGCTCAGCAACCGGTCGAATGAGCCCTTATCGTACTTTTTTATGGTGCTCCAATGAACTCTGTCGGAAAACCCCACGACCGGGCTGTTTTTCTCGATGTGATTGTTTAGTGTGAATCGAGTGCGACGATGTGATTGTGGTTTGAACTGGAGTGTGGCATTTTGCCTTTTTGTAAATTGATGACCATATTTGGTAATTTTGATCCAGATCAACGACCGAGTGGTGAATGCACATTGATGGTACGATTAGTAGAATATTATTCGAATAGCGAGTGTAAGAACGGAACTCTGAAACTGATTCTTGACGAGCTCGCTTGATTTTTTCACCTTTTTTCGCCTTTTCAGTACTCATGATGGGATAATGCTAAAATGAACTTTGCTGCTTCGCATAGTTTTTTGAATAAATTTATCAATTTGAGCTCTTATTTGATTTCTTCTTGTGCACTTATTGGCAATTTCTTGTAAACTATTAGAATTGAGTTTTCGACTTGGACGTTATTTCAGGAGGAATTCTTAGTGATCATTCATAGATAGTTATCTCTTGAAACTTGAGTGTAAATATGGAAACGAAACATGCTCTTAACCGGTGTAGATCGCGGATATTCTATTTGATGAGAGGTGTACACTACACAATTCAATTTGAAGCAATATTTTTTTTCCTTGTATCATCATCTTATGATGCATATAGCTTTTGTGTCTGAAGATTCTTGTGCAATCGTTATTTAGAATTTCCAAATGTATTTTCTCCGATCTATGGATATGAATTTCATAATTCGTTGGCGAGCGATTTGAAATTGCGGGTATGTAAAATTACGCGTGCCTAAGATTATTTATTAGCCATTCAGAAAATAATATCCATCAATATCTTGTAGTTTGAAAATGTGAATTTTCGCCTCTATCCTAAATTCCACATGTGTATATGTGTTTATTGTTATACTTGATAATAAAGTTTTTATGTCTTAGTGACAATAACAGCAACAGTGGAAATTGATTGATCATTAGTTAGTGTAAGAGAACCTATCTCAATTTTCTAAATAGATTGGATGATCGCGGGCGCAACTTCAAGAGCAGGGAAATCATAGTGAAATTTAACATTACTTAATCATCAAGGAACAAAGAGCGCAAGTTCATCTCCGGCGAATATTGAGCCGCGATGAAAATCCGTAAGACACATGCCCTTTTTCCCTCAGACAATGACGAGGAAAAAATAATCCTGTAAAGAATATTATTGATTTGAAGCCAATCTAAAGCTCTCAGACTATCTTGACGTGTTGATTGAATCAACAACCTGTACCCTTTCAGAATTTCTATAGCAACCGGGTATATATCGAACAGGGGCAAGTAAGTAACAATGAAGCAAAGATGCACGTGTTATTAACCTTGAAACATGTGAAATTTCTCATCGACTGTCCTTGAGAGTTATTGAAAAGGATCTTTTACTCGACGACAAAATGGGGAAAAAGTCAAAAAAAGGCAAAAAGAAACCGAAGAAACTAAATTTTCTCAATGAACTGGAAACAGTAACATTTGAACAGCAGATACTCGACAACAATAGACAGTTAGCAAGGTGTGTTTGCCTCTTATATTCATAATGCATTCATGTACTAAAAGAATTAGGAATCAACAAAGAAAGCAGTGTACGAACTGCGTTTTCAGTCACAATTATTAATTCAGACTTGGTTATTGATTTATATTACAATAACAAATTTGAAATGTAGTAAAGTAGTAATTTTTCCATGAAAAGTAATATTATGCCATGCCAACTTTGAATCTGAATCTTAAAAAGTAAAGTTACATTGAAAGTTGAAAGCCTTCCGTTCAATTCCAATCTCATTGGAAATCACATAGATTGAGATCTCGCAATGAAGAATTGGAAGAAGCGGCGGAAAAGTTAAAAGAGCAGTTGGTCGAGTTAGAGGAGAACAAAGCTGACCTCACGACTCACTTGCAACGTGTACTGCAGAAAAAAACCGAAGAGGCACAAGAGCTTCAAGAGAGGCTTGCAGCTCTTGAAAAATTGCACAAGGAAGAGGAGATAGCTTTTAAAAAGAAGGAGGAACTTATGGAACAGGAGTACAAGACGATGGAGAACAATTTGACTGCAGAGATTAAGCTTGCCGGTGCATAAAAAGTTTTTCAAAAGCGTCGTCCGATGTGAAGAGAATCGTTAATAATTGTAGCTAGTCCTCTTTACGCGTCTTATCAAATGATGTGATTGTTTATATTAATTATTTCATTAATCATTATGTGCAGCGGGGAAATTGAATTCGTTGGAGGATTGGAGACTAGCTCGAATAGACCTGATGAAAAAATTTGAGCAGCAAGAAAAAGAGATGTCCGAGCAGGAGATTCGCCATAAAGAAACGCTTTATGAGACCGAGAAAAAGGCAATCATCAGTAAAGCAAAGTAAGAATTTAATCCACAAATTGTTAGGAAATATTAAATCATTTTTTTCATCTTACAGACGAGTGTTATTCGAAAATTCACAATCAAAATAGGATATTTCTTCTTTTATCACTCGTCTGGATATTTAGTAGGATGACGAAATAGGGTTCATGATGAACATGATACGTATACATTTTCACTACTATACTCAAGGGTTTCAATGAATTTCTTGGAACGTTTTTGAGCTCGAGATTCAGACGTCCCAATGCGTGACTCCGGCCCAATGCATTTCAGTCGCGCAGTAGAACAAGGCCGGCTATGGTCAGACACGCGACAAAAACTGTTTTAGCTTGTCACCATGGTTCTTGGTGCACTTTATACCACTATACATGAGACTTTTTTAAAAACTGAAATGACTATAACTATTAGAATCCTTGTGTAATTAAGTTGATAATGACACGCAGTCCGTCGCAAACTGTAATTTTTCTATTAACGCCAATATCATTTTTCACAACTAAATGAGTCAGTAGCCTTTTTTCCATTGAGTTAAGATGATTCATGATTCCTACACTCTTATTCACCATCAAAATTATGTTGGACATGATACAGAATTATTCACCTAATCGAGTCAGATCATGACTGTATCATACCCATGAGAATGCTAAAAAGAATCCATACCACAGTTTTACCCTAGCAATTAAGAACTTGCCACTCAACTTACATTGCGATAAATGTCACACTATTTGTAAGCCCATCCAAAATACCTTGGATATATTTAGACCATTGAGCCAGAAATTTCAGTCACATTCAAAATTAACCACGAATCATATGGCGAATATTGAATGAATGTAAATTTTAGAATGCAAGAGGAGTTGGAGGCTCGATTGATAAAGCTTGCAGAGAGCTTTCGAACGGCAACGCAGTTGCGACTCTCAGAGGCTACGCAGAGAGCAGTACGGGACAACGCAGCCATGCAGCGCGAGTTGTACGAACTGTTGAGCCAGTGTGAAAAGCTCGACGAAAAGTTGCGAGCGGCCGGTGAACGAGATCGAGAGCTCAGACTTGAAGCAGCTCTCAGAGAAGCTGAAGCTCGCATTGCTCTCAATAAGGTATTTCGTTCCATAATATTGATTGAGTAATTTCTATCGATTCTCAATGAGTTTGCTTGAACAACCTTTTTTGAGACTTGCTGTTTTTCCCAGAAAAATTCAAATTTAAAATTTGAAAAAAATTAGTTCATCTGAATTTATATGATTACGGAGCTTGAAATTGCTATATACAGAGCTACTCACGCAGTTTCACCCGAAGGCGAATGTTCAAAGTCTGCTCGCAGCCAGTAATTTTTGGTTTAGTCTTCTCCTAAATTTCCCGTCATGCGCCACGATGAAACTCCGGGGTCCGATAAACCCATACATCTTTGAATTCCGCATTGTATATCTACACTTTGAAATTTCTTTTCATACCAGAACATTATTCATGCAATAAATTTTTCAGGTAAAATCTCAAAAGCAAAAAATCGAGTTGCTGGCTACGGAGCAGACGTCGATGACGAGGTCCATCGTTCGCTCGGAGCGAGCTTTAAATTACGAGCGCCTAGGCGAGCAGGCTCTCCGTGAATCAGAACTGAAAGGCAAGGAAGCCGAGCGTAGAGTAAGAATACTCCAGCAAAATGTCCAGATGAGTCGAGAACAACGCGATATCGCTGCCAAGGATACCCGAGACAATTGTCGTGAAATAGCCAGGCTTGCCGAGCTCATCGCTCGCGCCAGACTCGCTGTGCAGCAGGCTCTGCTTGTAAGTGACGATTTATCATTTTTTTATGTATAGTAATCTAGATAACAATGACATGAAAGCAGGAAACTCATGGACGTTTCATTTAGCTCCCGACCGAAACCTATCAAGAAGAAATTTTGGTGCAAGTATTTTTTGTAGTCAATTTGACACATCACCCAAATTGGGTGATGTGTCAGAAAAGTGTTAGTCAAGAGAAGAAAATACAAATGCCGAATGACATTATCGTCACTTCATTCATTTACAATATAATTTGTTTCAGATTCAAGAAGACGTGGCAGAAAAAGAAAGAGAAGAGGAGGGCGAAGAAGAAGAGGCTTGCCCATCTTGTTTGTTGGACGTGAAAGAGAAACTGTTGCACTCTCTTCTCGATATCCTTGCGAGTCACCATACACCATCTGAGTTTGCAGAATCGACAAAGGTATGATTGCTCGATGAAACTTTATGCTAACTCAAAAAATTACAAGACATCAATATGACACTTCTCAAATTGTTTTCAGTGTGAACCAGAACCCGTTGAAAATTTTTACGAATTCGGCAATCTGGGACTGATACCAAGTGGTGAAGGGTCAAAAACAGATAAAATGGCAGGAGCCTCGAGAACTGCCAGTGAACCAACATTTGAAAGTACCAGTAAATCTTCTTTTAGCCTATCAAAGTGTTCATGTGAATAAAATTTGATTAAAGAATGTACCGTCCGAATATACATGATACTTTGTTATCAATTTTCCTCGTCGCTGCTGCGGCATTATTCGAATTTAGGATTTCCATTAGACGATAGCATGAAAAGGGAAGTGGTCTTGACAACCAATTAATGATGCTTTCATCTCCAAGTTGGAATCAAAATATACAGTACCCGCCAAAATGGTTGAACACGGATTCCTTTACTAAAATAGCGATTACTCGGACGTCCTTATGGGTTTACGGCAATTTCACAAAGAGCATTCGAAAGATGAGAAAAAAGCTACCATTTCATGTCCTTCGAGATGTTTTTTAACGCAAAATTCGTGGTTTCAATTGGCTTCGAGAAGTGAAAAAAATTTCATTTCAATCAATCATCGATCGTTTATCGGGAAATTATGATGGAATAAAAATCCTTGTGGGATCTTGTAGCTCTTTTCAAGACCTTTGAACCTTTTTTTATACATCACTCTACAGTTTTTTTTTTCACCCAAGTTGCGAGTGATCTAGCAAAGTGAAGTTGGTGCGGGTCGAGGATACCTACTGGTGATATAGAGGTATACGGTTTTCGAGACCGTTTTTCTTCTTAAAGCTGTCTGAGGTCGTTTCGAGTGCACTCTAATTCCATATCTGACTCATATTCCATGGATTAAGAAGATTTCACGTCGAAATCGTGGATTATGCATTTTTTTGTATCTCAGCTACCCTCAAAGCGTGTGAATTTGCTCTCACTTTATTGCTCGTAACTGGGGTGTGAAAAAACGTAGAGTAATGTATAAAAAAACAACTTCGAAGGTCTTGAAAAGAGCTACAAGGTCTCGTAAGGATTTTTGCTATCGTGATATCTTGATAAATGACCGATGATTGATTAAAATGAAAAATTTTTTACTTTTCGGAGCCAATTTTATTAAAAGAATGTTTTGAAGGACATTAGCTTTTTTTCTCATATTTCGAATGCTTTTTGTAAAATTGCGGTAGACCCCAGTACGTCCTAGTAATCGCTGTTTTAGTGAAGGAATCCGTGTTCCATTCATTTTGGGGAGTACTGTATACTTGAAAAAAATTCATTGCAAAAACTTGATTGCTACAACCACATTTCACTACCTCAACAACAGAAGTAGAGAAATTTTGCCTTTACAAATTTTTTACCGAGTGCATTTATTTTTCTAGAGTTATAAATAATGAATGATGATAAAATATCACATTCGTAGAAAACGATAAATTTTATGACTGGATATTCCAATATTGCAGTAAAATTTTGATGGGTATTTGTCATTACTACCTGTAGAATAGTAAACAAAACAGTTGAAAACAATGTAACACCCAATACTAATGTTATTCATCGAGTAGATATAACCTTTCTGTTGAGATTCAGCCAGTTCAACGGCCTAAAAAAGATATCCCTTGGTATCTTTTCATCACTAAATAAAATCAAAATTCTTAAAATGGTCGACCTCCAAGGAAAAGATAGGGGGAATATATCCCTTCCCCCTGCTCTGCAAGGCCCTGATTTCGAAGATTTCAAGTCAGCGGATATAGACGATTATCCAATGATGATGAATATGCAAAGAGCCGTTTACGAGCACCTTATAGCCGATCTTCAACAAAAAATCGAACGGTGATACACATATATTCTAGTACATCTCTTTCTCCTAGGTTGCTCAGTAAAATATCGCAAATTCGAAATGAGTACGTAATACTTAAGATTGCAGACGAGGAATGAGGAATTGGAAAAGCTTTGTGATCTAGCGCAAAGTCAAACTGAGCCAGAAGAAGATGAAGTTGAAAAAAAAATTATTCAACTGAACAACAGCATTTTTACAACAACTAAAAGGATCGATGATCTGAAAAAGAAGTGTGACGATGTCGAGGAAGTAAGAAAGAAACACGCGACCAAACACTTGGAAAGAATGAAAGAAAAAGAGGACAGGTTTCACAATACTAAACTTGATCTCGTTTCAGAAATTAAATTATTGAGTGAGTTTTCTATTTACACTACCGGTCAAAAGTCTTAATTCACTTGAAAATCAAACTGATGGTCTTCAGAGCTAGATATTTCAGAACCTATTGGTCGTAGAGAGCTTTATGTAGTCGCACTTTGTAGCTCATATCGAGCACTTCCAAATCTTCTTTCTTCATTTCCCGTCCTGCGTATTATGCCAAAGAAACAAGAGTCAGAAAAATTACTTTTTCCGCAATTTTCCAGCCAAGGTACGAACGCCTGCAAATTTTGAAGGGATTGTTGGATCGCTGTGAGACCAATGACATCTTCAAGCCCATGAAAAGACCTTTAAGGTCCATTTTTGACCGTCTCCCAGAGTGGTTCTGGTTTCGAGATCTAACTGATTCAGTGAGGGAGTTTACTCTCAAAAAATCCCTTGATGATCCACAAATGATGAGATACAGCCTACTTTGGGGCATCTGATCCTCATTTCTGCAAGAGTTTAACTCAACATCGGGATAGCCATCGAAAATGAAGGCTACCGACCTTGAACTAGGCCGTTTCTCATCATTTTTGGATTATCGTGTGATTTTTTGAGAAAGAAACCCCTCACTGAATCAGTCAGATCTCGAAACCAGAAACACTTGAAGAGACGTTCAAAAGCGGATCTTGAAGGTTTTTTTTCATGGACTTGAAGATGTCATTGGTCTCACAGCGATCCAACAATCTCTCCAAAATTTGCAGGCGTTCGTACCTTGGCTGGAAAATTGCGAAAAAGTCGTTCTTCTGACTCGTGTGTCTCTGGTATAACACGCGGGACGGAAAATACAGAAGATAGATTTGAAAGTGATCGATATGAGCTACAAAATGCAACTAAGAAGAGCTCTCTACGACCAATAGGTTCTGAGATATGCAGCTCTGAAGATCATCAGTTTGATTTCCAGGTGTATTGAGGCTTTTGACCGGTACTGTAGATGAATGCAATTTCCTGTCCTAAACAATAACTATGATCAAATTATCAAACCAAAAACTCTTTTATAGATTCAAAGATCAATGCGATCGACGATTTTAGATCTGTTGAAGAAAGTTTGCGAGAGAAGTATAACAAACAAAATGAGTTGATAATGAGGAAAGAAGAAGAGATGGAACAAAAATTAAACGATGTCGAGTTGAAGCTCAAGATTCACAAGGAAAAGTGAGAAACGAAAAACTGCTGGGGCTGGAAGAAAAATTCATACGAGTCTCACTAACGTATACAAAATCCATTTCTCAGTTTGAAGAAGGAATGCAACCAGCAAGTCTTACATTTATCTGAAAAATTCCAGCTAGAATTGAAGGAAACGATACCTCAAAATGTGCAACGATTGATGAGGCAGAACATTATCCTTGAGAACGAATTAGTTCAATTGTGGAATGATCACTCTAATATGGCGGATAAGAGAATCGATTATCAGTACGTATTACGGACTTTGAAGGTATATTCAGCGTTGTTATTATTACGAAGCGCTTGTTGCAATTTTGGGAAAGATCGTTCGTGACCAGAATTTGTGGGCTCGATTTTCTCAACTTTTTATCACTCTGATTAATGAGTTGGAAGCGACGTACAAAAACGGTGCAATTTTTTGAAATAGAAAAGTGGTGAACCGAGCAATGAAGTATTAAGCAGATACCAGCCAAGCATTCAAGTTTCTTACAAAAAATGAATAAAAATGCCCTTAGCGTCTTGACTCGAGCGCAATGCTTGGATTAATATGGAATTTCTTCATAGAAAGGATTCATATCTTTTGGACCACTTTGTATAATTATGCAAGTTTTTCGGAGCTGTCGATAGCCGCCAGCCATCGACACGTCCGAAATAAGTCAATAATTATAAATAATAAGCCGATAATAAGTCAGAGAATTTTGTTGAGTTGAAAGCTAATTATGCAGGGCAAAATGACGAATGCCAGACACTTCGCGTCAAACACGTTGTTCCTACAATAAGTTCTATTTGATTTGAGATAGAAGCCTAACTCAAATTACAGATATGGGTACGAAGATGAAATTGGCAAAATACGCGAGGCGACGATTAATAAGCGTCGACAGATCATTACTTGTAAACTGCAAAGTGTGTTGCTCGAAAGGATTAGAAAGGCTCACATCAAAGTGCGAAGCATGCTGTCAAAATCTTTTGAACCACCAAAAAAATTTGAAAGAAAATACCAGAAAATCGTGGAGAAAGCAAGAAATCTGGATAATTCTAAGGATGAGATTCGACGACGAAAATTAGAGGTTTTACTCCATCAAGAGAGAATCAAACTCAACCTTACTAATCAATATAAATCTAAAACATCAGCGGCCGTTGAAAGATGCACCGAAACATTAAACACTTTAAAGAGAATCGTGAACGCAGCTCTATTGGTAATCTTTCTTAACAATTTATTAACCATCTGACACACATTTTTGTGTAACTCCCGATAAAAGTTGTTGGATCTGCGGTGAAAGCTGATTTACAAGCAAAATTTTTTCTTCTGATTTGAACCAGTTGTATTCGTTCCAAAGCCGTATCGAATTGTGAGAGTTGGTAATTAGACAAGTCCATCGATAATCTCGATCATTTCCCGCTTGAGCAATGGTTTCAAATTTGAAAGAAAAATGTTGCAACCATAGGTGGCTGAATATTTCTATGCAAACACTCAGATTGAATGGAAAATTAAAATTATCCCCTTGGGGAAACTAGTTCATCAAGTTCTCATTTACCCTTACAAGATGAATAAATACCCAGCTGACCAAGATTATAGCGCCATGGATCTTGAAACGATTTCGGTGGCTATACTGAATGCAATAGAAACTTGGGAGATTCGGAGGGAAGTTTCGACATCGGAATCGTGAGTCTCAGTTGCTATGATTACTACGGGGATCTGAAAACTATAGTTCTAATACGAGTCTTTCTACTTCGTTTTTAATGCTAGTTGCCAGCTGTTGAGAAAGCATTAATTCGTTCTTCTAATAAATTATTATTCACAGAGTGCAGACAATTCCAGATTCGTCAAACGTATACGCTATTGGCGATTTAGGATTCGAACCACGTGAGATCGATACGGAATCAATTGAAAAAATTGGAAAGACCGATACATCGTCGGTCGAGAGTACTCTCGAGATTTTGAAAGAATTGCAAAAATTGGCCGTTACTGTTGACGTAAGTTAGGCCCTTGATAATATATCAACACTCTAGATTAAATATCTTGAAAAATTCTCATCATTTCTGTAAATAGGACGAGCAGAAGAAGACCGATCGGTCATCATCTAGTGAATCACTCATCAGTGATGCTGGAAGCGTTGTTGATGTAGTGACAAAACAACTGACGGAAAAAGAAAAGGAGCTCTCAGATTTCGATTACGATTTCGAAGGGGAGGAGTATGAATACGAATTTGATGATTTCGATTTCTATATGAATTACTGATGATCTTCACAAAAAAGGGGGGGGGGTGAGTGACAATCATCAGCACACAACAGACTGAGAAAAAAATATATGAATCTATCAAATATATTTCTTATGACTTATAACAGGATTTATTTTACAAATTTGTCAAAGTCCAACTTATGATCAGGTTTGATGAATCGTTTGACTTTAGCCTTGTTGCTCTTCCTGTGAATAAAATAGAAGTAGCATGAGATAATGAAGGCTGGTATTCATGACATTGTTGAAAATTAGATTAATGAATATGTACTCACATAACGACAGCTCCAGGTGCTACGATGTTTCGTTGCTGAAGAGACTTGTACCGATCTTTGAGTAGATTACCAGCTGGATTTGCACTCCTCAGACTACCCGACAACTCCTCACCCAACTGAAATTCTTGCTCTAGGGGCTCGAACTTATTTCTGCTCAACACTTTCGGCTCGAGTTCTTTTTTGGCTTTGACTTTCAATCTTTTCTGGCGAAGAACTTCTTCCTTCTTTTGTTTCTTCAACATCTGTTTTCCTAATTGTTTGAGATGATATATATCCGCGACTTTTTTCTTCTCCAACTTTTCTTTTAATCGATTTTGCTGAAGTTTTTGCTGTTCTTTGATCTTGCGCCGTTGAACGAGAGTTTTCTTGACATTCTTCGCGGGCGGATTGACTGATTTGACCGTTGGGTCATCATCTTCATCTTCTGAAGCATTTGCTGTACTGTTCTGAAGAGGTAAACCTTCGGACATTTCTTTTAGATTATCACTTTCTTTCTGTTTCTGAGTTACCTGTAAGAACAAATGCAACTAAATTGAAAAAATCCTAGGACCTTTTGAGCACGAATTTCTCACCCTAAATCTGGTTTGCAGAAAGATAAAGAGTATTCGAAAGAAGGCGCGACAGACACAAAAAAGGGGGAAAGAAGATGGAAATTTCATGATGGTAAACTTTTGGTTGGAGAAAATGTTTATCGAGATGTGCGATTACCTTGCGGAACATCTGATCAGTAACTCTATGCAAATGTTTTTCCTCTTTCATCTTCTGCTGTTCATCGGCTGCAAGTTGTGAAAGCAGTTCTTGGTGATCAGCAAACGAAGGGTTGTAAGAGGTGCCAGGATGTGGAGCGGTTACTGCAGGGATGGCCGATTTCTTTTTGTACAACGATTGAGGAACTCTCTTACGTTTCTTTCCTGTATTAGCCAACGTATGCCTTATTGTGTCATTATCGAGCCATTCATTTTTTGACAAATTTTGTTCTTTATTGGGTTCTTCCTTCCAAACATCATTGTCAAACTGACCCTTTTTCGGTCTGTTGGCTCGTTTTTCTTTAGCTAGCAATCGGTTTTTAATCGCCAGTCTTTCTTTGAGTTTTAATTGCCCTGAAAAAAGCATCTCAACGTTGATCTTCTGGGCTTTGGATATTCAATTTCCTTAAGACATGAACGAAAACTCGATTGTAAGGGGCCACTTTCAATAAATTCTACTCTATAGATCTCAAAATCACAAGTTCTACTTCACATCAAATCTAGATTATTTAAGCCGCACTGACTTCCATCACCTCTTCGCTTCACGTGTGATGGATCGGAATATTGAATCGCTAAAACATGATATTCGCTACAATCCTATAATCGACATCGAGGTATAGAGTCGATTTTTTAAATTCATTCCAAGGAGGTATTTCATCGATTTGGCATTGTTGCACCAAAATGGATCGCGGCTCGTTCATATTTTCCCAGGTATATTTCCTTTTTTCTTCGGTGATCGAAATTTTATTTCAAGTATATGCTTGATACGCGTCCATGAATTTCCTTTTCCTTCAAGTAAAATCTTTACGTTAGGAAGATGGTTTCGTTAATAAAGAAATGCCCGAGAACATTTGTAAGTGAGCATTTGTAGATGGAAGCGGTGCGGCCACATTTTCAAGAAAAATTCAAGTATACACAACCTGAGTATCGGACAGAGTGACGTTTTGGTACTCTAGTAATTATTTCTTACATATTAACGATCCTTGCGAGTCCTTGAAAAAACTTCCCTCTTCTCCGAGTTATCATGGTTGTGTTCAAATGAGAAACTCTCACTGAAGTTACAAAACTAGTTCTCGTCAATGTTAAGATCTTCTCGAGATTTTCAGGATAAAATTTTGAGGCGCTCATGCATATATAAGTAATTATGGATTTAAATGTGGAGTTATATTTAGACGATTGATTTCTTAAGAGCTCTCACGATAACGAGCTTGGTGCACGCAGTACAATATTTGTGAAAATATCCGATGATCTTGGACAGTATAAAAGATACTGGAATAGTAGATTATGCACTTGAGTTGCGTAATCGCGGGATTTCCATGACGAGGGCTGAAAACTGCGTTTTCAGCCCGAGTGATGGAAAGCCGTGATTACGCAACGAAGTGCATACGCGTTTTTATAGCCGCGGCGGTTATAAATAATTTTGCCGCCTTGCTTGGGCTCACAAGTATTCTCAAAATGATCCTTGATTCATTAAATCGTAGGAAATACAAGGAATCCGTCCATCTCTGATCATTGATTGACCATTTGATAATATAATAAAGAATTTACTTTTCATCCCATACCAGACTGCTGTCACCTTGTTATAGACAATTCTGAATTCATATTTTCTCATGGACATTAATCAAGACCTACACTTACACTCAAATTATAAATTGTCATACACGAAATTGAAGCCAAAAATATTGAATTGGGTGCTACTTTTCAAATAATTTGTAGGAACTATGTTTGATTAGTTGGAGCTATACTTCAACTAATGTGTTGGTGGATGGTCGCAATCAATTTTGCATCATATTGTGAATCGTAACAGTTTCATTATAATTAATCTTAACATGTGTATAATTGAATCTCAATCATCAGGATGTACAACTATTCCATAATAGAACCAGAGGTTTATAACAAGCATAAGTTATGTTATAACTCAATTGCAAGACGAACAATTCAGTATTCCGACATCCTTGTTTCTACAGCAGAAATTATTTGGTATGATTCTGATACTTCAATAGGGTCTGTTGAATATTAGGTAATTCTATCTCATTTACTGTACTGCACTCACTCTATTGTACTCACCTTTCAAGCGCCTCTCTGTTTCAATGCGCCTTGTGATCGAACTCTTCCTCTCTTCTGGCGTTCTCACTCTGTTTCTTTTGCTTATTGGATCTGGCACAGCAGTATGAGGTTTAAGAATGGCATAACATCTAGGTTCAGTTTTTTTCAACAATTCTCTGCGTTGTTGCTTGGTTGAGGCGGTTATTTTATTAAGCGCTGCATCATTTCTGCTGGTGTCTATTACAAATAACTCCTCATCTTTTCTAGCAGAGAAAGGAGCTCCTAATCTTTCATCTGATCTCACATTCTCCAGAAAAGAGTCCACATCTTTAACATCAACATGCTTCCTCCAAGATTTCTTAGTTTTCTTAGACACCTTACGTTTCTTTGCCCCAGGATCAAGCATTATCCAAATTTTCTTAGTCAACTGATGGATTATATTGAACAACGTTTCCACAAAATCACAGTCACTATAATTCTTTTCACTAATTTTTAATCGTCACATTTCTCATTCATTAACTCTCTGGCACTTTGCTTGCACTGCTTTGCCTGCTTTGCACTCTATTCAAATGTAAATTGAGGTTATGTCATAATCACGTTTTGGTGTTGGTCACGTTGTTTATGATCATCAGGTTTTCCAACTGTAAGAGTGTTTTATCCCTATGTGAAGAACCCAAAACCAGGGGAAACGATTTTTCATAGAAGAACCGGCAGTTTGCCAAATTTCGCTCTTGATTATTACAATAATAAAAATAATACTATTGTATAATTACACACTGCCTTAGTTTGTCTATGAACTTTTATAGTGCTTGAATCCCTGAGATAGGAAGAACCTAATATGATTCCATTATGAGTTTATGACGACTATTTATTCCAGCCTTGGTATTTTGCAAGTGATCCACCCTCGCGTCCATCAAAGTCATGGATGGAACTCGATTCTGCTAAAAACTATCGAAATCTATTACTTGAGGACAGGATGAATTTCTACGGAAAAAGGGATACTTTTGTATTTGATAAAATCAATTGCATTTTTCAATTCTCGCGGCATCAAATTTCTAGGGAATATGTTTCGTCCTTGAGAATCTAGGGGTACTAAGCTCAGCAGGTTCGCCGCAATCGCTCTCCGCTTTGTGCACTCCATCCGCGCCTTCGCCATTTGACAACTGTTCCATTGTTTTTCCTTGTGATCCTGTAAAAATACTGACGTTGGACTATAATCGTCTCCTAAAAAAATTCGCTAAAAAAATTTGTCGAGTTTCCTCAAGTTATTTCCACTCGTATTATACATTTTAATAATGAGTGATGATGATCGGGAGCTCGATATCTATAGTGACGTGAGTGCGATCTTTAATTCTCATCAACACAATGTTATGGTTAGAAATAATCAAGAAAACATTCAATATTTAATTTATGATATAGGATGGTGAGGATTCCGATTCTAGACGAGGGCATTCAAACAATCAGCAGTATTTTTCACAGGTAAACGCTCTGATCAAGGACTCTTTTACTGATTACCCTCCATAGTATCTACATCAACATTTGTTCATTACTTTGCTAGGCAGAGAAAAGAGCACATCATAATGCACTTGAAAGGAAGAGAAGGGATCACATAAAGGATAGTTTCTCTAGTTTGAGAGATTCTGTGCCTGCCTTGCAGGGAGAGAAAGTAGCCAGCAGAGCCCAAATATTAAAAAAAGCTGCAGAATACATTCAATTTATGCGTCGCAAGAATTCATCTCATCAACAAGATATTGATGATCTGAAACGGCAAAACAATCTCCTAGAATCTCAAAGTAAGTTGATTCTATTCAATGAATGGTGATGAGAAACAGCAATAATTGAGATTATTTAAGATAAAGATCAAGGACACAAATCATCACGTGTTACATACAAAAGTCCGTATTGAGTTACTTGACGCCTCTGGAAATTATCAAAGCTTATGAGAAATACCCATTTACCTAAATTTCGTTATTAGGAAACTTAATTTCAGAGTTGAATTCTGGAGCAAGAATTTCCTTCTAATTTGTTGGTTTTCTTTTTGAATAGTTCTCATCTCCCACTCTTACACAAGCAATTAAGCCATTGCTCATGTCTTCATCCTCTGTAGAGAATTTTGCATGCACAATCATTGATGTGTTCAAGATGATTTGGTATTTCATGTTTATTGTAAAATTTGATGGCTGTCTGGACATTTTTGAATGTTCACAAAAAGTACAGTGGAAATCTAATGTTTGACTGAATTTTTTGTTAATCAAGTCCGAACTCTGGAGAAGGCCAAGATCACTGGCAATTTCGCTGCAGAGTCCTGTGAAGTCTCTAAATCCGACTCCATGGGCAACTACAATGATTCAGATACTGAATCGTCTGACAGTGATACTGCTAGAACCATACGCCATCCCAAGAAATTGAAAGTTGCAGGTCTTCATCATTGATTCATAGGTAAACATTTACAACTAGGACTCACTATTATGTCATCATACGTTTTTTACATGTTTGATTCCAAACTCGGTTCTGACGAATTGATAAATTTGTAAGTAATGACATGATTCTCTTAATATAAGTATTATGTAAACAAGCTAGCTGACGTGTAAGGTAGGTACTTATTGAAAAAATACTAGATTCATTTCTGCTTCATGATGTGATAGCAGTATATCCTTGTTTTTGAGTGCTGTTGCTCTTTTACTTTCTGACAGTCGATAGCAGATTATTTAGTAAGTAGGTTTTGGATCGCCCAATGATCAGAGATCGGGTTCACCCGATTTGTTTAGTACCTGTGTATTCATATGTCATGAGAGAAAGTAACGCAAGGACTTATTTTTTGACTTCTCATGGTTATCTTTTAAATTGTTTATAACAACTTAGATCGACATGATCCATAATTTTCCTGAATAAATATTCCATCAACACATTTTTCAAAGATATTTTGTAAAGGATGCAATCAATAAGTAATAAACCGATTTCATTTTTATGGATTTTGTGGTTTACGGATATTATTCATGATGCACAAGCCCTATGTCCATCAAATTGCCCTATCTAATGGTCAAAAATTACTTTCTTCATTCAAGACATGCTAAAGAGGGTCTCTCCGTAAGACATTCATTCATAATGCAATGAGGCCGACGTGTTGCAAATTTTTACATCACGCTCGATATTATTCGGATAAATTGGCCATCCATATGTAACTTATTAGCAGAATGTTTATGTCAGAATCATCCACTCTTCCTTTTTCTTTGCGACGATTGGATCGAATCGTGAAGAAAATGCTTAGCTTCTACTTTTTGTCCTCGGAATCCACGCGAAATCAAAATTTCAGCCAAATTAGAACTAGTGTTATAATCTTGTGACGTAAAAAATCGAATGCGACCAAATGCGAGCTTGCACTTTTGAGAAAAAGGTATCTATGTGATGAGTTATTTTTCTGCATTTCGTAAAATTAAAAATAGACATATGTTCATACATGATACCTACCAATCTTGCAACATCTCTCATTTCCTCGCTGATCCTCGTTCTATATTGGATAAGCTGCAAAAAGACATTTGCGGAATGCTTTCTTGTTTTCTCAACCACTCAAACATTTGAAATCTTGAAAACTATATTCATTATTATTCTATATACACTCAAATTCAAACTCAATTCTTTCATATTTATCATCGACTAGAATTCTTTCAGTTTTGTGAAAAAATTATCAACCACATAATTAAAATTCCATGAGAAATGTTTCCCCAATCATTTTTATTAAGAAAAAATTCGTCCTACTCACTCACAGATAAAATATACCTCACCCATCTCGGTTACTTGGATGAAAATCCACTAACCACTCTAGATTCTATTATTCAATGTTTTATTTGGATAAAATGGGACGCTGGATTATTCGTACAGTCACAGTTCAGAGATTGTGTTGAATCGTCCATTTCCTGTTTGATAACTGCGATGGAGAGGGAACGTTGATTCATGTAATTGCAAATGTACCAAGACAATCGCCATTCGATTAGATACAACCCCTAGAAATTTCATGAAGATTCGTCGAAATGTTCTTGAAATACAAAGGGTAAGGCACAATTTCGTTGTGAGAAAAGTTTAATTCTATGTAAAAAACATTACTTGTGTCGATATGGATCGTCGTATGATTCTCAAAATGACTGCGCCTATCGACGAGAAAGTTGAAGAATGCCTAAGAATTTCAAAGAGATCCATCGAGGCGTTCGTGAAATTTCTAGTGACATCGAACTTGAAATTGTAGATTTTTTTCAGGAGAGAACGGAAATTCTATTCTCTCCGTCGGATTCAGCGAAAACCGCCCCCACTCACTGATTAACAGTGCATATGCACTGATTTTCAGTGAATTTCACTGCAAATCAGTGGATTGAGAGTGATTTTCTCTGATTCCAGCTGAGAGAGTAATCGAAATCCCGTATTGACTAATCTGTCCTGAATGACCAGGGAATATTTGAGAACGATCTTGGAAAGATTTATGCGTGGAAATTTGGATGTTAGAGCGTTTGGACAAACATGGTGTGAAAATGATGTTGGATTTTAGATCATCAATTGGACGTAGAAGTGGAGTTGATAATGGGCTGGGCCCATCACTGATCAATTAGTGTAAACCTTCAAAGATTCACGAAGATCGGTCCGAGGGTTCAGGAAAAATCGCGTGATAATGGGAAGACATCACACACCAAGCAGAATAAGATAGATTGACTTCTATTTAGGTAAAAATCAAATTGAGGTGGCAAAAATGAGAATTCGAAACATTTTCATGCAAACATTTACCCACGAAAACTTCAATTCGTGTGAAAAACGTTCTTTGTGTCCACAATGTGAAACGATGAATAATCCTCAAAAATGACTGGGCCTATCGCCCACAAAAGTTGAACAAGGCCTCTAAATTTCAAAGGGATCTATCGAGGCGTTTGCGAAATTTTGAGTGACATAATAGAACGTGAAATTAAAAAATTCACTCGGAAAAATGGGAATTCTGATCGTTTAGAATGACTATGGTATACACTTGAAGACGATCTTGGAAAGATTTATGCGTTGAAATTTGGATGCTAGAGCGTTTAGACAGACATGCATGGTGTGGAAATAATTTTAAATGATGGGTTATCCATTTGACGTAGAAGCGGAAGTGTCATTGAGAGTATGGAGTTGCCAATGGACTAGGCTCATCACCGATCAATTTAAAACAAACACTATACGGACATACAGAGAAATTTAGTTTAAAATAATTCACAGACAGCAGTATTATACACCGCAAGTGGAATGTTTAGGGATACTATTTTATTGATCCCGGCAAGCAGATAAAAATGGATTACCTTTCATTTAGATAAAGATGGAATTGAGGGGTCAAAAATGGAAAATCCGGGAAATTTTCACGTAAAAATTTCCGCCCCGATACAATACTTTCCCTTTGAGGAAAAGCAATATCTAGTTACCAGGAAAGAGATTTAGGGTTGCAAGGAAACCGATGGATCTCTTTTATAAAATGCGTGTGTTTCGAGATGTTTGAGTAAATGCCGTTGCTTCCATTGAACCTAAATAGTTAACTTACCACAGACTTGATTATACGTTTGAGGCAGCTTAGATTTAAGGTAAGTGTGCCTAATTTGCCCCCACTACTTTTGTTTTGCTCGCCATTTCAACTCATCGCTATATTTTTCAACGGAGTTTAGTTCATTTTAAAGCTTGTTTCAAGACCTTTAAAATGAGCTGAAGTACGTTTAATTTCAGCAAATTGGAGCTGAGACATCTTGATTTTTGCTATAGAAGAATTTTTGCGAGTTTTCAACAGTGTGTTCCTAATTTGCCCCCACGGGGAAAAGAGGCCTATTTCCATGAGATTATACGGGTTTTTTGTATAATCGGGATATCTCGGCTCCCAGACCTCCAAATGAGACGTACTTTAGCTCATTTTGTAGCTTTTTTTACCGCCTTTAAAATTTTTTGAGGTAAATTGGTGATTCTTAATGGAGCGAGGAATGAGTTTGGAAAGAGACTATAGGGGCAAATTAGGAACACTGCACTTTTTCTATTGATATGGGCGTAGAATCGGCTAAAAATCGAATTTTGCAATTCTGCAAAAAGCATTCTAAAGTTGGGACAAAGACAAAGAAAATGAGTTAAGGCACGTTAAAATTGATCCCATCAATTTTGTTTGGCATAACTTTGAGTGAATAACAAAAAAGAAGTCGGAAGTAGCGAAATCAGTTTTTCTGTTCTAAGAAAGGCGCGGGTCATCTAGGATCGGTCCAAAACATTTATTTTCTCATATTTTAACGTAACAAACGTGAAAAAATGCGCGGCAAGGTCTGCGGGTTCGTACATGTGAGAACTTGAGTGGGGGCAAATTAGGGAATGGGGGCAAATTAGGCACAGTTACCTTATCTTCGAATAATGCGTTCATTACCATCGAGTTGGTCCAGAATTAGGTTTCATTCTGATCAGATCGCGCTCAGGATTTTCAGAGATACATCAAATTCTGGTTCTATGACTCCAAAATGTTAGAATCGCCAGGGGGTCGATTTTAGATTTCGGTCTAGACCAGTCGCGCGGGTCTAGTGACCAGAATTCGCCGAGGTAGCGCGCGACCTGCGCGTCGATTCGCGATTTCATCGTTCCTCGCTCCGCGAACCTTGGGTTAGGTTAGCTCGTATAGTTACGTTTTGCGGTTCTGTGGTCTGCTGTACACGTGATCGTTGTCAAATAAACATGAATGAATGTTTATTTGACAATCATGACCATGCTGTTACCCGGCGTGAGGTTGAAAAGTGTTGATGAAATGTCTCCATCAGTGAGAGGTTTCATCTCTTTTTGATCCAATATGATTGACTGTTGTGATGCTGTATGTAACAAGGAGCTCGCAAAAAAAATGTTTCATTTTTACAGCATCACGGCAGTCAATCATATTTGATCAAAAAGAGATGAAACTCTCACTGATGGAGATATTTCATCAACACTTTTCAACCTCACGGCGGATAACAGAATGGTCATGATTGTCAAATCAACATTCATTTATGTTTAATTGACAACAATTACGTATACAGTAGACCACAAAACCGCAAAACGCAGCTATACGAGCTAACCTAACCCAAGGTACGCGGAGCGAGGAACGATGAAATCGCGAATCAACGCGCAGGTCGCGCGCTACCTCGACAATTTCTGGTCACTAGACCCGCGCGACTGGTCTAGACAGAAATCTAAAATCGACCCCCAGGGTATAACATTGTACTTTCGTCACTTCACTGATCTTTTCAGGTTTTGGGAGAATATTGGGATTCGAATTGCTAATTGACTCGAGAAAAGATGAGGGAGCATAAGCATCTATGGGAAGTAATGTGCTAACGAGTTTATGAGGTGCATTTGAACGTTTAACAAATGTTTCTTATTACTATCTGTTAATTGTAATTCCCGTGTAATTCTACAGGAACTCAAGTATTACAAGGAAAATGTATAACAATACTTGGGGATGAATACTTGTGAGCTCTTATTCGATGTGGGGTGACTATACTCATGACCTCATGCTAAAAATTGTTTCTGATTTGTGCCCGTAGGGTAGAGGAATCAGTATCAATTTAACGAAAAAGAGAGTTTGTATCTGTATGTGTACCTCAATTCTAGATTGTTGATGGAAATTTCAATATCTCGTATATAATTTTATCCATTCTAGAAAATTCTTTACATTCTAGGAGTTTACTTTGGACCTAATTTCATACATGTTAACGAAATATCTTGCGAAATTGTTTGTTTAGAAGGACAAGTCTCTGGTTCAATAAACGACAATCAAGTCTTATCCTGATCTACTCAGATTTAGACGATTGTTCCTCACATGATACGTTCTCGATCCAATTTCCATTTGACCGGAATAATTCGTATATTCGAGGCAGGCATTATTCTTTCAGACAGATCTAACCTTGGACAACGCTGACGGAATTTGATCCAAACCTCTGATGATGGAATATATTTACATGAATGTGTCTCTAATGAAAGGATATCAATAGCTGCTATTTTTATCTGACTCGTTCTAATCCAAAGATTTATATCCGTCTGCAAGTAAAAGCTTTGTGCGCACTTCGTGAAGTACAATAGGGGTCGCACAATGGGAGTTTGATAGTTACAGGAAAATAATTTCAATTTGGGGATTCATCTTTCGTATCGGTTTGTTTCGCAGTTTCAAGCAAAAAAATCGTATGATGTTGTAAAATTCTAAATACTACCGTGAAGCGAGTAAAAGACTATCTATAATGATCCCATTTTGCAGAAATCCACGATATCCCGAAACAGAAGAGGTAGAATAGAATAATGTTTAATTTTTCACTTGACAAATCTCCTAGCACATTTGGTCAGAACACAGGATTTCAAAACAACATAAAAATTAGGAAAATGACCGGTGACGCGATCTCGATTGCAACAAAATCACGGCTGCTATTGAGTCCCGATAGTGATGCAAATGTAACAAAGTGAAATGCGCGCATAGCTGTAAAAGTTGGAATTTCAAAATATCTGTGTTGCATATTTTAGCCAACTTGGAAAAAACTATAGAGATACTGATTGTGAAGACAAGACATTTGCCCAATTCAACAGAAATAGAAAATTTTGACCACGCCGCTAAATTGTTCTACATATTGTGTACGGAGCTGCGGAAAAGTGGTTTCTATCTTTACACACGCACACCATTCACAAAATTGATCAATAATCGATAAAACAATTGGGGTATTCGTGAGTCTCCATTCAAGATCCTTGTTACTTTTGATTCCAAACTATATACGAGATTCCACGCACGCACCGCCTCTCCCACGCAGAAGTTGAAGCAGGTAAAATCTATGAGTGGATAAAGTCAAAAAGTGGTAAGACCAGTTCTGGAGGTGTGATGGATAGTTGATAAGAATTGGTAAGATCACTACTGCAGATCTGTTTTTACAACAAATCGTTCCAAATGGGGCACATCAGGAAGGTATGACTGATATGATCACTAAAGTCAACGAATCTGATAAGGAGTGCATCTATATCATTGAGCGTATATTCAATTTGTTTTTTCGTGATTCGAGCTTTTGTGGCACACGAATTCGAGTCTATCTTTCCGTGTTAACAGTGCCTAAAAGTGTAAATACAAAAGATGAATCGTTCAATTTCGTCAAAAATGTTACCAACGTAAATCGATTTTGGCGAACTACTCCAAGGATAACTGGAAAGATACCTGATTTAATAATTTCTTGAACTTTTTTGTTCATACTTTTCGCGACAAAAAAATGAGAATTCACGAAGAATTGACGTCAAGTGTAAATAAGTGATAAAAAATAGGCCCGAATCACTTAGAGTATATCTATATTTTTGTCACTGAGAAACAGTCCGGCTTGCATTGTGAGGTATTGATGTCGTCTGTAAAATTGCAAACTTTAAAATTTCAAAAGCTTTTCGTTTTGAATGAGACAATACCTTGAAGATGAGCTCATCAAGGAATCCCGTTGCACTTGCAAGCTCAGCAAACTGATGCCTGTCATGACTCATTTATTTTATGACAAATTACTGTGCTATGTGTCAATCAATCACTTGCAATCCAACTTTTTCATTTTTTTTTTTTTTTGTAAAATGACAACAACTGACGAAGCCGGAGGTAGCATATCTCAAATTTCCCCGTGTGATTCCCACTTATCGACTCGTGTCTTTTCCAACTTCCTTTATCCGGTAAAACATCGGCGCGTGCAAGCAATGAAACGCGACATC